>CAXKVI010000005.1:25748811-26183959 GCA_964058755.1 Campiglossa producta
AGTGCATTAGAGTGTAGGTCAGATGGTTATCCACGTAAACCGTGCCTATGCAGAGCGCGCTGCCATCTCCGCTGCAACGTGGGTCTCGGATATCGAAGAACTTCAAGAGGAAAGGGAGGAGTCCGACGCGAAAAGCATGTTCTCTGCCACAGCACTTTCGCAAAGTGACGTGAACAGCTCGGAGATGGAAGACAGCTTGCTGGACGGGGAGCAACCAATCCTTAGCGCTTTATCTCTGATGTTTCAGTCAGCAGGGCTCCCGTTACGCCAACTCGTCGTTGGAGACAACCACCGGGATGGGGCAGACCTCGACGATATGGGTACGTCAGGGAAGTCTGAGCGCTCTCATGTTGGTGGTGCTTCAGATAAATCTGCACAAATCTAAATCGGCTTTCTAAATGCGGCATGGATGTGGTCCTCATCCAAGAACCCTGCGTCAACAGCTCGAGGATCTGCGGATTGGGCACTATTGGCTTCAAGCTCATTCGAGCTGGCGAGGAGGGCAAGGCCAAAACCTGCATTTTGGTGAAATGGAGCTTCTTGTAAGAATGCTTACAAGCTTTTTCCTTGATTAAAATTCAGCTTCAAACGATTTGTATGCTGACAAAAGGCTGCGGAAAAGAAAAAATTGCTATTATTTAGTTAAAATAATAAATTTTCATAAAAATCTTACCAAATAGACAATTAATTTTTCAAAATAAAAATAAAACAAACTTCAAAAGCTTTCAGTGTTGCTGTAATTTTGTTCGTATGAAGAATATTGGTTTTTACTACCATTTTCATACGATTTTGAAAAGAAGTAGCACTGTCACTCAGACAAGGAAGCATGAAGCCGAGAAGTGTCAAAAACGTCTCAGACTGCTTAACCTTATATTATTAAACAATGATTAACACTATGAATTTTGAATTTTTTAAATATCTGCAATATATATACAGACATCGACCTGTCGATGTTGAAAGTTAAAAAAAAATCGCCAAAAATATCTAATAAGAGTATTCGTGTAATTTCTTATTTGCATCGTATTTATGCTATACCTCTTAAATTTACGACATCGTATATCATGTGTCAAAATTTGTATGAAAAATGTTTAGCAAATTCATCGTAAATTTAAGCATGGAATTTGGCTCGTAAACGACGTGCTAAATATACGAAGTCAAAAATGAATGATTGACATCCCATTAATTAAATTGAAATTTCAAATAAAATAATTTAAAAATTTTGAAAATTTCACGAAAAATTTTTAAATTGTGTTGGAACTTGGAAGTGTGTGACAGATCTAGCTTTCTTAGGTGAAAACGTTGACTACATGTCCCGCATAACACCCAGTGAGGGTTCTTAGGTTCTCCCTTCTTAAGTTAATAAGCTGGGCCGATGTTCTTGGTGCAGATTGTAGAGAGAATTTGCTTTAGAATTTTTCAAACTTTTAATTTTTTTAATTTCTTCTGGCGTTTGATTTGTTTATTTTTATTTATCAAACAGCTGATATACGAGTATGTACTTACCCAGCCAGCACATTTTAAAAATTTTTAACAAAGATTCAAGTATCACTCTCCAGATAATTAAAAACTATAATTTATGATCATTTTAGGGCCGTATTTTTTTAATCCATTTTAAATTAATTTTTTCATATTTTTTTATATGTATATTATAAATATTGTTTTAATCTTTAGAAATCATTTTCTGATCCATTTGTTTTTGTATTTTTTTTAAGCTGCACAAGAGAAGAGCCGCAAAACCAGCAGGATAGTGAGAGCATATTGATTGCAAAAGGAAAAACGTTCGACGTTTTCAATATATTTTTTATATTTAAATATTAGGGCCCTTCTCTCTAAATTTTTTTCATAAAAAAAACACAACAAATTGTTAGTCTATTGTCAAAAGTTTTTTCATGCAACTCATGCAACATGAGTTTTTTATTCTTGCAACATGTCTTTTTTGTTCTTGCATGAAAAAACGTTTGACAATAGTCTAACAAATTCTTTATTTTTTATGAAAAAAATGAGATAAAACCCTATTATTTCTCTGAATTTTCTGATATGAAAAAATATTTGTCTATAAGAAAAAAAAATAAACAGTAAACAAGAATTTTAAAAGGGTGAAGTTCAATATTTAGTCACCCAAAGAGCTCCGATATGATCATAAAATATGATTATAAACTCATGTTTAACTTTATTTGAATCTCAGAAATTAATAATCTAAATGATTCAAAAATGATTTCGAAGATTAATTTTTATCATCAAAAAGAAACATATTTGATTATTCCTTTGTTCATTTGTATGATAATATAATCACAAAAAAGGAATGAAATTGTACTAAAATTCAAATAAAGGAATATTCCAAATTCAATGAAAAATGAAATATCTTTGCAGAAAGAAGCTAAGTCAAAAAAAAACCGTTCAAACAAATATCCAAAGCCTAATCATACTCGAAAATATGGTTAATTTAATCATTTGCAAAAACATAAAACTGCATTTACAGTTTTCAAAAATATTGCCGCAAAAAATATTTAGACGGTTTTAGATGTTGATGAGAAAATACGCACTGCAAAAAATTTGCGCTGTAACTTAACTCTTAGGGGTGGCTATTTTTTCACCCTTTTGTATGGGAAATGTATGGACAAAATTGGGATTTTTTTAAAATGATTTTTCTCATAATTTTTGAAATTTTTCTTATCATTTTAAAAATTTTTTTCAAAAACCCTTTAAGCTGCCCTTACCGATACTTAGCATAGACTTGACTTGACTTGGGAACTGTCACTTAGCACTTAGAAAAATAACAAGAGAGCACACTAGCCAGTTTCAAATAAGCGTACATACATTTCTGTAAAAAGTACCAACACGCATTTTCGTGGCATTAGGTTTCGATGTTTTGAGATTATCTATAATCAGTATATACTCAATGCCCAAACAAAATTATAAAGATATTTGGGAGGAAAAATTTTTTTTTTTTGGTTGGCCTAATTTGAATTTAATTTATTTGACAGCTAGTTTTGTGGCTGCCATATGAATAATAAACATCCAAATATTCTTATCACTATGAAATATTTGGAGGATTTTATTCAAACTGTGTAAAAAAAGGTATGGCATCACGCAGTTCTCTCACGGCGCTCAGTAAACTTAGAACTTATGTAGAAAATCAAAAAGCTGCCATTACCGATACTGAGCATAGACTGGCTTGGCTTGGGAACTGTCACTTAGCACTTAGAAAAATAACAAGAGAGCACACTAGCCAGTTTCAAATAAGCGTAAAATTTTCGTCTCTCGAATTGCTTTTTAAAAGTATTTATGTAATTTTTCACATAAATTTCTGTAAAAAGTACCAACACGCATTTTCGTGGCATTAGGTTTCGATGTTTTGAGCTTATCTATAATCAGTATATACTCAATGCCCAAACAAAACTATAAAGATATTTGGGAGGAAAAAAAATTTTTTTTTTGGTTGGCCTGATTAGAATTTATTTTATTTGACAGCTAGTTTTGCGGCTGCCATATGAATAATGAACATCCAAATATTCTTATCACTATGGAATATTTGGGGGATTTTATTCAAACTGTGTAAAAAAAAGATATGGCCTCACGCAGTTCTTTCACGGTGCTCAGTAAACTTAGAACTTACGTAGAAAATCAAAACTCATCAGATTTCTAAGTCAAGTTGGGTAATCGATTACATGCAAACTTCATATAACAGAACGCTAATTGGCAGTTCCCAAGTCAAGTCAATGCTAAGTATCGCTAATAGTTGCTTTACATATTCTTAAAGTGAAGGCTCTGAAGTTTCTAAAACGTTAAGCCGTACACAGAGCCAAAAATGCCTAATAAAATTAATAAGATTGTCTTCATGATCAGTTTTGGGCAAAGGGGTAGTTGCAACGGTGGAAACGAAGAAAAAACTATAGGGAAATCTCTTTGGTTTTAAGAAGAAATTCTTATTAAAAAAACTATACATTTAGTACAAACGTGTAGTTAGACGCTGGCAATTATTAGTATACGATGGCCGGATGGTTAGCAGCTGGGTTTAGCATTCAAAAAATTGTAAGTTCGATTCTCTCTCTTTTTTTCCTAATTAGAAATGTTAAAAAGAAATCTTCTCAATTATATTTATGTGATTTTAATTTGAAAACATTAACAACTATACACATATCAGTAATTAGACGCTAGCAATCAAAAGTGAGCGATGGCCTGATGGTTAACAGCTGGGTTTATCATTCCGAAAATTGTAAGTTCGATTCTCGGTGAGGGCGATATCATTTTATTTTTCATTTAAAATATTAAAAAGAAAATCTTCTTAATAACATTAAAAAGGCTGTCCCTACAATAATAAGAAGCACATCTTCTTGAAAAAAATCTATAGAGATATCTTATGACTTTTGTTCTATTTTATTAGGCATTGTTGGCTCTGTGTATGCGATTATCTTGACTATTAAAATAATTACAGCCATTTCTTGGCGGAGTGCGTCTTTCAGCATTAGCTTGCATGTGGCAAACAGCATATCTAAGCGCTCTTTATCCCAAAGAACCTACTTGTTCGTGCCCTGCCTCGCAAGTTCGTCTACCCTACAATTTCCCCCAATGTCCCTATGTCCATCCTTGCTAACGCAATGCATTCGCAGAGTATGTGAACCGGCGTTTCATCGTCCAGTTCGCAAAACCGCCAAATAGTTGTATCGGACAGATTCAATTACTCAGGTGATAACGTAGACTACAATGTCCCGCATAATACCCAGTGAGAGTTCTTAGATCCACCCTTCTTAGATTTATCAGCCTGCATGATCGATCATGACCGATGCTCTTTGCGATGGTTCTATAAAGAGCTTGGCCTGCCCCTGTCCTAGGCTGCTAAGCCAATGCTGCCTAAACTGTTTGTCTTCCCAGTTGCTTATGTTCTGCCTAACGTGGGCCTTGGTGAGCCCACAGAAGGGTTCCGGACCACAAAATGCCGTTAGAGCACCGTGTTTTGCAAGGCGGCCCGCTTTTTCGTTGCCGTCATGGCCTTTATACCCTGGAACCCAACCAAACAAAACTTTGTTTTTGGCCCCCAGATCATTAAGGACTGTGACGCACCCATCAACTAGCTTCGAAGTTATTCTGTACGACTGCAAGGCACGTAGGGCGGCCTGACTGTCCAACATAATGTAGATTCGTACCGATTTTTTGTAGTTTGGTCCATAGATACCAGCTCCCGTTTTACCATCTTCTAGCTTCGATCCATCCCTATACCAAATCTCCGAATCGGATTCAGCATATGGGTTCCCCCTTTCCCAGAGCACTCAATCTGCGATTGAAGCCTCAAATTTTCGCGTAATCCGGAGCGTAGGAGTCTTTTAACCATTCTGCGGTATTAGAATCATCGCAGACGATTGAAAGCCATCCTTGGCGAAATCGCGCAGTCCGTGAAGCGGGGACTAATAGCGCCAACTTGAAGCTTAAACACTTCATTCAGAATGGCCCTCCTTACGATCCTCAGCTGTTCAGAAGACCAGATGGTAGTGGGATAATCTTGTGGGATTAAACCCAGCTTAATAGTGGTCAGAGCATCTCTAAATGTGTCTGATGACACACCATCTGGATGAGCCGCGGTTACTAAGGCACTACTGGCTGCCTCGCCATCAAGGGGAGGCATCTGCCCTGTCCTTTTTTTTGGAAATTTTGTGGGTTCGTACTATTGGATCACCCCCTTTTATTGGTCGCCTCCCTTTGTGCCGGGCCTTGTGGCTGTTTGGCCATTTCTTAGACGGTTTCGTATTTGATACCCTTAGCCAGAAGTCTCTTAAGACGCTTACGAGCGGCACCATTCAAGTGCTTACGTTTTGCAGCTTTTTCAGTATCATGGGGGGGGGGGGGGGGGTATCATGGGGTCTTGTTCAGCCTCGCTATGCCTGTGGCTTAAGTTTTTGATTCGGTACTAACCGAAAGGCCAGAACTGGCCTGATCATTTGAGAACAGTTCAGCTTTATTATGATCTGTTGTATAAGTTTTTTCCTTCAATTGGTTAAATACCCACGAGTGTAGGGGAAGGTAGGTCAGCTGGGACATAGCCCCCGATATCCCAGTAAGACTGATTACAACCAGATGACGCAGGTATCTGGAGGCCACCGTTATAAGACACATTAATGTAGTGCCATTCATCCCATGAGCACGGTACAGATCACACTCGGGATTACGGGTTTTATTGAGTTGCCCTCTCTTGGATTTTAGTCGCCTTTTACGACAGGCATACCTACCGCGGTCATATTCTAGACCCCCAACCCGCAAGGGTAAATTTCCATTTAATCCTATGTATAATCTTGTAACTGAACTTTTGTTTCTGTTTTTTTAAAAGATGATATTTACCGAAATTATAATTCCTATAGACGGTTTTGCAAATAAAATTGCTGAAATTTATCTACTAAGAGATGGGTGGTTTTGCAAATAAAATTTAACTACACTCCTTACATTTGCAAGGCAGTTTTCCGTTTTTTTGATACTTTTTGTTGGAATGCGGAATTTATAATTTTCATAGATGAAATTCGATGTCTGGAATGCAGGGTTATGAAATCTCATTTTTCGTCATTTGGGAGGCTTTGCATCTGGTAGATAGGTGGTTTTGCATAGGCATCGACGATATGTAGGTATGTAAGGAAAACATGCGAATATAAAAAAGGTTTTTAATCTCCTCGCAAAATTTCAATGCAGCTGGCATTACACAAACATTGCATACATACGTTTATATAAAGAATAAAATCCAAAACCAAATATTAAATGGAAAACCAAAAGAAACCGAATAAGGAGAGAAAGCACAAAGGTGGGTAACGAACTGTACAATACTGGACAAACATAAGTGATAAAAATTTCAAGTGTAAAATGTAATCCTATGATATGGATTTATATTTCTAAACCTATCTAGCTATGATCCAAAGGCATCTGCGTGAAGTCAACACTACGCAAAATGTCTTTTAATCACGTACTTAATGCAAGCAAATATAAATGATAAAATGTACATGATCACATACATATGTAGGTATCTAAATACCTGATTAAATAAGGATTATGTACACATTGCCCATGTCTTTTTGTGATTGCAATAAATGAAAACTCATTACATCTGCCAATTTTAAAACGTTTGAGCACTAGAATAACCGCAAGATGGACATTAGCTCCTTATAGTTATACAAAGAAGTTGACCGTTTCTGATGATGAAAGGCGTCCTTAGAGTTTATTTTTTAGTAAGTCGCCCTGAAATAATAAAATATTTCATACCTAAACAAAAATTCCGAGTGCTTACCACTTCCTTTACTTTTTTACTTTTTCAATTGACATTTAGAGAAAAATCCGTTGCTAAAGCTAGTATTCTAATAACTTAACTATGATGCCCAATGCCTTCACGATAGAATTTTCCTCTAAAGTGCCATTCTAAATTTTTTCTTGTTCTACATTGATCCAAAAAAAATCATGTTGCCAAAGAAAAAGTACATGGATTTTAAGAATTGTTCATTAAAACCTCTCCAATCAACTTTTTCATAGAAATTTAGGAATCTTTCTTAGAATAAAAGTACTTGCTCTTAAAATATGTCAACAAATCCTCAGAAAGCATGAATTCATTCATAAATTGTAAAATAATTTTCTTAGAATCTATGAATTTTTTCTTTTATTCTAAGAAATATCAGCTTAAACTTCTATGAAACTTTTTTCTTAAAAAACATGTACGTTTTTGGTTTAGTGTAAACTTTCAACTATCACAGTCCAAAACTAGATACATAATTGAGTAAAAATTAAGTAGTTTTATGAAGTTTTATTTGTGGAGTAAATCCAATGTATATATTTGTACGTTAATTTTATAATTATAGGTATTAGAAAGAATTGAATGGAAAATTTTATACAGCGGAAGGGTAATTCACGTCTACCTGCTTCGTCGCATGGAAACTAGTCAGTGAATTACCATTCCGCTGTATAAAATTTTGCATTCAATTCTTTCTAATACCTATAATTAAGTAGCTTTTTTTTTTTTTTTTGAAAAATTGCATTTATAATAAAGGTATACTATATTGTTCCACCTGAAAAACAATATATGTAGGTACGTATGTACGTACAATATTTCATTTGAAGTTAGGTAAATATAAATGTTTAACAGCTCGATCTTACGCCTACATATGAAATTTCATTGAATTGCAGTGGTTATTTCGAGTAGTGAATTAACATGTGTCAATATATTTAACTGGACATTCGGTGCGACATTACGACCTTCTGATCCCTACCCTGCAGCGAAAGCAACTAGTTGAACACTACTTTACAACTAGTTGGTGCACCGGACCAAACTAGTCAGTGTTCTGTCTTTTTTCCATATAAGCAACTGGTATTTTTTACGTGTTGATGTCCTACGAGATGTCAATTGTCAGTTCGACCAGAATATACCAGTTATCTACTAGTCAAGAAATACCAGTTTCATACTAGTTCAACCTGGACTAGAATAATTTCCATAAAATGAACTAGTCCACATACTAGTCGAAATAGGACTGGTATGAAATATACTAGTCCCATACTAGTCCAAAAAGCATTGAACCTAGACTAGTATGATTTCAACCAGAATTTTCCTGGCTTACCCTTTATTTTATCATTTGACTTTATTTTCATGTTTATTCTTAAGAAAGCAGCGACTATTTGTATATAGAGAAAACGAAACGAAGGAATTTTGTATTTTTTAACTGGTATAATTTCATCCAGAAAAATCTAGTTGTATACTAGTATGGAATGGATATTTCCTGACTAGTAAGAATTCAGCCAGAAAATTCTAGTTGCATACTAGTATGAAATGGATATTTCCTGACTAGTATGAGTTCTGTAAGAAAGTTATAGTTGTATACTAGTATAAAATGGATATTTCCTGACTAGTATGAGTTCTGTCAGAAAGTTATAGTTGTATACTAGTATGAAATGGATATTTCCTGGCTAGTATGAATTCAGCCAGAAAATTCTAGTTGTATACTAGAATGAAATGGATATTTCCTGACTAGGATGAGTTCTGCCAGAGAATTTAATGTATACTAGTATTTTTCTGACTAGTTTGAGATTTCGCTGCAGGGTAGTTCTTCATCGTCTAGTTGCTTCGCACGATAAGCGTTAGTAGGTACAAGTGTTAGCGCCAGTGTCGACATTATTGCCTGCACTAACCGCGCCGCTAAGCACAGTTTAAAGTCGTCCACAAGTGTTTTTTTCATGTCGGCATTGCAGCATACATATATATTAGGCTGGGCCAAATAACAAATTTTTTTTTTTTTTTTTTTGGAAAATGTGTGTGTTGAATTTATTTTTCAGAATGGTGAAAAAAATTACTGTAAAATTTACAGATTTTAATATTAAACTCTAGAGGTAATGATAGACTTTAGATTTTACTGAAAAACCATTGTTGTAAAGAAGCGCCAGCCGTGGTGTAGCGGTAGTGTGTTCGGCCTACTACACCAAGTATCGATGCCCAGCAAAAGCAACATCAAAAATTATTTAGAAAAATAATCTTCCTAAACGGGATTGCCCCTCGGCAGTAGTTTGGCAAACTCTTCGCGTGCATTTCTGCTGCTTTGCAAAGGCAGCACATAGCAAGTTACAAAAAATTTTTAGACCGAAATTTTCTCGGACTAGCCGATTTCTACACTATTTCATCTTGGATTTTAGAAAGCGTCAGTTGGATTTTGGAAGGCATCGATTGGATTTTAGAATTGTCAATTCAATTTTAGAAAGTGTCAGTTGAATTTTAGAAAAGTTAATTGGATTTTAGAAAGCGTCAATTGGATTTTGGATGGCGTTATTTGGATTTTAGAAAGCTTCAATTGGATTTTTGAAAACCGAAAAAATTTAAATTCTGGCTTTCTAAAATCCAATTGACGCTTTCTGAAATCCAATTGGCAATTCTAAAATACATTTAACGCTCTCTGAAATCCAATTGACAATTCCAAAATCCAACTACCGCTTTCTAAAATCCAATTGACTATTCTAAAATCCAATTAACGCTTTCTAAAATCCAATCGACTATTCTAAAATCCAATTAACGCTTTCTTAAATCCAATTGACAATTCCAAAATCCAACTAACGCTTTCTAAACTCCAACTTGAAATGGTGTAGTATTCTAGCCTCAAACATTTTCGATTTCCCGTTTTTGGTTTAAAAAATCTTCAAAAATGTACATAGCCTGCAGTGAAATTCCGAACTACTCAGCAAACATACTAGTTCATTGACTAACCATTTTGTGCCATATGCATACCAATTCACTGTTGATTAGTTTTAAAACCAGTCAATGCCAAACTACTCAGTGAAAATTCTAGTTCATTGACTATACATTTTGTGGCGTATGCATACTAGTTCATTGCTGATTAGCATTAAACCAGTCAATGCCAAATCACTCAGCAAACAATATAGTTCATTGACTATACATTTTGTGGTGTATTCATACTAGTTCATTGCTGATTAGCTTCAAACCAGTCAAGGCCAAACTACTCAGCAAACAATATAGTTCATTGGCTATACATTATGTGGTGTATTCGTACTAGTTCACTTCTGAGCACTTTTAAACCAGTCAATGTCGAACTACTCAGCAAACAATATAATTCACTGACTATACATTTTGTGATGTATTCGTACTAGTACATTTCTGATCACCTTTAAACCAGTCAATGTCCAACTACTCAGCAAACAATATAGTTCATTGACTATACATTTTGTGGTGTATTCATACTAGTTCATTTCTGATTACCTTTAAGCCAGTCAATGCCAAACTACTCGGCAAACAATGTAGTTCATTGACTGTACATTTTGTGGTGTATTCATACTAGTTCATTTCTTATTAGCTTTAAACCAGTCAAGACCAAACTACTCAGCAAACAATATAGTTCATTGGCTATACATTATGTGGTGTATTCGTACTAGTTCACTTCTGAGCACTTTTAAACCAGTCAATGTCGAACTACTCAGCAAACAATATAATTCACTGACTATACATTTTGTGATGTATTCGTACTAGTACATTTCTGATCACCTTTAAACCAGTCAATGTCCAACTACTCAGCAAACAATATAGTTCATTGACTATACATTTTGTGGTGTATTCATACTAGTTCATTTCTGATTACCTTTAAGCCAGTCAATGCCAAACTACTCGGCAAACAATGTAGTTCATTGACTGTACATTTTGTGGTGTATTCATACTAGTTCATTTCTTATTAGCTTTAAACCAGTCAATGCCAAACTACTCAGCAACATTATAGTTCTTCGACTAAAGATTTGTGGTGTATTAGGTAAGGTTCAAGTGGCTGCCGCAGAGGCACACTTAGGCCAGTTTTGAAAGGCCCGTTGTGATACCACCAACACAAGGAAAGTCAGTCCCGGGACCCAGCCATATGGAAAATCCCTCAGTTGTTGGGATTTTCCACATAGCAGAATCCCGGGACTGACACTCCTAAACCGACACTGTTACTCCTCCTCGAACCACTTAGATGACTTTATGAAGCCCATCAAGTCCTTTATGTCCAGTTCCGCGATCTGGCTTAGGCTATCCAGGAACGGAACTCCCAAAAAGCGCGTTCTCGCGCCGCTTAAAGCCGGACAGTGGCAGATGAGGTGCTCCACTGTTTCCTCCTCCTCATCATCTTTGCAACTCCTGCAGCATCGTCGGTAGGGCACACCTAGCCTTTCTGCATGCCTACCAATGAGGCAGTGACCGGTTAATACCCCTATCAATATGCAGATTTCCCTCCTATTTAGGGCATAAATGCGTCTAGACCTTTTAAGATCCCATTTTGGCCAGGTTTGTTTCGATATGCGACACCCTGGGGATTGCAGCCATCTTTCGTTGGCTTGACGGAGTGTGTGCTCCTTCAGCATTAGTTTGCATGTGGCAAACGGCATACCTAAGCGCTCTTTATCCTGAAGAACCTGCTTGGTCGTGCCCTGCCTGGCAAGCTCGTCTGCCTTAGAGTTTGTGGTGTATTCATACTAGTTAATTTCTGACTACCTTCAAACTAATCAATTCCAAACTACTCAGCAGACACCTAGCTCGTTTACTATACATTTTATGGATGTTTTTATACTAGTTCTTTGCTGATTACCCTTACACCAATCAATGCCAATCTAATCAGAAAACATACTAGTATACAACTATAATTTGCTGGACTAAATCATACTAGTCAGAAAAATCCTGGTTCGTTCTAGTATGCAAGTATGTATGTAAAAAGGCACTGGTAAAATCAACAATCTCGTAATGCTATCCTGAAGTTAAACAAATTTTGGTTATTTGAACGGTAATTTTTGTTGAAGTAACTGCATTCAGATCTTTTATGATCTCTCTAGATCTTTTATGATCCCATTTTGGCTACGTTTGTGTGGATGTGCGGCACCCTGGGGATTGTTGCCACCTTTCCTTGGCTTGACGGAGTGTGTACTCCTTTAGCAACTCCTTCGGCAAACGGCATATGCAAGCTAATACTGAAGGAGTACACACTCCGTCAAGCCAACGAAAGGTGGAAACAATCCCCAAGGTGCCAAACAAACCAGGCCGAAATGGGATCATAAAAGATCTAGAGGCATTCACGCCCTAAAAAGGAGAGAAATCTCCATATTAATACACGGCTAAAAAAATGAACCTAAATTTTAAACCCGTATAAAGTTTAAGCAATTTTTCAATCTTTTTTCTACAATATTTCAAACCGTTCAAATACGTACAAAGATTTTCAATTTCTTTTGGTTTCAATTTAAAATCTAAATGAAAAAGCAGTCTAAATTTTTTATTTTTGGTTTGTTTGAATGTAATTGAATTTTGCTCACAAAAACTTCATGTGCGTCATAGCTCAGCGGTAGAACAGTCGGCTGTGGCTCCTGAGCGTTTTCGTTCGAATCCTGACAGCTGCAACATTTTTTTAATTTTATTTTATTCTTAAAACTTTTCGGTCTAAAATTTAAACTTTTGGGTTTGAAAATTCAAATTTATTTTTGAAAGCTTGAATTTTGCCAACAACATTTATGTGTGCGATGTAGCTCAGTGAGTGGTAGAGCAGACGGGAATGACGCGGGGAGTCTTGGTTCGAATTCCCGCCAACGGACAAACAATTTATTTTATCTTAAAAAAATTGTTAAAACATTTCTGGTTTATAATTGAAACCCAATTCATTTAGCAAATTTCCTAGAAAACTGGCCTAGATTGAATTTGAAATCAAATTTGGTTTGGTCATATATGTAGTCCAAAAAAGTTTAAAATTTAGGTTCAAATTTTTAGCCGTGTAGGTGTTCTAACTGGGCACTGCCTTATTGGTAAGCACGCAGAAAGGCTAGGGGTGCCCTATCGACGATGCTGTAGGAGCTGCAAAGATGATGAGAAAGAGGAAACGGTGAAGCACCTCATCTGCAACTGCCCGCCCTTAAGCGGCGCGAGAACGCGCTTTTTGGGAGTTCCCTTCCTGGATAGCCTAAACCATATCGCTGAACTGGACATAAAGGACTTGATGGGCTTCATAAAGTCATCTAAGTGGTTCGAGGAGGAGTAACGGTGTCGGTTTAGGAGTGTCAGTCCCGGGATTCTGCTATGTGGAAAATCCCAACAACTCAGGGATTTTCCATATGGCCGGGTCCCGGGACTGACTTTCGTAGTGTTGGTGGTACCACAACGTCAAAACTGGCCTAAGTGTGCCTCTGCGGCAGCCACTTGAACCTAACCTAACCTAACTGTATTCAACTGTTTTAACAGTCACAGATTTGTAAATTTAAAAAAAAAAACTAAGTTCCGCCAACAATCAAAGCAGCACACTATAAGTTGGAAGAGAAGTTCGGCAAAAGTCTCGTTAGATGTTATGATAACCTGTTGGTACATAACCGCCATTTTTTTACGTTGCCGCATAAACTTGAGTATATTGACAACTACAATATAAATTAACTCTAACAATGCTCCTTTAACTCGAGTGTATGGCCCAGCATGAAAGCAGTCTTACTTTGACTCTTTTTGATGTAAAAATAAGACTTACTTTTATCTATATATACATATGTGGGACCGGAACTCCGCAGTGGACGACAAACCTAACCTTGAGTAACCTTAATTTACCTTACCTAAAAATACAACTCCAAAGCCCCAATTACAAAAAACTTTGAAAAATGCGCGCCTCGTTTTTGAGCATTTGCAAAAATTTCGCTTCGCTTTACGTTTAAAAAACTTTATATGAAAGTGGATCCTGAAATTGGGCCTTCACCTATATAATCAAACTTGACGAACGCGGAATTTGAAAGGAGCCATTGCAAGTTGAATTCAATAATTAAATTAAAAATACAATAAGCAACATAATTTAAAAAATATATAGGGTACTCACAGTCCCATATTACCAGCCATGCTAATATTGCCAGCTGGTAATGTTTTGACAGTTTACCAGGTGTCAAATATTTTGTTTTTGTTTTGCCTGCAAATAGAAGATACCACTTTGTGGCAATATTGCCGCGCTTGTTCCTATGTTTAAATTTGTGGCAAAATTGAAAATTGTCATTTTGCTTTGTTTTCAAACAAAACTTTGTCATGAATAAATAAATTGAAAGTAAAAAAGTAAGTTTTTTTCATATTTGGAATTTAATTAAATAATTTAAATATGTTTATACATAAATATTTTCAGATTTCAGACGTGAAATAACAAAGGCCATGCAGGAGATAAAAGGGGGTGCTCACAGTCGTCAAATGGTAATGTGGCAAACTTAAAACGTTTTAAGTTTAGCAGATGACTGTGAGTGCCCTAATAGAAAAACAAACTTGTGTTAACTTTACCGAGAATCGAACTCAGAGTCTTTAGCTCATTTTTGGCTGTGTATGAACTAGTATATCAACTGGTATAATGCTGATGCAGAGGCTGACTAGTATACCAATTGGTATTGTGCTGATGCAGAAGAGGACAATTGCTATTCTTTTTTCTTGTAACTGCTTCTTTTTTACCTTGTAATTCCCAGATGCTTTTTCGTGTTTGGGTAAATACAAATAGTCGCTGCTTTCTAAAGAATAATGGTGCATAGACCGACTAGTATACCAAATGGAATGAATGTCAAATTCGTGGACTAGTATGACAAGTGGTACGATCTGAATGGGCATACTGATTAGTATGTCCTGCCGCATAGACTGAGCATTATGTCAACTGGTATGATTCTGATGTATATATGAACTAGTATGTCAACTGGTAAGATTCTGATGCATATATGAACTAGTATGTCAAATGGTATATTTCTGATGCAAATTTGAACTAGAATGTCAACTGATATGATTATGATGCATAAATGAACTGGTATGTCAACTCGTATGATTCTGATGAATAAATGAACTACTATATCAACTGTATGATTCTGACGCATATATGAACTAGTATGGCAACTGGTATGATTCCAATGCTTTTTTTAACTAGTCTGTCAATTGGTATGATTCTGATGCATATATGAACAAGTCTGTCAACTGGTATGATTCGGATGCATATATGAACTAGTCTTTCAACTGGTATGATTGTGATGTATATATGAACTAGTTTGCCAAATGGTATGATTCTGAATTATATATGAACTATGCTTTCAACTGGTACGATCCTGACGTATATACGAACTAGTATCTTAAATGTTATGATACTGATGTGTATAATAAGAAGTATATCAACTGGTATATTCCTGATGCAGGCCGACTAGTCAGCCAATTGGTATGGTGCTGATGCAGAGAAGGACAATTCCCGTCTCGTAGGACATCGCCGTGTTAAAAATACCAGTTGCTAATATGGAAAAATTACAGAGCTCGAACTAGTTGAGGCCACCTGGCTGACTGGTATTTGATTAGTATAAAACTAGTTAAGTTGACTGCAGGGAATTTTTTGATAAATTTTTAAACTTTTCAGGGAGGCATTTTTGAAAATTTCACGGGTCATAATTTTTAAATTGATTACGGTAGAACGATGAAACTGCCCTGCAGTCAAATTCCGAACTACTCAGCAAACATACTAGTTCATTGACTAACCATTTTGTGGCATATGCATACCAGTTCATTGTTGATTAGTTTTAAAACCAGTCAATGCCAAACTACTCAGCGAAAATTCTAGTTCATTGACTATACATTTTGTGGTGTATTTATACTAGTTCATTGCTGATTAGCCTCAAACCAGTCAATGCCAAACTACTTATACATTTTGTGGTGTATTCATACTAGTTCACTTCTGATCACCTTTAAACCAGTCAAGGCCAAACTACTCAGCAAACAATATAGTTCAATGACTAAACATTTTGTGGTGTATTCATACTAGTTCACTTCTGATCACCTTTAAACCAGTCAATGTCGATCTACTCAGCAAACAATATAGTTCACTGACTATACATTTTGTGGTGTATTCATACTAGTTCATTTCTGATCACCTTTAAACCAGTCAATGTCCAACTACTCAGCAAACAATATAGTTCATTGACTATACATTTTGTGGTGTATTTATACTAGTTCATTGCTGATTAGCTTCAAACCAGTCAAGGCCAAACTACTCAGCAAACAATATAGTTCATTGACTATACATTTTGTGGTGTATTCATACTAGTTCATTTCTGGACACCTTTAAACCAGTCAATGTCGAACTACTCAGCAAATAATATAGTTCATTGACCATACATTTTGTGGTGTATTCATACTAGTTCATTTCTGATCACCTTTAAACCAGTCAATGTCGAACTACTCAGCAAATAATATAGTTCATTGACCATACATTTTGTGGTGTATTCATACTAGTTCATTTCTGATCACCTTTAAACCAGTCAATGTCCAACTACTCAGCAAACCATATAGTTCACTGACTATACATTTTGTGGTGTATTCATACTAGTTCATTTCTGATTAGCTTTAAACCAGTCAATGCCAAACTACTCAGCAGCATTATAGTTCTACGCCTAAACATTTTGTGGTGTATTCATACCAGTTAATTTCTGAATACCTTCCAACTAATCAATTCCAAACTACTCAGCAGACACCTAGCTCGTTTACTATACATTTTATGAATGTTTTTATACTAGTTCTTTGCTGATTACCCTTAAACCAATAAATGCCAATCTGATCAGAAAACATACTAGTCTACAACTATAATTTGCTGGGCGAAATCATACTAGTCACAAAAATCCTGGTTCGTACTAGTATGCAAGTATGTATGAATCTCGGGTTGAAATTATACTAAATCTTTTTCAGTTTATATTCAGAAAGTTTTCTGAATATCAATTGTAATTTTCTGAATGTCAATTGTATTTTTCTGAATATCAAATGGAAATCCTGAATATGAATTGTAATTTTCTAAATATAAATTGTTACTTTCTGAATATAAACTGAAAAAGGTGTAGTCAGAAAAAGCCTAATCTATTTTAGAAAAATACTAATTAGAAAAATTCCATTTCATACTACATATGTACATTATTATTATAAGGCCTTATTACACCGCAACCATTAGTACGATCTATTGTACTACATGGTTAGGTTAGGTTCAAGTGGCTGCCGCAGAGGCACACTTAGGCGAGTTTTGAAAGGCCCGTTGTGATACCACCAACACAAGGAAAGTCAGTCCCGGGACCCAGCCATATGGAAAATCCCTGAGTTGTTGGGATTTTCCACATAGCAGAATCCCGGGACTGACACTCCTAAACCGACACCGTTACTCCTCCTCGAACCACTTAGATGACTTTATGAAGCCCATCAAGTCCTTTATGTCCAGTTCCGCGATCTGGCTTAGGCTATCCAGGAACGGAACTCCCAAAAAGCGCGTTCTCGCGCCGCTTAAAGCCGGACAGTTGCAGATGAGGTGATCCACTGTTTCCTCCTCCTCATCATCTTTGCAATTCCTGCAGCATCGTCGGTAGGGCACACCTAGCCTTTCTGCATGCCTACCAATGAGGCAGTGACCGGTTAATACCCCTATCAATATGCAGATTTCCCTCCTAGTTAGGGCATAAATGCGTCTAGACCTTTTAAGATCCCATTTTGGCCAGGTTTGTTTCGATATGCGACACCCTGGGGATTGCAGCCATCTTTCGTTGGCTTGACGGAGTGTGTGCTCCTTCAGCATTAGTTTGCATGTGGCAAACGGCATACCTAAGCGCTCTTTATCCTGAAGAACCTGCTTGGTCGTGCCCTGCCTGGCAAGCTCGTCTGCCTTACAGTTTCCCTCAATGTCCCTATGTCCCGGGACCCATATGAGGTTTACGCGGTTCTGTTGGGCCATCTCCCGAAGAGATCGACGACAGCTGAGCGTCAGTTCAGAGTTGAACGTGTATGAGCCAAGGGATTTGCTGGCCGCTTGGCTATCGCTGAAAATAGCGATATCTTCTCCGATAACACGTTTGCTTAACCAGGCCGCGGCGTCCAGGATTGCCGAGACTTCCGCCTGGAAGACGCTACAATGATCAGGTAGTCTGAAGGAGAGCTCAAGGTCCAAATCCCTTGAATAAACGCCTCCTCCAACTCTGCCGTCCAACTTCGAGCCGTCGGTGTATATGGA
This sequence comes from Campiglossa producta, assembly GCA_964058755.1. Lineage (NCBI taxonomy): Eukaryota > Metazoa > Arthropoda > Insecta > Diptera > Tephritidae > Campiglossa > Campiglossa producta. Next base: position 25,767,288 of record CAXKVI010000005.1, read on the forward strand.
AGTGCCACCATTTGTTTCGGGACACCAATCCGTCCTCTCCCAGTCTTCTCTGCTGGGAATGTTTATTTTGAAACAGCTATCCCCGACTGTAGTAGTCGCACAACGATCTGTGCTTAGAGGGAGAAAGCTGTAAGATTCCAGAATACTGGAGTGTCCAATAGTACCCGCAGCCCAACTGGAGGTTTCTCTTAGGCGCAGAGCTGATGCCGCCGCTGACCGAAACCCTTCCAGATCAAGTGGCAAAATGCCCAGAATGACCTGGAGGGCTTCGTTGGGCGTTGTCCTTAGCGCACCGCTTATACAGATCATATTGGATCTATGGACTTTCCGCAACAGATTCAGGTATGTTGCCTTGCTCAGCGCAGGCCACCATACGACGACTCCATAAAGCATGATTGGGCGAATGATGGCCGTGTAGATCCAACTGCATACTCTAGGGCTGAGCTCCCATTTTTTGCCAATGGCTCTTTTGCAGGTGTAAAGAGCGATGCAAGCTTTCTTCTGGCGCTGAAGAACATTCTCCTTCCAATTCAATTTCCTGTCCAGAACTATGCCTAGAAACTTGGCCTTATCCGACAAGCCCAGGCGCGTGCCATCTAGTTCTGGTAGGCTTAGTGGCGGTATTTTGTACCGGTTGGTGAAGAGGACAAGTTCCACCTTCCCTGGGTTGATACTAAGTCCGCAGCGAGAGGACCACGTCGAAACTTCTCGCAGTGCTACTTGCATCAGGTCACACAGAGTTTGTGGGAACTTGCCTCTGAATGCAATAGCTAAATCGTCTGCGTATGCCACTATCTTCCCGCCCCCAGCTTGTGTCACGTAGCAACGAGTTGACTGTGAGGTTCCATAAAAGCGGGGAAAGAACACCACCCTGGGGTGTTCCCCTTGTGACATAGCGTGATAACTCAACCGTACCAAGTGAAGAAGCTATTTTCCTTCCCATTAAAAGTTGGTCAATTAAACCAGTTAGAGGTCTATCTACTCCCAGATTAGTTAGAGCGGAGTTGATAGCTTCCGGGCTTATATTGTTGAAAGCCCCCTCAATGTCTAGGAGGGCCACGAGACAGTAGTCCTTTTCACACAGCGATTTCTCAATGACAGACACTAGGCTGTGCAGAGCGGTTTCTGTTGATTTACCCTTGGTGTATGCATGCTGATAGCTAGAGATAAGGTTGCTATCAATAGTCGTTAAGAGGTAGTCGCTTAATATCCTCTCAAAGGTTTTTAGTACAAAGGACGAGAGACTAATAGGTCTGTAGTCTTTTGGCTCGTAGTGGGATGCCTTCCCAGCCTTAGGGATAAACACTACCGTGGCGCTTCTCCAGGAGCCCGGAATGTGGTTGAGAGCCAGGCAGGCTGTGAAGAGAAATACCAGCCATTTAGCTGATGTCTCCAGCGTGTTTATAAGCTGCGCGGGGATAATCCCGTCCGGCCCGGAAGCCTTATACGGTTCAAAGCTCTTAACTGCCCACCTTACTCTTTCCTCAGTGATGGGTATATTTACTGCCAGGTTTGTTGCAGGTGCTAGTGGTGCATCATGCAGATTCCCCGGAAAATGTGTATTCAAGAGCAGCTCAAGGGTTTCCTCTTCCGTGCTGGTCCAGGATCCGTCAGGCTTTCGCAAATAGCTGATGGTTGTTTGACTTTTCGAGAGGACTCGTCTAAGTCTCGCTGTGTCGTCGACCTTTTCGACGCCAGTGCAGAAATTTCTCCACGAGGTTCTCTTCGCCTGTCTCAGAGCTTTTTTGTAGGCCCTTAGTTTAGCTTTATATTCGTGCCAATGAGGCTCAGAGCCGAAGCTCTTGGCCTTGTTAAATTGTTTCCGGCATGATATTCGGAGCGAGTCCAAATCGTAGGACCACCAATGTGGCCTGTGTTTACCGCGTGGTTTTGGCACTGGACAAGCCTGTCCTAGAGCATTTGAGAGCGCCGATGTAAATGTAGTAACAAGATCCTCCAGCTCCTCTACTGATGAGGGGGCTTGTGAGGGCAGTACTGGGAGGTCTCTGTCTAATATTTCATTGTGTAACTGCCAATCAGTGTTACGTGGATTGCGTTTCATGATTTATTGTTCTACAATAAAGTCTAAAACCATTTCTATGTAACGGTGGTCGGAGAAAGAATGTTCTTCCAGAACCCGCCATTTTCTGACCCACTCATAAGCGCCTTCACTACAGAGAGTGAGGTCTATGACCTCCCTGCGGGTCTTAGTGATAAAAGTAGGCTCATTACCCACGTTGCAAATCACCAGGTTGGTTGTTAAGAGGTAATCAAACAGAGACTCGCCCCTGGCATTGATGTCGGAGCTGCCCCATTGGACATGGTGAGCATTAGCGTCCGCTCCAATAATAAGATTACCCGTGCAGAAATTTGACACCAGGTCTTTCACCTCCATTTGTGGTGGGGGTTCTTCGGCGTCGTAGGGCATATAGACCGACGCCACCGTCAGGCGGGTGCTTTCGACCGTTAGACTGATAGCGGTAATATCAGTTGCAGCTTCCTTCTCCTTCGAAACTCCGAGGCCAGGTCGTGAGACCGCTGCCACAGACGTAAAGATACTGGTTTTCATATCAGCGGTTGATGGGAGTTTAGCATCTGCCGTTGTCCGCTTAGTTGCGTTGGCAACCGCACTGGTGCTAGCTCCCATCAAGTCAATCTTAAGCTTTCGGCAGAATCAGTCCGTCAATACGTCACGTACGTGACGTACGTCGTGACAAAACGTACGTGCCGTACAGGGATGGCACATAGCGATTGACGTACGTCATGTTGAAGTACACAGATATGTCAACAAAGTAATTGGCGCAAAACGAAAATTATTAAAAAAAACATAACAAAAGCAAAATTTCGGTTAAAAACATGGAAAATATTCAAGTAATACTTGTTTTAGTCACAATTTTTACAATCCCGTTGTCAAATTGGCGGTAAAATTGATTTTGACATTTGTCACGCAGCTAACGTTCCGTCAAAGTAGAAAATTGGCGAAGGATACCGGATCCGTTGACTGATACTTTGTCAATGTAGCGTTTTACATGCAAAATACACACATCCTACTCGGCTGTCAGTTTCTTCCTTTTCCGGCACGTACGTGACGGACTGATTCTGCCGAAAGCTTTAGTCGATAGAGGGTTGGTTGACCGACTCGTAGTTGCCATCGCTGTCGATCCCCCCCTTGATTGTGGAACGGAGGTTGTCCTCCGGCGTTGTTGTTGCTTTCTCGCCTGTTCCTCCATAGCTCTCCTTTGCTGAGGAGTGAAATTTGGCGTTGTTTGTTTTTTAGGTTTATCGTTTTTATTTGGATAATTTGAGTTCATCTTGTTCGTACGACCCATCGCCGGACACGGCCAGCTTAGGGTCAAGGGAAGAGTAGGGGAAAATGTGTCGTCCGCCGCGGCAGAGCCCCGTACCGCGGTAAGGCCATGCTTACTCTCTGAGGCGACCCGGTATCAGAGAGGCTCCGTTCAAATACAGCCACGATTTGCCTCCCGGCTGCAAACGTCCAATGGGCACGGTTTCGCATAACACCCTGGATTGGGAGGGGGAAGATCTTTGTCGTCGCGCCAGAGAGGCTAGGCTGCTCTCGTGATGAAGTGCCGTACGGAGCTATGATCACAAGGGCAGCGTAGCCCTGTGGCTATCGACTTAAGCCCTCGTACCGCGGCAAGGTATCCACCCTTCACGAGGGGTACTACATGGTACTATGCAAACATTATTTGAAATTTTTGGTTTGCTTCTTTTTTTCTCTTGTAATTCACAGATGCTTTTTCGTGTTTGGCTAAATACAAATATGATGCTGATGTATATATGATCTGGTATGTCAACTGCTATATTTCTTGTGTATATACACAGAATTAAATACAGTTAAAAAAAACTAAAAGTCACGCTTTTAGAGAGTATTGAACTAAAAATTTGAAAATAATTTTAAAAACCTACACAGTAGTATTGTGGAAAAATCGTGGTCCGCTTTGTTCCATAATCTTCGTTTTTTATTTAAATTATTTTTACCTTTTTAGTGCAATATTCTTTAAAAGCGCGTGTTTTCGCTTTTTAAACTATATTTATTTTTTACTTTTTAGTTAAATGTGTTATGAAGTAGTCGATATATATACCGAAGTATACCGCAGTGCAAACGAAACCTCGGGCCTCCACTTTCGTTTGATGCCCATATTGTAGGCAATTTTCAATATTATTGGACAACCTCATTTTGACGGATAACTCAGTTATCGATAAATATATCGAAATATTCCAAAGTCCAATAGAAACCTATGGACCTTCCCTTTCGTTTGATACAGGCAGTAGGCATTATGACCGATAACTTAGTTATCGATAAATATATCGAAGTCCAAATGCAACCTCCTATCGTTTGACACCCATATTGAAGGCACATTTTAAGGTTTTTGTGACAGTCATATGCCACTATCGGGTAGATTGAAGTAGAGTTACATACAAATAAGCAAACATACATATGAATGTATGTACAAGTTAAGCTAATGAAAGCGTAGTAAAGAAACTAGCATTATGTGGGAAAAGCGTCGAGCGTCGATATACGAAAATTATGGCACAAAGCGGACCACGCTTTTTCCACAATACTACTGTGTAGGGTTTTTAAAATTATTTTCAAATTTTTAGTTCAATACTCTCTAAAAAGTTTTTTTAAACTATATTTATTTTTTACTTTTTAGTCAAATGCCCTATGAAATTATCGATAAATATATCGAAAAATACAGCAGTCCAAACGAAACCTCTGGACTTCCACTTTCGTTTGATACCCATATTGTTAGAAAATTTTAAGGCATTTGGCCTCAGATTTTGACAATAACTCAGTTATCGATAAATTTATCGAAATATATCGAAGTCCAAATGAAACCTGGGGCCTTTCCCTTTCGTTTGATTCCCATATTGTAGGGAATTTTTTAGGTTTTTGGGCAATCATATTTTGACCGATAACTCAGTTATCGATAAATTTATCGAAATATATCGAAGTCCAAATGAGACCTGGGGCCTTCACCTTTCGTTTGATACCCATATTGTAGGGCATTTTTTAGGTTTTTGGGCAATCATATTTTGACCGATAACTCAGTTATCGATAAATTTATCGAAATATGTCGATGTCCAAATGAAACCTGGGGCCCTCCCCTTTCGTTTTATACCCATATTGTAGGGAATTTTTCAGGTTTTTGGGCAATCATATTTTGACCGATAACTCAGTTATCGATAAATTTATCGAAATATGTCGATGTCCAAATGAAACCTGGGGCCTTCACCTTTCGTTTGATACCCATATTGTCGGGAAATTTTAAGGTTTTCGGGCAACCACATTTTTACCGATAACTCAGTTATCGATAAATTTATCGAAATATGTCGATGTCCATGTGAAACCTGGGGCCTTCACCTTTCGTTTGATACACATATTGTAGGGATTTTTTTAGGTTTTTGGGCAATCATATTTTGACCGATAACTCAGTTATCGATAAATTTATCGAAATATATCGAAGTCCAAATGAAACCAGGGGCCTTCCCCTTTCGTTTGATACCAATATTGTAGGGAAATTTTAAGGTTTTCGGGCCACTGGGGCTTAAACCGAACGAGAGTTACATACATACAAGCAAGCAAACAAACAAACAAACATACAAGTGAACCTAATAAAAGCGTGGTAAAAAGGCACTGGTAAAATCTACAATCTCGTGCTGTTATCCTGAAGTTGACCAAATTTTGGTTGTTTGAACGGTATTTTTTGTTGAAGTAACTGTATTCAGATCTTTTATGATCCCTCTATATCTTTTATAATCCCATTTTGGCCAGGTTGGTTTGGATGTCCGGCACCCTTGGAGAGGAGAGAAATCTATATATTAATAGGTGTTCTAACTGGGCACTGCCTTATTGGTAGGCACGCAGAAGGGGTGCCCTACCGACGATGCTGTAGGAGCTGCAAAGATGATGAGGAAGAGGAAACGGTGAAGCACCTCATCTGCAACTGCCCGGTCTTAAGCGGCGCGAGAACGCGCTTTTTGGGAGTTCCCTTCCTGGATAGCCTAAACCAGACCGCTGAATTGGACATAAAGGACTTGATGGCCTTCATAAAGTCATCTAAGTGGTTCGAGGAGGAGTTACGGTGTCGGTTTAGGAGTGTCAGTCCCGGGATACTACTATGTGGAAAATCCCAACAAAAATCAAAGAAGCACACTATAAGTTGGAAGAGAAGTTCGGCAAAAGTCTCGTTAGAGGTTATGACAACCTGTTGGTATATAACCGCCATTTTTTTTACGTTGCGGCATAAACTTGAGTATATTGACAACAACAATATAAATTGACTCTAACATGCTCCTTTAACTCGAGTGTATGGCCCAGCATGAAAGCAGTCTTACTTTGACTCTTTTTGATGTAAAAAGAAGACTTACTTTTATCTATATATACATATGTGGGACCGGAACTCCGCAGTGGACGACAAACTTAACCTTGAGTAACCTTAATTTACCTTACCTAAAAATACAACTCCAAAGCCCCAATTACATAAAACTTTGACAAATGCGCGCCTCGTTTTTGAGCATTTGCAAAAATTTCGCTTCACTTTACGTTTAAAAAACATTGAAAGAAAGTGGATCCTACAAAGTTGAATACAATATATAATCAAACTTGACGAACGCGGAATTTGAAAGGAGCCATTGCAAGTTGAATTCAATAATTAAATTAAAATACAATAAACAACATAATTAAGAAAAAAAAAAAGAAAAAAAAAACTTGTGTCAACTTTACCGAGAATCGAACTCAGAGCCTTTAGCTCATTTTTGGCTGTGTATGAACTACTATATAAACTGGTATAATGCTGATGCAGAGGCTGACTAGTATACCAATTGGTATGGTGCTGATGCAGAAGAGGACAATTGCTTTTCTTTTTCTCTTGTAACTGCTTCTTCTTTACCTTGTAATTCACAGATGCTTTTTCGTGTTTGGGTAAATACAAATAGTCGCTGCTTTCTAAAGAATAAACTGGTATATTGCTGATGTAGAGGCTGACTATGATACTGGTGCATAGACCGACTAGTATACCAACTGGAATGAATGTCAAATTCCTGGACTAGTATGACAAGTGGTACGATCTGAATGGGCATAATGATTAGTATGTCCTGCCGCATAGACTGAGCAGTATGTTAACTGGTATGATTCTGATGTATATATGAACTAGTATATCAACTGGTAATATTCTGATGCATATATGAACTAGTATGTCAAATGGTATATTTCTGATGCAAATTTGAACTAGTATGTCAACTGATATGATTATGATGCATAAGTGAACTGGTATGTGAACTGGTATGATTCTGATGCATAAATGAACTACTATATCAACTGGTATGATTCTGACGCATATATGAACTAGTATGACAACTGGTATGATTCCGATGATTTTTTTAACTAGTCTGTTATTTGGTATGATTATGATGCATATATGAACTAGTCTGTCAACTGGTATGATTCTGATGCAAATAAGAAGTAGTCTGTCAACATGTATGATTCTGATGCATATATGAACTAGTCTGCCAACTGTTATGATTCTGATGCATATATGAACTAGTCTTTCAACTAGTATGATTCTGATGTATATATGAACTAGACTGCCAACTGGTATTATTCTGATGTATATATGAACTAGTCTGCCAACTGGTACAATCCTGACGTATATACGAACTAGTATCTTAAATGGTATGATACTGATGTGTATAATAACAAGTATATCAACTGGTATATTCCTGATGCAGAGGCTGACTAGTCAGCCAATTGGTATGGTGCTGATGCAGAGAAGGATAATTGCCATCTCGTAGGACATCGCCATGTTAAAAATACCAGTTGCTAATATGGAAAAATTACAGAACTTGAACTAGTTGAGGCCGCCCGGCTGACTGGTATTTGATTAGTATAAAACTAGTTAAGTTGACTGCAGGGTGGTACGAGGTATACTAGCAAATATATGTACTAATGTAACTACATCTCATTTTTCATATCTTCCCTTAAGTACTCGAATGAAGGTACTCAAGCGGGTTCTTTTAAGTGTACCTCAAAAGGCTGAACATTTTGCGAGACATTCCATATGAAAACGTCTACTTCAAAAAGCTGGCTAGTCTCGGATTTCGCTCAAACTTTAAGGGACACTTATTTTATATTAATTTTCAAAATAGTCCTTCAGTTTTTGAGATATCTCGCTGAAATTTGGCATGCGGACGCCATTTTATAATATGTTAATCATTTGGCGGGACCAGATAGGACCAATATAGCATATATAGCCCGAACCTCGTTTAGCGGAAATATCGATTGTAAGGGGCTTATATGTTATATGTATATGTTCAATCTAACTTAGTTCGATCGTCCATGTTGTATATGTAATAAGTGCAAAATATGCAAAATTGTACGTTCCTAGAGATAGATATAGTCCCAAACCAGTTTATCGAAACAATCGATAGTATGGGGGATATATGCTATATTGGTCCTATCTTGTTGGATCCGCCAATGAATTAACATATTATAAAATGGCGTCCGCATGCCAAATTTCAGCGAGATATCTCAAATACTGAAGGACTATTTTGAAAGCTAATCAATTCTTTTTAAATTTTTTTTCAAAGGGATGCGGGCGTAATAAAACTATTTTTTTCGAAAAATGCCAAATAACATAATCGTTTTTAAATTGCAAGCCCCAACTCTTGACGCCTAATGCGTTCCCATATTCCGAAAAAAAGCCGAAATTTCATCATTCTACTATAATCAGTTTAACCGAAAATAACAATCGAATGACCAAGAGGATTTGGGCGTGGTCTGAAAGCGATTTCTTTCAATTTCCAATGGGCAACGCCCATGTACATATGTTATCTTAAAACAAGTAAGGAAAGCTGTCTTCGGCTGTGCCGAAGGCTAAATACCTTTCATGAATAAGCGTAACGATTTTCACTGTTTGATCCCCAGTACAGCCTGTGTGAATTTAACTTTAGCTCATACCGAAATTATCGGAGCTATCGATTATATGGGGACGATGTGTTATATTGGTCCAATCTCATTGATTTTTAACATCGACATTCCACATTCTAAAATAGCAACAGTTACGAAATTTCACGTTCCTACCGATATAATTACAGGAGTTATCTACCAAAATCCGTTTATCGGAAAAATCGATTGTATGGGGGCTATGTGAAATATTTATCCAATCTCGATGATTTTCAACATCGATATTTCACATATAAAAATAGCAATACTTACAAAATTTCACGTTCCTACGTGTTTAATTACAGGAGTTATAGCCCAAAATCCGTTTATCGGAATAATCGATTGTATGGGAGCTATGTGAAATATTTATCCCATCTCTATGATTTTCAGTATCGATATTTCACATATAAAAATAGCAACACTTATAAAATTTCACGTTCCTTCGTGTTTAATTACAGGAGTTATAGCCCAAAATCCGTTTATCGGAATAATCGGTTGTATTGGAGCTATATGTTATATTGGTCCGATCTTGCTGGTTCCGACAAATGATTCCTATATTGGAAAATGGTGGCCGCATACCAAATTTCAGCCAAATATCTCAAAAACTGAGGGACTAGTTTGCGTTCAAACAGACAGACAGACAGACCGACAGACGGACAGACGGACATGGCTAAATCAACTCATCTCGACATCCTGATCATTTCGGTATACTTATTGATGGGTCTATCTCTTCTTCTTCTCATATTTACAAACATCGGACCAAAGTTATAATACCATTTCATGTTCATGAAAGGTATAATGAATCATTAAATCTATAGGCCGAATTTCATTAGAATCGGGCAGGCGGTTTTCCGAGGGGAGCGCGAGGAAATTCTGTATTCCAAAATTACAGTGTATTCCAAATAATAGTGTGAAACTCTGTATTCTAAAATTCTCAAAGGATAAAACGATTTAGAGCCAAAATTCTGCAAACCAAAATTTTGGATTCCAAAATACTTTTTTATACAAATGCTGATTGTTTTTATTCTTCAAAATAAAGAAATCATATTAAATTTTTTAAGAAACAAATAAGCTACAGAAATGTATATATAATGCAGGAAAACTTTTACAAATTTGAAAATGCTTATTAATCTCTACATCTCTACATACATATAATAAAATTGTAACAGGTCGATGTCTGTACACGGCAGATATCAACAAAAAATTGATTTGGGGAAGCATTATTAAGCGAATAGAATCCAAATCAACCATTTTAAAATTTTTTGTGTGTCTGTCTGTCCGTATGTTTGTGGCCGTATCATTTTGAAAGTAATGAATGGAATTGAATGAAGCTTTTTTCGTTGAATTGCTCGACGCTCAACTTAAAATTTAAGATATTACTTTTTTCGATATCTCAACCGGTTTTGGAGTTATCGCACAATATGTGGACCATATCTGTCTGTATGTTTGTGGTTGTAACACTCTAAAAGTACTGAATGGAATTGAATCGTTGGATTGCTAGAGATAAGATATTATTTTTTGTGATATCTCAACGGGTTTTGGGGTTATCGCCCAATATGTGGTCCAGGGATGACCAAAAATGTCTTAGTACAATATGGGTGTCAAACGAAAGGTGTCAATGAGTGCTATAATCTTCGATGTGATTCATTGAAATATCTGAAATGGTTTGGGAGATATCTTGAAATTTCGATAGCTCGACCGGTTTCGGAGGTATCGACCTATATTTCCACAAAAATGTGTTAGTATATAATGGGTATCAAACAAAAGGTTATTATGAATGCTGTCATAAACCATTTCATTAATTTCAATACCTAGGCTACGCATACGAAGTCGCGGGCACCAGCTAGTAATTAATATAAGGGGCTTCGAGTCGACGAGCCGTTCACACTGTTTTTTTTTCGAATTGATTGCCAAATCGTTAGTATCTTTCGCCATAGATCCAATTAATTTGTTAATTCGGCATTTTAGAGAGATCTTACCTCACAACTCCAAAGTCTCGATAGAATTGAGATCTAAGCTCTGCGAGAGCCATTATTTATATTCTTCAAAAATTCTGTTTGGCAAAGCATACAAATAAAGAAAATAATAATTTTTAATACAGAATTTGGACAGTACAGAATTTTAGAAAAAACTAGCTGACTCGGCAGACGTTGTCCTGCCACAAATTTATTTCCCTGCATGTTTCTCTAACCCGATCCCTATATCTATTTTAATCCATATCCCTATCTCCTTCGTATAGGAGGAACCACGCCCCCATTTTCGTTATCCCCAGTTTTTTGGGAGGCAGGGATTGTTCTTGTATAACTCCTCACGAAATTTCAGTGGTCTAACCTAAATACTTCCAGGGATATGGACTATGAAATGTTTTCATCGTTTGGGAGGTGCCACGCCCCCTTTTTGTTTATCTCCAGTTTTGTTTCGAGATGAGAGGGATTAATCTTATTTAACTCCTCATGAAATGTCAGTGGTCTAACCTAAATACTTCCCGAGATATGAACTATGAAGTATTTCATTTGTATGGGAGGTGCCACGCCCCCTTTTTCGTTACCCCCAGTTTTTTTTTGATGTGGTAGGGATCGATCCCATATAACCCCTTGCCAAACTATGAAGTATGTATTTTATTTGTATGGGGGTGCCACGCCCCTTTTTCGTTATCCCCATTTTTTTGGAGGTGGTGAGAATTGATCTCATAAAACCCCTTGCCAAATTTCAGTAGTCTAACATAAGTACTTCCAGAGATATGGACTATGAAGTATTTTATTCGTATGGGAGGTGCCACGTCCCATTTTTGTTAACCCCCAGTTTTATGGGTGAGAATGGTGTTGTTATCCTATAGCTCTGTACCGATTTCCAGCTCCCCTTTAGAGACATTCACCGTGGAGAAAAAAACTTGTATGGGAGATGCCAACCGCCCCACCCCCCTTTTTTACCCTGAAATAAAAGCCGCATTCTTCTGGAAGATGTCGCCCCGGCTTACGCTCATTTCTCACGGGAACAGTCCGGGTCAATATAAAGCTAAAGCTAAGGGTACACCTAGCGACGCGACACGACGAGACCAAGTATTCTTTGCATGTGTTCTTATGGAGCTTAGTACAACTAGCGACAGCAGCACCACGCGACACGACGCGACACAACAATGCTGATCAAATAGGCAACTATTTGGTCGCGTCGCGTCGCGTCGTGTCGCTAGGTGTACCCGTACCTTAAGACTTCACCAACAGATGCCGGTACGCTTTCACGTAGATCCGTGGTATACACCGTTATTAAAACAAAAATACCCAAAGAAATACCAAATTTCATACCTATAAATTATGGTGGAATTAATAAGATGAGATATAAAATATGGTGGAATTAATAAGATTGTATGGGAGGTACCACGCCCCCCTAATATTTTGTTTTTATTTTAATACATGACCTGCGCGTGGCAATAACAAACAAACCCCCCGAAGGAAGTATATCATTTGGTTCGGCCGTTTTCGAGTTTTAGCGTGACGACTGAACACCATTTCATTTTTATATATATAGATAATTTAATAAACAGAATAGACCCCTGCATGATTGAATTCAAACTTTGAGTACAATAGAATACAGTATTAAAATTTTTTTAATATTCAAATGTGGACATTTATTTCAAACATACAGGAATTCAAATTCAAAGAAAAGCAAAGCCAATTCAATTCTTTCAAATTCAAAATGAATGATTCATTTGCCGTTTTGGATGGATTCATGCAGGCGTCTAATAGTATTTGTAAGACAGAGTTTTGAATACCGAGTTTTGGAAACAGAATTTTTAATACAGAAGTTTCCCCCATAATAATTTTGTCACAAACCCGTTTCCGAGATATAAGGAAAAATAATTAAATGTAGTAAGGTTGCAACCCTAGGTGGCAACTCTGCTTAGTAAAAAAAAACATGGCAGCCCATGTCCTACCTGGCGTGTAAGTTTGGTCAAAATCATTCAAAGCGTTTGGACGCTTAGCAACGACAACGAAAACATCGTACTTTTTATACAATATCGCTTATTAGTGTTTAAGCTAGGTACTAACATCCAGTTTCACGTGAAACAGCTGTCAAAATCCATACAAAATTTCTGGTCGTGAAATAGCCGTGAAATTTCGCTTGTACTTCACGGCAAGGTAGTACTGAGTTTACGACCTGAAAATAATGCGCAATATGGCATTAGCAACATTTTTTCACGACTTTTTTAATTGTCCATGTCATTTATAGACCAAGATCCCAGTGCCGCCAGACATCACTTATTTTCTGAAGGACGAAACCAATACTGTTGGATAGTCCTCCCCGAAACTAGAACGAATGTAAAAATTTCAAAGCTGTACCTAGGTCTTGGGCCTAGATATCGGGGATCAAAGTCGCAAAAAAATGACCCTAACTTCACTGATAGATGATTTTTACATATTTGTCGTAGATTACCACCCCGCGTCAGTATCAAGTGTTGTTAGACCCGTACCATGGTCTATGCTCCAGCCAGACACCCTAAGTTCGCGGATTTTCCTATGAAAATTAATTCCGTTTTAACAATTTAACAGATTTGGCAAACTTTGGCTGCTTTTAACTACCCAATTTTTCCCCATTTTTTGTAGGACACTACCCTCAAGTATTATCAAGCATTTTTAGGCATCGTCCCATGGCAAAAACTTCAGCCAGACACCTCAAAACTCGGGAATTTGTGTAATTCCCACTGCGCTTTCACAGGTTTGAGCGGATTGGTCACATTTTGGCAGCTTTTAGATAGCGGATCTTTACACATGTGTCACAGAATACTACCCTTAAGTAGAATCAGTCATTTCCAGGCCATGACAAAAACTTCAGCCAGACACCGCAAAGTTCGGGAACTTATCTTTTCCAATTAATTTGCTTTCTCTTGTTCAATCGAGTTTGTTCAACTGTTACTGCTTTTAAATAACGGATCTTTACACATGTGTTGTAGGACACTACCGTCAAGTAATATCAATTATTCTTAGACTTCGTCCCATGGCAAAAACTTCAGCCAGACACCTCAAAACTCGGAAATTTTTGTAATTCTTACATGTATTCATTTGTTTAAGCGAGTTTGTTCAACTTTGGCTATGTTAAAATGGCGGATCTTTGCACGTGTATCGTAAAACCCTACCCCTAAGTAGTATCAGGCATTTCCAGACTTCATCCCATGAAAAAAACTGCAGCCAGACACCTCAAAGCACGGGAACTTTTCATCATTTTTAATGCGCTTGGACATGTTTAAGCGGGTTTAAAAAACTTTGGCTGCTTTTAAATGGCGGATCGTTACACATGTGTCGTACAACCCTACCCTTAATTGGTATCAGTCAAACTGAGGAATTTTCCTAATTTTTACTGCGATTTCACTTGTTTAAGCAGGTTGGTCCAACTTTGGTTACTTTTAAAGGGCAGATCTTTTCACATGAATCGTAGAGGACTTCCTTTAAGTGCTATCAGATATTTGTAGACTTCGCCCTATGACAAAAACTTCAGTCAGACACCCCAAAACTGAGGAATTTTCATAATTCTTACTGCGCTTTCACATGTTTGAGCGGGTTGGTCCCACTTTGGCTGCTTTTAAAGGGCAGATCTTTTCAGTATGGGGGATATATGCTATATTGGTCCTATCTTGTTGGATCCGCCAATGAATTAACATATTATAAAATGGCGCCCGCATGCCAAATTTCAGCGAGATATCTCAAAAACTGAAGGACTATTTTGAAAACTAATCAATTCTTTTTAAATTTTTTTTCAAAGGGATGCGGGCGTAATAAAACTATTTTTTTCGAAAAATGCCAAATAACATAATCGTTTTTAAATTGCAAGCCCCAACTCTTGACGCCTAATGCGTTCCCATATTCCGAAAAAAAGCCGAAATTTCATCATTCTACTATAATCAGTTTAACCGAAAATCACAATCGAATGACCAAGAGGATTTGGGCGTGGTCTGAAAGCGATTTCATTCAATTTCCAATGGGCAACGCCCATGTACATATGTTATCTTAAAATGAATCATTAAATCTATAGGCCGAATTTCATTAGAATCGGTCAGGCGGTTTCCGAGGGGAGCGCGAGTAAATTCTGTATTCCAAAATTACAGTGTATTCCAAATAATAGTGTAAAACTCTGTATTCTAAAATTCTCAAAGGATAAAATGATTTAGAGCCAAAATTCTGCAAACCAAAATTTTGGATTCCAAAATACTTTTTTATACAAATGCTGATTGTTTTTATTCTTCAAAATAAAGAAATCATATTAAATTTTTTAAGAAACAAATAAGCTACAGAAATGTATATATAATGCAGGAAAACTTTTACAAATTTGAAAATGCTTATTAATCTCTACATCTCTACATACATATAATAAAATTGTAACAGGTAGATGTCTGTACACGGCAGATATCAACAAAAAATTGATTTGGGGAAGCATTATTAAGCGAATAGAATCCAAATCAACCATTTTAAAATTTTTTGTGTGTCTGTCTGTCCGTATGTTTGTGGCCGTATCATTCTGAAAGTAATGAATGGAATTGAATGAAGCTTTTTTCGTTGAATTGCTCGACGCTCAACTTAAAATTTAAGATATTACTTTTTTCGATATCTCAACCGGTTTTGGAGTTATCGCACAATATGTGGACCATATCTGTCTGTATGTTTGTGGTTGTAACACTCTAAAAGTACTGAATGGAATTGAATCGTTGGATTGCTAGACGCTCAACCTTAAGTTTAAGATATTATTTTTTGTGATATCTCAACGGGTTTTGGGGTTATCGCCCAATATGTGGTCCAGGGATGACCAAAAATGTCTTAGTACAATATGGGTGTCAAACGAAAGGTGTCAATGAGTGCTATAATCTTCGATGTGATTCATTGAAATATCTGAAATGGTTTGGGAGATATCTTGAAATTTCGATAGCTCGACCGGTTTCGGAGGTATCGACCTATATTTCCACAAAAATGTGTTAGTATATTATGGGTATCAAACAAAAGGTTATTATGAATGCTGTCATAAACCATTTCATTAATTTCAATACCTAAGCTACGAATACGAAGTCGCGGGCACCAGCTAGTAATTAATATAAGTGGCTTCGAGTCGACGAGCCGTTCACACTGTTTTTTTTTTCGAATTGATTGCCAAATCGTTTCGCCATAGATCCAATTAATTTGTTAGCTTCGGAATTTTAGAGAGATCTTACCTCACAACTCCAAATTCTCGATAGAATTGAGATCTAAGCTCTGCGAGAGCCATTATTTATATTCTTCAAAAATTCTGTTTGGCAGGAATTCAAATTCAAAGAAAAGCAAAGCCAATTCAATTCTTTCAAATTCAAAATGAATGATTCATTTGCCGTTTTGGATGGATTCATGCAGGTATATAGTATTTGTAAGACAGAGTTTTGAATACCGAGTTTTGGAAACAGAATTTTTAATACCTACAGAAGTTTCCCCCATAATAATTTTGTCACAAACCCGTTTCCGAGATATAAGGAAAAATAAATAAAATGTAGTAAGGTTGCAACCCTAGGTGGCAACTCTGCTTAGTAAAAAAAACCATGGCAGCCCATGTCCTACCTGGCGTGTAATTTTGGTCAAAATCATTCATCGCGTTTGGACGCTTAGCAACGACAACGAAAACATCGTACTTTTTATATTTCGCTTATTAAGCTAGGTACTAACATCGAGTTTCACGTGAAACAGCTGTCAAAATCCATACAAAATTTCTTGTCGTGAAATAGCCGTGAAATTTCATTTGTACTTCACGGCAAAGTAGTACTGAGTTCACGACCTGAAAATATTGCGCAATATGGCATTAGCAACATTTTTTCACGACTTTTTTAATTGTCCATGTCATTTATAGACCAAGATCCCAGTGCCGCCAGACATCACTTATTTTCTGATGGATGAAACCAATACTGTTGGATAGTCCTCCCCGAAACTAGAACGAATGTAAAAATTTCAAAGCTGTACCTCGGTCTTGGGCCTAGATATCGGGGATCAAAGTTCTCAAAAAAATGACCCTAACTTCACTGATAGATGATGTTCACATATTTGTCGTAGATTACCACCCCGCGTCAGTATCAAGTGTTGTTAGACCCGTACCATGGTCTATGCTCCAGCCAGACACCCTAAGTTCGCGGATTTTCCTATGAAAATTTGAAAAGATTTGGCAAACTTTGGCTGCTTTTAACTACTCAATTTTTTCCCATTTTTTGTAGGACATTACCCTCAAGTATTATCAAGCATTTTTAGGCATCGTCCCATGGCAAAAACTTCAGCCAGACACCTCAAAACTCGGGAATTTTTGTAATTCCCACTGCGCTTTCACAGATTTGACCGGATTGGTCACATTTTAGCAGCTTTTAGATAGCGGATCTTTACACATGTGTCACAGAATACTACCCTTAAGTAGAATCAGTCAGCCAGACACCTCATGGACATGTTTAAGCCGGTTTAAAAAGGTAGGTAGGTAGAAGTGGCTGCCGCAAAGGCACACCTAGACCAGTAATAAAAGGCCCGTTGTGATACCACCAAACACTAGGAAAGTCAGTCCCGGGGCCCGGCCATATGGAAAATCCCAGTGCTGTCGGGACTCTCCATATAGCCGAAACCCGGGACTGACACTCCTAACCGACACCGCTACCCCTCCTCGAACCATTTTGATAACTTGATGAAGGCCATCAAGTCCTTTATGTCTAGCTCCGCGACCTGGCTTAAGCTAACCAGGAAGGGAACTCCCAGAGAGCGCCTTCTCGCTCCGCTTAAGGCCGGGCAGTTGCAGATGAGGTGCTCCACCGTTTCCTCTTCCTCATCATCTTTGCAACTCCTGCAGCATCGTCGGCAGGGAACGCCTAGCCTTGCTGCGTGTCTACCAATAAGGCAGTGTCCGGTTAAAACACCTATTAATATGGAGATTTCCTTCCTTTTTAGGGCGTATATGTGTCTAGATCTTTTAAGATCGCATTTTGGCCAGGTTTGCTTGGATATCCGGCACCCTGGGGCTTGTAGCCATCTTTCGTTGGCTTCGCGGAGTGTATGCTCCTTCAGCATTAGCTTGCACGTGGCAAACGGCATACCTATGCGCTCTTTATCTTGAAGAATCTGCTTGGTCGTGCCCTGCCTGGCAAGTTCGTCTGCCCTACAGTTTCCCTCAATGTCCCTGTTACCCGGGACCCATGTGAGGTTCACGCGGTTCTGTTGGGCCATCTCTTGAAGAGATCGACGACAGCTGAGCGTCAGTTCAGAGTTGAACGAGTAAGAGCCAAGGGATTTGATGGCTGCTTGGCTGTCGCTGAAAATACAGATATCCTGTCCGATGGTGCGTTCACCTATCCAAGCCACGGCGTCCATGATTGCTGAAACTTCAGCCTGGAAGACGCTGCAGTGATCAGGTAGTGTAAAGGAGAGTTCTAGGTCCAAATACCTTGAGTAAACCCCTCCTCCGACTCTGCCGTCTAACTTCGAGCCGTCGGTGTATATAAAAGTGCCGCCATTAGTAGCGGGACACCGATCTATGTTCTCCCAGTCTTCCCTGCTGGGAATGTTTATTCTAAAACAACAATCTCCGACTGTTGTGGTCGCACACCGATCTGTGCTCAGAGGGAGAAAGCTGTAAGATCTTAGAATACAGGAGTGTCCAATAGTGCTTGCGCCCCAGACGGACGTTTCCCTTAGACGCACAGCCGATGCTGCTGCTGCCCGGTACCCTTCCAGATCGAGTGGCAAAAAGCCAAGAATGGCCTGGAGAGCTTCATTGGGCGTTGTTCTTAACGCCCCGCTTATACAGATCATGCTCGATCTGTGGACTTTCCCTAACAGATTTAGGTTTGTTGCCTTTCTTAGCGCAGGCCACCATACCACGACTCCATACAGCATAATTGGCTGGATTATCGCAGTGTAGATCCATCTGCAAATTTTGGGGCTGAGCCCCCATTTTTTGCCAATGGCTCTTTTACACGTGTAAAGTGCAATGCACGCTTTCCTCTGGCGCTGGATGACATTCTCCTTCCAGTTAAGCTTTCTTTCTAGAACTGTGCCTAGGAATTTGGCTTTGTCAGCTAAGTTCAGGCGCACGCCATCTAGTTCTGGTAGGTTCAACGGTGGTATCTTGTACCGCCTGGTATAAAGGACAAGCTCCACCTTTCCCGGGTTGATGCTAAGTCCGCAGCGAGAGGACCATGAAGAAACTTCTCGCAGTGCTACTTGCATCAAGTCACACAGGGTTTGTGGGAATTTGCCCCTATATGCAATAGCTAAATCGTCTGCATATGCCACTATCTTCCCGCCCCCCCACCTTGTGTCTCGTAGCAGCGAGTTTACGGTGAGGTTCCATAGGAGCGGGGAGAGAACACCACCCTGAGGCGTTCCTCTTGTGACATAGCGTGAAAGATCAACTGTTCCCAGTGAAGAAACTATTATCCTTCCCTTTAGTAGTTGATCAGGGTTTAAAAAACTGCTGCTTTTAAATGGCGGATCGTTACACTTGTGTCGTACAACCCTACCCTTAATTGGTATCAGTCAAACTGAGGAATTTTCCTAATTTTTACTGCGATTTCACTTGTTTAAGCAGGTTGGTCCAACTTTGGTTACTTTTAAAGGGCAGATCTTTTCACATGAATCGTAGAAGACTTCCTTTGAGTGCTATCAGATATTTGTAGACTTCGCCCTATGACAAAAACTTCAGTCAGACACCCCAAAACTGAGGAATTTTACTAATTCTTACTGCGCTTTCACTTGTTTAAGCGGGTTGGTCCAACTTTGGCTGCTTTTAAAGGGCAGATCTTTTCACATGTGTCGTAGAAGACTACCCTTAAGTGGTATAGACATTTTAAGGCTTCGTCCCATTGAAAAAACTTCAGCCAGACACGTAAAAGCAGAGGAATTTTTAGAATTCCTACGGCGCTTTCACATGTTTAAGCGGGTTGTCCAAATTTGCTTGATCATGTCCTATAGAGATCAATTGTACCCATTTTGATCATGGGGAGAAGTCTAAAAATGCCCGATACCACTTAAGGGTGGTCTTCTACGACACATGTGAAAAGATCTGCCCTTTAAAAGCATCCAAAGTGGGACCAACCCGCTCAAACATGTGAAAGCGCAGTAAGAATTATGAAAATTCCTCAGTTTTGGGGTGTCTGGCTGAAGTTTTTGCCATGACACGAAGCCTAAAAATGCCTGGTACCACTTGCGGGTAGTATTCTGTGACACGTGTTTAAAGCTCCTCTATTTAAAAGCAGCCAAAGTGGGACCATCCCGCTGGAACATGTTAAAGCGCAGTAAGAATTATGAAAATTCCTCAGTTTTGGGGTGTCTGGCTGAAGTTTTTGTCATGGGGCGAAGTCTAAAAATGTCTGATACCACTTAAGGGTAGTCTTCTATGACACAGGTGTAAAGATCTGCCCTTTAAAAGTAGCCAAAGTTGGACCAACCTGCTTAAACAAGTGAAATCGCCGTAAAAATTAGGAAAATTCCTCAGTTTTGGGGTGTCTGGCTAAAGTTTTTGCCATGGGGCGAAGTCTAAAAATGACTGATACCAATTAAGGGTAATGTTGTACGACACATGTGTAACGATCCGCCATTTAAAAGTAGCCAAAGTTTTTTAAACCTGCTTAAATATGTCCAAGCGCATTAAAAATGATGAAAAGTCCCTGTGCTTTGAGGTGTCTGGCTGCAGGTTTTTCATGGGAAGAAGTCTGGAAATTCCTGATACTACTTAGGGGTAGTGTTTTACAATGCATGTGCAAAGATCCGGCATTTTAACATAGCCAAAGTTGAACAAACTCGCTTAAACAAGTGAAATCGATGTAAGAATTACAAAAATTCCCGAGTTTTGAGGTGTCTGGCTGAAGTTTTTGCCATAGGATGAAGTCTAAGAATACTTGATATTACTTGAGGGTAGTGTCCTACAACGCATGTGTAAAGATCCGTCATTTTAAAGCAGTAAAAGTTGGACAAACTTGATTGAACAAGAGAAAGCAAAGTAATTGGTAAAGAAAAGTTCCCGAACTTTGAGGTGTCTGGCTGAAGTTTTTGTCATGGGATGATGCCTGGAAATGACTGATTCTACTCAAGGGTAGTATTCTGTGACACATGTGTAAAGATCCGCTATCTAAAAGCTGCCAAAGTGTGACCAATCCGCTCAAACCTGTGAAAGCGCAGTAAGAATTATGATAATTCCCGAGTTTTGAGGTGTCTGGCTGAAGTTTTTGCCTTGATGTCTAAAAATGCTTGATAATACTTGAGGGTAGTGTTCTACAAAAAAGGGGAAATATTGGGAAGTTAAAGACAGCCAAAGTTGGCAAAATCTGTTAAATTGTTAAAACGGAATTAATTTTCATAGGAAAATCCGCGAACTTAGGGTGTCTGGCTGGAGCCTAGACCATGGTACGGGTCTAACAACACTTGATACCGACGCAAGGTGGTAATCTACGACAAATATGTGACAATCATCCATCAGAAAATAAGTGAAGTTAGGGTCATTTTTTTGCGACTTTAATCCCCGATATCTGGGCCCAAGACCTAGGTGCAGCTTTGAAATTTTCACATTCGTTCTAGTTTCGGAGAGGACTATCCAGCAGTATTGGTTTCATCCATCAGAAAATAAGTGATGTCTGGCGGCCCTGGGATATCGCTCATTTGTTGACATTGACCCTTGAAAATGGAAAAGTAACAGAAGAGAGATAAATAAACAAAGAATAAATGAAATAAAAAAATGAAAATCGCTAGCAACATTTCACGACAAGTCAATTGCATGTTGCCGGTGAAATTCCACGGCTTTGATGATAGTACTTGGCTTTATGTACAGGTTAGCTATCCTGGGCCATATTTTACCAATTTTTTTTTGGAAGATCTTATGCTAATTGTGGTTCAATGATTTGTGACATTCGTTTTTTATTTCTTTGACCGACTTTGCCGTTTTAAGGATTTGCGCCTGTTTTCAGGATATATGTAGGTATCTGTTTTTGTCCATGCCTCTAAATCATTCTTTGAGCACTGAATCTTGTATTTTTGTATACATACAGTCGTTTTATGAGGTATTTGATTATCAAATTTTGATAATAAACAAGTAAGGAAGTCAAAGTTCGGGTGAACCGAACATTCAATACCCAGCGGTAATTTTTAGAACGGGATAACAATCATTAGGCTCTAGGAGAATTTACCAAATTTCCGTTACCGAATTATTTCAATTTATGTGATTTTCGATATCGAAAGTGGGCGTGGTTGGAGAGCGATTTTTTCCAGTTTCATCAGGTATACTCCCAACGATACTAGTATGTTTTGGGGTGTTTGGGGTTGGTATGTATGGGGGTTCACCTATAAAATTATATCATTTTAGCCATTTCAGATGCCGAGATAAGTCAATTTGTGTGATTTTCGAAATTTTCGATATCGAAAAAGGGGGCGTGGTTATCATCCGATTTCGCCCATTTTCAATAGCAACCTACCTTCGCCAGAAAGTATACAAAATTTCAAGCAAATATCTAAATTTTACTCAAGTTATCGTGTACACGGACGGACAGACGGACGGACATGCCTTAATCAACTCCTCTTTTAATCCTAAGAACTTTCATATATGGAACCGTCGATTATTTGTGCCGATTATTTTGTGCCGTTACATACAACCGTTATGTGAACAAAATTAATATACCCTTGTACTAGTTCTAGTACGCTGGGTATAAAAATCAAAGCACACTCATCAGTTGCATCTGTGATCAAAAAATTGTTTACCACATGCGGGTATAACCGTTTTTTTAGTACTAGGAATAAAGAGCTATTTTCGATAAATTCTAAACTTGAAGAGATATTAAAAAATCGCAAACGCGGAACTGTCGGGAATGGGTAATGCTAATTAAATATGAAATACAAATTTTTTGTGAAAAAAATTATTTAATATCTGTTTTTGCAGGCGCAGCGTACATACCTACATACAAATTTGCTTCACTTTTTCGCCACTGCTGTCATTTCATAGTTACAACAGAGAAATGCACATTGAACATTTTATGACAACTCGGACTTTAAAGGCCGCACAATGGGGATGGGGTTTTGTTAAAAAAAAAGGAATTTAAGGAAAAATGATTTTTATTGCTGATTTTGAGATGCTTAAAAAGAATATGTTAGATTTGTTATAGGTAACAGCAGAAATTTTCAAGTTAAAGGCCTCCAAAGTGCATGCATTTTTCGAAAAACGATTTTTGGTGGTTGTTTTTGGCTTTTTTGTTTCGGTTTAGGTTCCGGTTTCGTTTTTCGACATTTATTTTGGCTTTGTTTCCGTTTCCAAACAAAAACACGAACAAATATTTGTGAACAAAAAAAAAAATTGTTTTTAAGATTATCACTGAGCTACGAAATTAAGGCGGTTAAAATAAAATAGGTCTGATTTTCAAATATTTTAAAAATTTGTTGATAAACGACTTGGCCGCGATTTCGAAATGGGCTAGTGAAAACTGTCTTTGCTTGAGTTCAAAAAAGTCGTATGTGCTGCCTAGCAGTAATAGTCCTGTATACGTTGAAGATATTCCAAAATTGGTTGTTGGTAATAGTGTGCTTTCGTTTACTACCAAGATTAAAAACCTAGGCTTTGTGATTAATTCTAAGCTAAGCTGTGTCGACCACGTGAATAAAGTTGTGAGCAATGTCTATTTAGTTTTGCGCAGATTAAGAATGTCTTCATCGTTTACGCCCTTAGAGACCAGAAAAAAGCTAGCCATTCAACTTATAGTGCCACATATAACCTACTCAGAGCTTGTTTATAGTCGACTTGATTCTGCTTCGTACCACAAAATTGAGGTTGCCTTTAATAACATAACGCGTTACGTGTACGGCTTAAAAAGATATGATCACATCTCTCCTTGGAAGTGCAAGGTCCTAGGATGTACAATTTTTGACTATATGGCGGCTCGGAACTGTATATTTATGTTTAACCTCATTGAATTTAAAACACCTCACTACCTCTATGAAAAACTGCAATTTTCAAGGTCTTGTAGGCGCCGCAACTTGACAATTCCCAGATATGTTTACCTGTCTTCCTCGAGACTATTTCTTGTAAATGCTGTAAGGCTGTGGAACTCTCTTCCTGAATCTCTTAAAGGTGTCCTGAGTAGGAGCAACTACAGAGGGTTGATTCATGACCACTTCATTTCAGCGTGATTAATGTGTCTTCGAAGCAAATACGTCTTTCATCTCTTTTCTTTACTCTCACCTAATAAAAATGTCACTCCTCTCTTTAGATGTAAGAATTATATTTATTCTATTTTAAGTACTTATAAACTTTGTAATTAATGGCTGATGATGAGCTTTAAAAGACTCTGTCTTACAGACACAACCACTTTATTAAATAAATTGAATTGAATCATCCATCAGAAAATAAGTGAAGTTAGGGTCATTTTTTTGCGACTTTAATCCCCGATATCTGGGCCGAAGACCAAGGTGCAGCTTTGAAATTTTCACATTCGTTCTAGTTTCGGAGAGGACTATCCAGCAGTATTGGTTTCATCCATCAGAAAATAAGTGATATCTGGCGGCCCTGGGATATCGCTCTATTTAAACAGTGCAAAAAGTTTCATATGTTGACATTGACCCTTGAAAATGGAAAAGTAACAGAAGAGAGATAAATAAACAAAGAATAAATGAAATAAAAAAATGAAAATCGCTAGCAAAATTTCACGACAAGTCAATTGCATGTTGCCGGTGAAATTCCACGGCTTTGATGATAGTACTTGGCTTTATGTACAGGTTAGCTATCCTGGGCCATATTTTACCAATTTTTTTTTGGAAGATCTTATGCTAATTGTGGTTCAATGATTTGTGACATTCGTTTTTTTACTTCTTTGACCGACTTTGCCGGTTTAAGGATTTGCGCCTGTTTTCAGGATATACGTAGGTATCTGTTTTTGTCCATGCCTCTAAATCATTCTTTGAGCACTGAATCTTGTATTTTTGTATACATGCAGTCGTTTTATGCGGTATTTGATTATCAAATTTTGATAATAAACAAGTAAGGAAGTCTAAGTTCGGGTGAACCGAACATTCAATACCCAGCGGTAATTTTTAGAACGGGATAACAATCATTAGGCTCTAGGAGGATTTACCAAATTTCCGTTACCGAATTATTTCAATTTATGTGATTTTCGATATCGAAAGTGGGCGTGGTTGGAGAGCGATTTTTTCCAGTTTCATCAGGTATACTCCCAACGATACTAGTATGTTTTGGGGTATTTGGGGTTGGTATGTATGGGGGTTCACCTATAAAATTATATCATTTTAGCCATTTCAGCTGCCGAGATAAGTCAATTTGTGAGATTTTCGAAATTTTCGATATCGAAAAAGGGGGCGTGGTTATCATCCGATTTCGCCCATTTTCAATAGCAACCTACCTTCGCCAGAAAGTATACAAAATTTCAAGCAAATATCTCAATTTTACTCAAGTTATCGTGTACACGGACGGACAGACGGACGGACATGCCTTAATCAACTCCTCTTTTAATCCTAAGAACTTTCATATATGGAACTCTCGATTATTTGTGCCGATTATTTTGTGCCGTTACATACAACCGTTATGTGAACAAAATTAATATACCCTTGTACTAGTACTAGTACGCTGGGTATAAAAATCAAAGCACACTCATCAGTTGCATCTGTGATCAAAAAATTGTTTACCACATGCGGGTATAACCGTTTTTTTAGTACTAGGAATAGAGAGCTATTTTCGATAAATTCTAAACTTGAAGAGATATTAAAAAATCGCAAACACGGAACTGTCGGGAATGGGTAATGCTAATTAAATATGAAATACAAATTTTTTGTGAAAAAAATTATTTAATATCTGTTTTTGCAGGCGCAGCGTACATACCTACATACAAATTTGCTTCACTTTTTCGCCACTGCTGTCATTTCATAGTTACAACAGAGAAATGCACATTGAACATTTTATGACAACTCGGACTTTAAAGGCCGCAAAATGGGGATGGGGTTTTGTTTAAAAAAAAAGGAATTTAAGGAAAAATGATTTTTATTGCTGATTTTGAGATGCTTAAAAAGAATATGTTAGATTTGTTATAGGTAACAGCAGAAATTTTCAAGTTAAAGGCCTCCAAAGTGCATGCATTTTTCGAAAAACGATTTTTGGTGGTTGTTTTTGGCTTTTTTGTTTCGGTTTAGGTTCCGGTTTCGTTTTTCGACATTTATTTTGGCTTTGTTTCCGTTTCCAAACAAAAACACGAACAAATATTTGTGAACAAAAAAAAAATTGTTTTTAAGATTATCACAGAGCTACGAAATTAAGGCGGTTAAAATAAAATAGGTCTGATTTTCAAATATTTTAAAAATTTGTTGATAAACTTTTTTTTTTTGAAATATAAACCACAACAAAACGAAATAAATGTTAAAGAACGAAATCGGAACCTTAACCGAAAAAAACCCAATAAAACCCCCAAAAAAGTTACTACTGTTGTAACCTATAAAAAATCAAACATATTCTTTTTAATCATCTTAAAATCTCTAATAAAAATAATTTTACTTTAAAAACAAGCATTTACTTTTTTTGTATTGCCAAAAAACGACAAAAAAAAATTTCAAAAACGTTTTTCAAAACTTAGTTTCGAAATTTTCCGAAATATCCGATTTTTTTCATATGGGCATTTCCTGGCGTTGCTGACGTTACGTTTGAACGAATTTATTGAATTTTCAGTAAGAAGTACCGTAAAAACTGGGGCCGATTTATTATACATGGGCATATTTAGGAACCTGCTGCCTGTAAAACTGATGTCGCTGTCTTAACCACTTTAAGTGCGTTGCGGACGTTACTCAAAACGGAAGTCGGTTTGAGGCAACTAAGAAAATTGGCAATTTTCTGCCAAATGCCAAATGTTAAGGTAGAAAACCTTTAAGGATAAATAAAAGGTGAAAATAATTAGTTCATAAAAACCAACAGAAAGTTAGGATAAGGATAGCTTTTTGAAAGTAATCGTTCCATATCTCTGTTGCGGACGTTACGTTGCGGACGTTTTTTACATAGTAAAAAAAAAAAATTATGCAACTAGGTAAAACTATACAAAATTAAAATTTCAGTTGGGAAACACCCATATGCACATTGAATATAAGTTTCAAACATATTTTATGGCTCTAGCTTAAAATGTATTTAATAAAGGGTGATTGACAGTTGAATATTTTTCTCTTGTAAGGGACTATTATGTCAAACTAATGTAAAAAAATGAATTGACTCTTTATGGTGCACCACATGTACAATGGGTATAATTTTCTTTTCTTCAATATTAGCATTTATTTACTTCTATAAAATCCGCAAAACATCTGAACTCCAACTGTTTTTCACTGGTACCGACGTTTTTTTTTACTATCAATAAGATACGATTAAATTGAAGTTTTATTTGTGGATTGAATCCAATGTATATATTTATACGTTAATTTTGTAATTATAGGTATTAGAAAAAATTGAATGCAAAATTTTATACAGCGGAATGGTAATTCACTGACTAGTTTCCATGCGACCAAGCATTTAGACGTAGTGTTTTATCCAGTCTGGCTGGCATCGAACCTACCAGACTGCATTGACATTGCGTTGTCTTAACGCTTTGTGCCATGTGCCCTGCATGCAGTCTTGAATTTTCTCAGAATGTCCTTCCATGTTGCTCATTTGAATTAAAGGAAAAATATAAATTATCTAAATTTAAAACAAAACTTAATTTAAAATTTGGTTCCGATTGAGAGCAACGTCAAATTCAATCACACTTTGTTGAATACATTTTGCTCTAGATCTGGTTTTAGTGCGCCGTAGGAAGCTAACACATGTTGCATGAAAATTAGGCCGGGGTAAAAGTCGATTTCTTATACTGGGATATGAAAAGTTGAGTTCCTGGTTAAGGAATTCTATTTTTAACATTTCAGTTCATTGCTTTTTTCGGTCGACTCTAATAAGTAAATGTAACTACCTGCATATATGCCGGTACATAAATACACATAAAATAAAATTGGTAAGTTATGACAGCACTAACAACATGGCAGGTAACGGCACGAAAATGTAGTTTAAGTGCAAGAACAAAAACGGCAGCTGTGGGGATAATAGCAGCCTCCCAAATTATTGCAAAATTAGTGGCCAATCACGTCATGCACTTGTATTCGTATAAAACCTTATATGTAGAATAGTGCCCTTTTACACTAGGCAATTCTTGAATTCAAGTCTGCCGCGACATAGGCGAAGGAGGTGAGAAGAGAGGGGTAGAGTACACTTGAAAGCGTACCGCCAACTCATTTCAAGTTTTCTTGCTATCTCTTTCACTCCTCCTTCAAGAAAAGTTGACAAGTTTAGACGCGAATAGAAAACACAAAAGAGAACGCCAGCAAAGTTTAATTCAAGAATTTCCTGCTGTAAAATGGGACATAAACAAACCTAACAATCAATGTTCGCGCGTTTGACTCGTGACTGGCAAACGACAGTTTGTAACAGAAGGTGCACGGGATAGTTGGTTTTCTTTATTGAGTGATGTCACACTTTACATCCATACTTACACGATCCATGGATGTTACACCCATACTGAACGTTTAGCATGAAAAATTATTGGATCGCGATCCATATCGCAAAATATTTAAACATTTTGAACTTATTGAACGCTTAGCACCAATTTGTGATCCATCTAGACCAATAATATTTTCTCCTCCAGCAGCTTTGACATCGCTGGCTTCGTGAGCAAATGTCGTAAGTCCATTTTTTTAATGAGTTTTTAATGCAAAACGATGTATTTATAACTGTACTATGGTTTTGCATTAAAACATAGTAAAAAAAAATGGACTTACGACATTTGCTCACGAAGCCAGCGATATAATGTTTTTGAATAAAAAAGACAGTAATATGCCTTTTTTGATTTTTTTGGTTTCATTTATTTAAACATTTTAAACCAGAAAGCGTAAAAATTACTTACATCCATATTGAACGTTTAGCGTCAATTTCCGATCCATCAATCCAGTATGAATCGCGATCCATGGATGTTCAATATGGATGTAAAGTGTGACAGTACTCATTAACACAGAATTACCTACATACATACTAACAAACTACACACCTGAATTAAAGCGATTCTATGTGTTAAACTAACTCACGCTCCTTCATTGCGTGAGGCTAGTAGTGTCCATACCGCCCTGAAGGTACGTGCAAACTGTGGTTAAAATTGATGACGCTACTGCAGAACAGCGATGGAAAATTGGTTTTCTGTTTTTGTACCAAATGAGCAAATAAAATGTACCAAATAATTAGAAAGTGTACCATCATTTAGGGGAGAATTTTGTTTCCAAGGAGTTAAACTATTCCCAAATCTTATATCTGTGGTCATAAGCAATAACAGTCTAAGTCGACTTAAGAAATTAGACCAGTTGACATTTTTGCTGGCGAATTTTTGTAACAAAACTGTTTTATAACTAAGGCAAACGTATTGGATTTAATTGTTTGTAAAGAAAGTAAAAAAGACCAATGAATGTCTTGAAAAGTGTCTCGATGTTGCTATTCAAAATCACCAGCAAAAATTTCAACTGGTCTAATTTCTTAAGTCGACTTAGGCTGTTATTGCTTATGACCACAGATATAAAGCAATGAAAAAGGGTACCACGAAATAAATCCCAAATGAAATAAGTCCCAAAAAAAATGAAATAAGTTCCAAATATTTTCCATACAAATTGGGACTTATTTCATAATGAAATAACTCCCAATGCGTTGGGACTTATTTCATAAAATTTTGTTGGGAATTATTTCATAATGAAATAACTCCCAACGGGATTTCGTTGGCAGTTATTTCATTTTCCAGCATTGGGAGTTATTTCATATTTGTTGGGACTTATTTCATTTCTCTTAAAACTACAATTTATTATTTTTTACCATTGGTATTTATTTCATTTTTCATTGGGACTTATTTAATTTCATTTAAAATTACAATTTAACAAGCTTTCACTTTTTTGTAACTGTTTCTATAACTGTTGTAAGGTAGGATTTTAGCAAAACAACCAACAGTCTTATTAGTTTTTGCGGCATCTCCGAAGACTGCCACTGATAATGTTGGACAACAACAATAAACAAATTTTGATCAATGACACATTTTCGATTGTACCGCTGCGGTGTTTTAAACAGTTTATTTTGATCGCCAAAAGGTAGAAAAGGACTGGTCCCAATATTGGCCGATAACTTAGATATCGTCCGATAACTTTGAAATCGATTGAGTTATCGGAATAATCGATATCTTAAATTTAAATTTAATTAATTTCATTGAATTCCAATCAGGGGTTTTCGAGTAATACGTCCACAAAAATACATACAGACAGACAAACATACAGAAATTTACAATTATATGTATGCGAATGTTCTCAAGAATCGCTCATCTCCCAACTCTAGCGTATTTCCACCACTAGCGTCACTACGACAACTACAATTGTTTAGGTACATGACGCGAGAGCGAGAGAGGGAGAGGCAGCTCGCATATTTGCTAACGTGACACAAAGAGGAGATGACGATAGATAAACGCTTCGAGAACACTGTTGCGCGAATAACCCAGAAATGTGTAGACATTTCTAGGTGATAAAGCTGCAGTCTCTTAGGGTATATAAACCGCGCAGAGCCAACGCAAATCAACCAGTTTATTTTGAAGTGTTGTACAGTGAAGTACTGAACAGTCAATTAACCCGCGATATTGTACTACGGTTTATAGTAATGAATAAGCGTATCTAACGTACAGTGATCGAACTCAAGGAAAATAATCGAATTCGTCACAATATTATGAAAAGGTAAGATATGACCGGCAGGCAAGAAAAAAGAGTTGGAAGGGAAGGGGGCGCGGTGCAGCGTGGGCAGCACGCCGGAACGCGAAAGATAAAAATTGAGACTGAGTGTAGAGAGTAGTGTCCGACCGAATATTCGGCTAATATTTTTTATTCGGCTTCGGTCTTCGGCTTTAATAACAAAAAAAATTTACTGAATTTTACGAGTTTTTGATCTTTTATAAGCGACAGAAAATCGCAACTTCCAGTAATATTTTTGTGTTATTGAACATGCCTCAGTTTTCGAACGATAACTTCCTCGAAATTATTCAATATCGCCACCTTAATTAATTATACAAGTATGTCGAACCATTCGTTTAAAGTGTCATCACTTTCGATTACTTGTGTTCAGACTGTAGTCAGCCTTTTTTTCTTAGTGCATCTCTAGAAAATGCAACATGTTTTTTATACTTTTTTTTTATACATTGTTAAAATGCTTTTAACATAAAGATTGATTTTTTTTAGTTTTGCTTACTATGCTATTGTTTATTCAAGAAACAAAAATAATGAATTGTTATGAAATAAAAAAAAAAATTGTTTTCTTATTTTGGTATTCGGCTTCGGCCTCGGGTTTCGGCCGAATATAGGATTATGCCGAATATTCGGCTTCGGCTTCGGCCTAAAATTCCAGTTTCGGTCGGACACTAGTAGAGAGTAAAAAGAAGAGGGAAGAAGAATGTAAAAAGTATAATTTTTTGTTTGATAAATCCTCATAATTTTCTGAGATCTTTAGATTAGTGGTATAAAAATAAATCCGAAATTCGATTTAAGCCAAAACGCTTCAAAAGTCAATGATAGGGCCGAGCGAAACCTCCACGGTGACATTTAAATTAAAAAAATCGGAGAAAGCATAAGAAAGTTATAGCAAAAAACTCGATTCAGCGTTTTTTCGCGGATACTTAACCCTTCTGCATTATTAAGAAAAACTTACAAATTAGTCATTAAGGTCACGAAATGACCACGCATATATTTCAGTCCAAAAATTATAAGATAGGTTTAAAAAAAAATTAAATTCATGTTTAAACACATTAAAATAAAAAGATTTCATATTATTTCATTAAAGAATTTTTTTTAAGTTTATGGAGCATGGTTTCCGCAATAAGACGTTGTGATAGAGACCGTAGTCCGATGCTGAGGGCATACAGCAGTTCCACATACCTTACAGTGCTCGCTTTCCTTTTACGGCTAGGCTCAGTCGTTGGCGTGTTTGGTTGCTCAGACTCGGTTCTCATTTTTTGGATAATTGATGCCGATGCTTGTGATCTTGGAACACGTTCTCTACGCTGCATATGCTCAAACGCGAGAGCTAATCCAAGCTCTTCTAAATAAAGCCTTCTTTTATAAGTTTTGGACGAATTCCATTCGGGGTTCACTTCAGTCCACAAAACAAATCCATTGAGAGCAGATATATCAATCATATTGCTAAACAAAGCTACAGGCCATCGTTTTGTTTGCCTTTTACAGGAGTATGTTTCTACCAATTGATCAATTGTATCTACTCCTCCTTTCGTGCTGTTGTAGTATGAAATAATATCTGGTAGCTTTTTTGGATTGCTTGGAATCACATCTTTTCCGTGATGCAGAGTGCTTAAAACTGTGACAATTTTGTATTTCTTAGGAACATATTGTACCAGCGAAACTTGCTGGCTGAAGTAAAATCTACTTGAAAATACAGGCAGTTTACGATCCTCTTTTTTAGTACTGCATACTGGAAGGAACCTTCGGTTACCTCGCACCGTACCAACAAGAGTAATATTTCGTTTGAGTAGTTCTTGCGCCAATTCGTATGTTGTGAAAAAATTATCTGTTGTTATATTATGGCCAGGGTAGGAGCTCACCAGATCCAGAACAACGCGCTGCCCTTGGTTTCTTTCTGGCTGTGAGTTTATTGACTCTTTTCCCAAGTATATTTGAAAATTCAGACAAAACTTCGTGCGGACATCGGCTGCTACCCAAGCTTTCAAACCGTACTTATGAGGTTTACTGGGCATATAAACCATAAATGGACATCTTCCCTTGAAAGGGATTAAGCGTTCATCTACTGTAACATTTTCGTACGGTGCAAACAAGTAGGGAAGATTTTCAACCCATTTTTGATATAAATCTCGAATGGGTGCCAGCTTGTCAGTGGGTCTCAGTGATCTGCGGTTTTCTTTATCATCAAAGCGAAGAATTCTGTTGATTTCACTGAAACGACCCTGGGACATAATACTACGGAATATTGGCCTTCCGTGCGTTTCATCCCAAAGACTACATAAGCTTTCAGATTGCGATCGGTAAACACCTGTATGAAGTGGTTAAATTTAAAATCATGGGATATTTTGTCTTGAACTTAGTTCTTTACCTGCCAAAAGCAATACGCCAAGATACGCGTCGAACTCAATTTCATCTATTATCTTGAATTTATCAGGGCTTCTCTTAGTACCTTCCATGTTACTAAACTCTATTACAATTTTTTTCATCTGCTTTGTGAAGCAAAGGTCAAATGAACTTTTGAGTGAAGTTATACGATGCACAGCGTACTGTGTGATTCCAGGTTTTCCTCGAATAATATTTTCTTTTGATACCCTTGATCTTTCCAGTAAAGTTGGCGATAAGGACCACACTACACTTTTATCTTTTGAGCTGTATGATGCTGAATTTTCTTCATAGCCATGCTCAGATTGGGTATCAGAATCAGAATCAGAGCTTTCATCTTCTAAAATCTCTTCAATTTCGAAGGTTTCATCATTCACATCACTGCAATCATCTATATCATCATCAATATCGAAAATCTCATCTACCATTTGCTGCAGTTGCCTTTCAGAACATAACCTCGAACACTGTACAAAATAAATGTTTCAACAATATGTTGAATTTCACTAAATAGAAAATAACACTTACACTAGGTCTATCCATGCTTTCAATATTTTTCACAATTTTCTAATTCACTTTATCAATTTCAAAAACTTCTTGTTCCGCCAAGTTGAAAAAGTTTACTAACATATATGTATGTACTATTTGGTCTCTCAGCTATTGTTTCAAATTATATCATATGAATTAATCACATCCTACTATAACTATCTAAAACAAAACGGCTACTTTTTTTGAAATCATCTATCAAAGCAAAGCCTACTCATACATAAATTCGAATTCGGATTCAAAAAGTGGAACAGCTGTTATATTCATATTATTCTTATGCCGAAATCACAGATGGCGCTGAGAGAGCTCACCCAACATTTTTCTTTACATTTTAGGGTATTTTTGTGGATTTGAGTTACAGTTGATACAAAATTATTCGATTGCTTCAATGGTTGTTTGAACTGTATATATTAATTTGCCTGTGGTCATCAGATGACCTTAATGGCAAATAATGAAGTTTATAAATAACTTTTTTACTAATGCAAAAAAATATTTTTTTTTTGTCAATTTAAATGTAAAATAATATTATTTAGGATAAGGTAACAGGAAATCTTAATAATGCTTTTCGTTTTTAAGATATCGGCAATTTTCTCTTAAAAAGGTCATCAAATGACCTTAATGACGCAGAAGGGTTAAGCAAAAAATTTTAACGCAAACATTTTTTCGACATAAATTTTCAAATTAAAGTGCACACTGAACTTTTTTTATGCATTCTAATGTACAAATCTAAGTGGAAAAATGCTCTTCCCTTTTGTGCTACGCTTATAAAACAAATATTGATGAACAGAAAATAAAATTTGGATAGAAAGTTTATGAAGTTTGATATTTTCGTAACCTCCGCTGAGATATGCATTTTAATGGGAGTTGAGGAGCAGTACCAGTGATGGAAAATGGGTTCTCTGATTTTGTACTAAATGAGAAAATAAAATGTACCAAATCATGGGAAAATGTACCATTGTTAAGGGAGCATTTTTTTCCACGGACTTACACTAATCGCAAATATTGCTTTTCTAAGCAAACTCTTTCCTCTAAAAATAAAATATTAAAGCTTAAATTCATACAAATTTTTCATTAAACTCTTTTAGGAGCATACAAAATTATTTTCATACACAGGCACATTCAATGCAAAAATATTTCACAAAACAAATATGTATGTATGTACGCCGAGTTGTATGGTCGAAAGTTAACCGATATCGCGCCATCGATTTTTCTATAGGTTTGGGCTCAGGAGCGGGTGTGAACACTACCGTGAGATGAAGAGGGAAGTGAGACGGCTTTTCCGGGCGAAAAAAAGGGTAGCGGAAAAGCGTGAAATCGAAGAGCTTGAAATGCTAGCCAGCAGAAGCAACGCCCGAAAATTGTATAAAAAAATTGGACGAATGACAGAAGGCTTTAAACCCGGGCAAACTCCTGTAAAAATGACAATGGCGACCTGGTGGCAGATGTTCAGAGAGTACTAAGGCTATGGAGGGATCACTTCTCTGCCCTTCTAAACGGAGGAACAGAGCAACAATCCAGAGAAGAGGACGAACCCGACCCCACAATGGAAGACGATGGTATCGAAGTTCCACAACCCGACTATAATGAGGTGCGAATAGCTATATCACGGCGGGTGCTAATGGCCTGCCCGCTGAGCTATTCAAATGCGGCGGCGAGGAGCTGGTAAGGTGCAGGCACCAGCTCTTGTGCAGAATATGGTCGGACGAATGCATGCCTGAAGATTGGAATCTAAGTGTTCTCTGCCCAATCCATAAGATGGGTGATCCCGCAAACTGCGCCAACTATCGTGGAATCAGTGTGGCTTCAGACCTGGTAAATCTACCATCGACCAGATTTTTACAATACGCCAAATTTTGGAAAACCCCGTTGTTGTTGATGTTAAAGGCGCCTTCGACAGCACGAAAAGGAGTTGCCTATATGCCGCTATGTCTGAGTTTGGTTTCCCAGCAAAACTTATGCGGCTATGCAAAATGACGCTGACCAACACCACCAGCTCGGTCAGAATCGGGAAGGACCTCTCCGAGCCGTTCGAAACTAAGCGAGGGCGACCACCTATCGTGCGATTTCTTTAATTTGATGTTGGAGAAAATAATAAAAGCTGCAGAACTTAATCGCGCTGGAACAATATATTACAAGAGCGTACAACTGTTGGCGTATGCCGACGACATCGACATCATTGGCCTCAACAACCGCGCCGTAACTTCTGCGTACTCCAAATTCGAAAAAGAAGCGGAAAAATGGGTTTGGTGGTGAACGAAAAAAAAAAAAAAAAAACTAATGGCGGCGATATACCTACAGGTTATCATCATAACCTCTAACGAGATTTTTAGCCGAGCTTCTCTTTCCAACTTGTGGTGTGTTGCTTTTTTTGAGTTTTTCCCACAAGTTGGCGGGACCTACAGTTTTTTGCCGACTCCGAACGGCACTTGCAAAGCAAATGAATTTTTTGCTGAGAAGCTTCTCATGGCAGAAATACACCCGGAGAGTTTGCCAGACTACTGCCGAGGGGCGACCCCGTTTTAGAAAAATTCATTTTCTAAATAATTTTTGATGTTACTTTTGCCGGGCATCGAAGGCCGAAGGTAAAACGAAATACCTGCTGGCATCAAGAAAAGAGTCAGCGCTTTCGCGTCTTGGAAACCACGCCACTGTTGGCAGCAATAATTTCGAGATAGTAAGGGACTTTGTATACCTGGGAAGCAGCATTAATACCAACAACAATGTAAGCCTGAAAATCCATCGAAGGATAACTCTTGCAAACAACTGCTACTTTGGGCTGAGTAGGCAATTGAGAAGTAAAGTCCTCTCTCGACGAACAAAAACAACACTCTACAAGTCACTTATCGTACCCGTCCTGCTATATGGTGCAGAAACATGGACACTGAAAGCATCTGACGAGGCGGCTTTGGGAGCATTCGAGGGAAAAATTCTTCGAAAGATTTATGGACCCCTAAAAGTTGGCGACGGCGAGTACCGAAGAAGATATAATGATGAGCTGTATGAGTTTTACGCAGACGTCGACATAGTTCAGCGAATAAAAACCCAGCGAATTCGCTGGCTAGGACACGTGGTGCGAATGAACGAAGACGCTCCGGCCCAGAAGGTATTCTTATCAGCACCCGCCGGTGGAAATAGAGGAAGAGGCAGGCCACCACTCCGATGGCAGGACCCAGTGGAGGCAGATCTGAGAACACGCGGTGTCTCCAATTGGCGCCAGTTGGCCGACTGGCGAAACATGTTAGACGGCCAAAATCGCCTAGGCGGTTAAAGGCTATTTTAAGTAAGTAAGTTGGGCTCAGGAAATAAAGTTCCACCTCGCATACCTAAAAAAATAGTTTTCGAGCCTGTGAAATTTCATTTTTTTACATTTTTATTTTTTTCAAAAACTGCATTTACCATCGTCTTCAGCGCATGAATTCACTCGGGAATACGCCAATTAAAACGGAGAAATGCATAAAAAATGATTTGAAGCCTTGAAAATTAAAAAAATGCGAGAAATCGATGGCGCGATATCGGTTAATAAATCGGCCCACCCTAATGTACCCACCGTTTTCATGGCCTATATCGATAGTGTGGCAGACGCAAAATTTAACGTACTAGAGTTCCCCCAGTGGTTGAAATTCAACCACAAAACCTTATTTTATTTTCCTACCTTTTTGCTATTTCTTAAATTTTCCTTTCTTTTCCATATTTTGTATATTTTTGGTTTCTATACATTCCTATTCATTTTGCCTTTTCCTCCCTCTTTACACCATTCAGTAATATAGTTTCAATGTTGATAATTATTTATTCTTCTTAGGTCGTCTTCATACGTATTTCTTTCCTTTCCTTTCCTTAGCATTCATTTGCTTTTATTTCCTTTCCTTTCCTCTCCTTTTCCTTTCCTTTTCTTTCCTTTTCTCTTCTTTCATTTCATTTTATTTCCCTTCTTTCTTTCTTTCTTTCTTTTCTGTTCTTTTCTTTTATTTTTCTTTCTTTTCGTTTCTTTTATATTCTTACCTGATCCTTCTTTCCATTTCCATTACATTCCTTTTTCCTTTTATTTTCTTTTTCTTTCCTTTCCTTTCGTTTCCGTTGCTTTAGTTTCCTTTCATTTTATTCATTTTTTTTCATTTCATTTCTTTTCTTTTATTTTTTTCTTACCTATATTTTCTTTCACTTTTTTTCTTAAATTTCCCTTCCTGTCATTTCATTTTTTTACCTTTCCTTTTCTTACCTTTCCTTTCCTACCGTTTCCTTTTTATCTTTTGTTCCTTTCCGCAACTCCTTTGCTTTTCTTTTTCTTTCATTCATTTCCTTAACTTATTTTTTTTTAGCTTTTCATTACCTTTCTTTCCTTTATTTTTCTTTCCTTTTATTTTCATTTATTTTCCATACATTCTTCCTCGCTACCTTCTCTTTCCCTTCTTTTTTTCTTCTTTCCTTTCTTTGTCGTTCTCCTTTTGCTTCTCTTTTCCACTGCTTTACCTACATTACATTTCCTTCCTTCCTTCCTTTCCTTTCCCTTTGATTTTTCTGTCATATTTTCCGTTCCTTACCTTAACTTACCTTTATTTTCCTTTTATCCATCCCTTTCCTTTCCTATTATTTTCTTAATTTAATACTTTTATTTATTTCATTTTGTTTCATTTTTATTTATTTTATATTATTCCCTTCCTTTCATTTCCAACAAATTTTATTTTGTTTACTTTAAATCACTTTTCTATTTCTGATTTTACTTTTTTTTTTAATTTTATCAATTTTCCATTTTATTTTATTTCACTAAGTCTAGCCACGAAGGGCCTTGTGCATGATCTAGCTTATTTGTGCTTTTTTTCAAAAGCATTTGCTTCTCTGAATCCCCACGCACAGATTTTGTTTTTGTAAACACTGTTTGTACCTAAGCTCAATAAAGTTGACGCGCTGGCTCATGTTATCTTATTGCTGCCAACAAAACAACTCACCCTACTGCAATAAATGCAAACACAACAATGCAAGTGTACCTACATACACCCATAACAGCGGCTCTATAAAGCGAATGCGTGTATAGCACTTGTAGTGGTGTGATTTTCAAATCATATTATAATTAATTTTTTTAAATTTTTGGTTTGTTGTCGCACACCCTGCTCGGCGAGACATATCGATACATACCAAATTTTATATACCTTAGAATTGTGGTTATTGCAAAAAAGGGAGAAAGCTGTTATGTTTGCGCATTTATATATAATAGATTTTGGCAGGAACTTGACGGATATATTTCTTATGAAGATTTGAATTTTTATACACTCAGATATGCATTTTAATGGAGTTGGGGAGTAGTGTTGACAAAATTGTACCAAAAATGCCAGCGTAGTACCTATGTACTTTTGACTGCCGGAATGTTCCAAAAAATGCAATTGTACCATCATTTCCATCACTGTACAGTACTGTATTTGACAAAATTGTACTAAATATATCAGTGTAGTACCTATTTTTTTGGAGTGTAATGGGGTGTGGTTGCTGAGTGACCGCGCTCAATCCCGACTCTTGCGTCCTCGTTCGTGCACTCTGGGCAACGTTGAGCTACCTAGGCTCGCGGCAGAAAGAGAGGGAGCCCCGGGGGGGCCACTCTGACATACTTGGTTTAAGGGCTCACCGGGGTCTTTTTCGCAGCGTCTGTACACCAAGAGGTGCGGCTGTAAGCGGGCGTCTGTCTTGAAGCAAGCGGCTCGCTATATAAATGTGCAAAACTTTTCCCTCCCAATCCAGGGTGTTATGCGATACCGTGCCCATTGGACGTTTGCAGCCGGGAGGCAAATCGTGGCTGTAGTCGAACGGAGCCTCACTGATACCGGGCCGCCTCAGGGAGTAACTATGGTCTTACCGCGGTATGGGGCTCTGCCGCGGCGGACGACACACTTCCCCTTACACTACCCTTGACCCTAAGCTGGCCTTGTCCGGCGAGGGGTCGTACGAACAAGATGAAGAACACACAAAATACAAAGCAATTAACGACTTCGTTTACTCCGCAGCAGAGAAGAACTATGCTGGAGCAAGCGAAAACACAACGCCGGAGGACAAACTCCGCCTCAAAGTTAACTGGGAGGCTGACAGCGATGGAAACTACGGGTCAGCCATCCCCCAAACTGCTATCAAGCAAGAGTGACTTGATGGGAGCAAGCAACAGTGCGGCTGCCTACGCAGTCAAGCAGAAAACGGCGGAAGCTAAACTTCCATCAGGCGCTGGTACGAAACACAATCTCTTCACATCTGGGGCAATGGTCTCACGACCTGGTTTCAGAGTTTCGAAAGAGAAGGAAGACGCCGCAAAGGGAGAGACCGCGATGGCAACTACGAGTCTGAATCCCCCCAAGAGGCATCTCCCCGACGCTCTGCGTACTGGGATAAAAGAAATGCCGCAAGGATCCTTAAAAAATATGAGGGAGCATCGCAGGAGAAGCTGTCGCCGGAAGAAAGGAAGATGGTGGAGGAAGCGAAAGCTCTGATACCAAATTTCCAGAGGCCCTATGTGCCTAAGAGGGTGAACGGTAATCCCTTCAAACGCCAGAGATCGGACGGAGAGGTAGACCCCCATCCGAAGCGGCATCAGGTCAACCCCGTAGTGGGTAAACTCAGCTTTGCTGAAGTAACCAAGGACAGAATCCTTATAGGTTTCATTGACCGAGGTAACGACCGTTGGTCCATCCCCAAAGACCAGTGGCTGTATGTCCGGAATGAAATGGGCAGGGCCCTCCTCCACTTAATGCGTGAGTCTCCGGGTAGTCCGCCGCGAGGTACTGACGCGGGCTGGCACCAAGGTCAGATCAAAATATTCGCGTGCGAGGATGCAAGAACTGTCGCACTGTATAAGGCAGCAGTTGCAAGACTGGGTGAAGTCTACCCAGGGGCAAGACTAGATGTCGTCGACTGGAAGGACATTCCTGCTCGGCCAAGGGCAAGGGCATGGATTCCTGCCGTCCCTGCAGAACCCGAGAATATTCTTGAGATGCTGCAGGTCTGGAATCCGTCTCTCCCGACGCAGGATTGGGGCGTCAATCTGGTCGATGATGTGGTTGGGCCCAATAGACAGGTGGTTATCACTCTGAATAAGGAAGCGCTCGAGCCCCTTAAACGGTGCAACGGACGAGTGCATTACGGCTTGGGTCAGATCGTGATCCACGTATACCGTGGCGATGCACAGCGCGCTGCTATTCCGGACGCTCCGGAGGACTCGGAGATCGAGGCATCGGAAGGGTAAGCAGAGGAGTCCGACGCGGAAAGTATGTTATCCGCCACGTCAAATTGCGATGGTGCTGCGAACAACTCGGCGATAGAAGAAAGCCTGCTTGACGAAGAAGGCCTCGACGTCACGATCGTGGCTAAACCTGAGCACACTAACGTTGATGCTGCTTCAGACAGCAGGGTTCCCGCCACGCCAAATCGTGCAGGTGCTCTGAACAACTCCTCGTTGAGAGACAGCCCCCGGAACAGGCCAGACCTCGACGACACGCTGGCGGCAGGGATGTCTGAGCTCTCTCATGTTGGTGGTGCTTCAGATAAATCTACACAAATCTAAAGCAGCCTCGGCTGTTTTAAGCAGTCGTCTTTCTAAAGGCGACGTAGACGTGGTCCTTATCCAAGAGCCCTGGGTCAATAGCTCTAGGATCTGTGGACTGGGGACTAAGGGGTACAAGCTCATCCAAGCCAATGATGAGGGCAAGGTCAGAACCTGTATTTTGGTAAAGTCTGAGCTAAACACCTTTCTATTACCCAACTACTCAAATGGTGACGTTACAGCTGCCAGCTTAACAGTCGGCAGCACCAGCCTAACGATGGCGTCGGTCTATATGCCCTATGACGCCGAAGAACCTCCTCCACAAAAGGGGGTGAAAGATCTGGTGGATAATTTCTGTACGGGCCATCTTATTATTGGAGCTGACGCTAATGCTCATCACGTCCAGTGGGGAAGCTCCGATATTAACGCTAGGGGCGAGTCTCTGTTTGACTACCTACTAACAACTAACCTGGTGGTTTGTAACGTGGGTAATGAGCCTACTTTTATAACTAAAGCTCGTAGGGAGGTTATAGACCTCACTGTTTGTAGCGAAGGCGCTTATGAGTGGGTCAGAAAATGGCGTGTTCTTGATGAGCATTCATTTTCTGACCATCGGTACATAGAAATTGTGTTAGACTTTATTGTTGAGCAGCCAGTTATGAAACGAAATCCACGCAACACTAACTGGCAGCTACATAACCAAATATTAGCTAGGGACCTACCAGTATTACCTCCACAAGCCCCCTCATCAGTGGGAGAACTGGATGATCTGGTAACGACCTTTACAACGGCGCTCTCAAATGCCCTAGAGCAGGCTTGTCCAGTACCAAAACCACGCGGCAAACATAGACCCCACTGGTGGTCTTACGACCTGGATTCGTTCCGTATATCATGCAGGAAGCAATTTAACAAGGCCAAGAGCATCGGTACGGAGCCTGAATGGCTCGAATATAAAGCTAAACTGAGGGCCTATAAAAAGGCTCTAAGGCAAGCGAAGAGAACTTCGTGGAGAAATTTCTGCACCGGGGTCGAAAAAGTCGATGATACAGCGGGAAGATAGTGGCATATGCAGACGATTTAGCTATTGCATATAGGGGCAAATTCCCACAAACCCTGTGTGACTTGATGCAAGTAGCACTGCGAGAAGTTTCTTCATGGTCCTCTCGCTGCGGACTTAGCATCAACCCGGGAAGGTGGAGCTTGTCCTTTATACCAGGCGGTACAAGATACCACCGCTGAACCTACCAGAACTAGATGGCGTGCGCCTGAACTTAGCTGACAAAGCCAAATTCCTAGGCACAGTTCTAGATAGAAAGCTTAACTGGAAGGAGAATGTCAACCAGCGCCAGAGGAAAGCGTGCATTGCACTTTACACGTGTAAAAGAGCCATTGGCAAAAAATGGGGGCTCAGCCCCAAAATTTGCAGATGGGTCTACACTGCGATAATCCAGCCAATTATGCTGTATGGAGTCGTGGTATGGTGGCCTGCGCTAGGAAAGGCAACAAACCTAAATCTGTTAGGAAAAGTCCACAGATCGAGCATGATCTGTATAAGCGGGGCGTTAAGAACAACGCCCAATGAAGCTCTCCAGGCCATTCTTGGCTTTTTGCCACTCGATCTGGAAGGGTACCGGGCAGCAGCAGCATCGGCTGTGCGTCTAAGGGAAACGTCCGTCTGGGGCGCAAGCTCTATTGGACACTCCTGTATTCTAAGATCTTACAGCTTTCTCCCTCTGAGCACAGATCAGTGTGCGACCACAACAGTCGGAGATTGTTGTTTTAGAATAAACATTCCCAGCAGGGAAGACTGGGAGAACATAGATCGGTGTCCCGCTACTAATAGCGGCACTTTTATATACACCGACGGCTCGAAGTTAGACGGCAGAGTCGGAGGAGGGGTTTACTCAAGGGATTTGGACCTAGAACTCTCCTTTAGACTACCTGATCACTGCAGCGTCTTCCAGGCTGAAGTTTCTGCAATCATGGACGCCGTGACTTGGATAGGTGAACGCACCATCGGACAGGATATCTGTATTTTCAGCGACAGCCAAGCGGCCATCAAATCCCTTGGCTC
This sequence comes from Campiglossa producta, assembly GCA_964058755.1. Classification (NCBI taxonomy): domain Eukaryota; kingdom Metazoa; phylum Arthropoda; class Insecta; order Diptera; family Tephritidae; genus Campiglossa; species Campiglossa producta. Next base: position 25,810,547 of record CAXKVI010000005.1, read on the forward strand.
TTACTCGTTCAACTCTGAACTGACGCTCAGCTGTCGTCGATCTCTTCAAGAGATGGCCCAACAGAACCGCGTGAACCTCACATGGGTCCCGGGACACAGGGACATTGAGGGAAACTGTAGGGCAGACGAACTTGCCAGGCAGGGCACGACCAAGCAGATTCTTCAAGATAAAGAGCGCATAGGTATGCCGTTTGCCACGTGCAAGCTAATGCTGAAGGAGCATACACTCCGCGAAGCCAACGAAAGATGGCTACAAGCCCCAGGGTGCCGGCTATCCAAGCAAACCTGGCCAAAATGCGATCTTAAAAGATCTAGACACATATACGCCCTAAAAAGGAAGGAAATCTCCATATTAATAGGTGTTTTAACCGGGCACTGCCTTATTGGTAGGCACGCAGCAAGGCTAGGCGTTCCCTACCGACGATGCTGCAGGAGTTGCAAAGAGGATGAGGAAACGGTGGAGCACCTCATCTGCAACTGCCCGGCCTTAAGCGGAGCGAGAAGGCGCTCTCTGGGAGTTCCCTTCCTGGTTAGCTTAAGCCAGGTCGCGGAGCTAGACATAAAGGACTTGATGGCCTTCATCAAGTTATCAAAATGGTTCGAGGAGGGGTAGCGGTGTCGGTTAGGAGTGTCAGTCCCGGGTTTCGGCTATATGGAGAGTCCCGACAGCACTGGGATTTTCCATATGGCCGGGCCCCGGGACTGACTTTCCTAGTGTTTGGTGGTATCACAACGGGCCTTTTATTACTGGCCTAGGTGTGCCTTTGCGGCAGCCACTTCTACCTACCTACCTACCTATGTATTTTTGACGACCAGATTGTACACGGAGGGAAATCTATGGATGGAACATCCATAATTATTGATATCACATTAAATAAAAATTGATAATCCTGTCCCATCAATGAATATGGATTTTTCATCAATGCTTTTTTGATAAATCACTATTGAAATGGTATCCATACAAACTATTGATAAATTCTAAATAGTTTAAAAAAACAAAATTTTATATAATTTGACATCTGGTTTCAGTAAGATTCGAACCCTGCTCCTCTGGCACGTTAGCCCAGTATTCTACCATTCGGCTACGGCATTTTATAAAATTTTTAGAAAAATGTTCAATCATAAGAAATTCAAAAAATTTTGAATTTAAAAAACGCTCCAACAAGTTGTAATATTGTTAGGAAATCCATAGTAAAAATTGTTGAACTATTATGATTATGCGTTCCAGAAAAATGTACATTTCGCCAATATATATTAATACGATGTCTCTACAATTATTACTATGCAGTAAATATGGATATGGATATACCGACAATAGAAATTCATATCACGACCATAGATATTGACGTGCCGTTCAAATATATTAGCATTCTATCCATAAATATAGAAAATAGTACATCATTTCGAAATGGTTGACATGTCATTTTACTTTTTATTGGGAGCAAATAATATTTGATAACTCGCTCATTCTGAATGAATATTGCATCAAACTCGTCGCTATCAATAGCGATATTGTCACAACATTCAATGCATTTCTCTCAGTGTAATAGTTCAACAATTTTTACTATGGATTTCCTAACAATATTACAACTGGTTGGATCATTTTTTTAATTCAAATTTTTTGAATTTCTTATGATTGAACATTTTTCTAAAATGCCTAATAAAATTAATAAGATTGTCTTCATGATCAGTTTTTGAGCAAAGGGGTAGTTGCAACGATGGAAACGAAGAAAAAACTATAGGGAAATCTCTTTGGTTTTAAGAAGAAATTCTTATTAAAAAAACTATACATTTAGTACAAAGGTGTAGTTAGACGCTGGCAATTATTAGCATACGATGGCCGGATGGTTAGCAGCTGGGTTTAGCGTTCGAAAAATTTTAAGTTCGATTCTCTCTCTTTTTTTCCTAATTAGAAATGTTAAAAATAAATCTTCTCAATTATATATATGTGATTTTCCTTTGAAACATTAACAACTATACACATATCAGTAAATAGACGCTAGCAATCAAAAGTGAGCGATGGCCTGATGGTTAACAGCTGGGTTTATCATTCCGAAAATTGTAAGTTCGATTCTCGGTGGTGGCGATATCTTTTTATTTTTCAAAATGTGTTTTTTTTTTTAGAAAAATTTACCTACGCGCTGCAGGAACCAGACAAGCCGACATATGTTTCGATGATACTGGAGTTACATCTCTTCAAGGACTTTTCTTCCCGGCATTGTGAGAGTCGATCTCACAACACTGTAGTGACTTGTATGCTAGAAGGTCTAGCACCTTAGGCCACTACCCAGCTTGAAGGTAAACCCATATATTTATACTTCCATATAGAACATTTCTTTAATTTCAATGCTAACTTATATGAAAGATTTGCGAATTTTTTAGGACTTGGTGTGAAACCTATGAAAGAATTTTCATACCTTATTAAGAACGAATATTTTTCCATTTATAACATTTAAAATATTAAAAAGAAAATCTTCTTAATAACATTAAAAAGACTGTCTCTACAATAATAAGAAGCACATCTTCTTGAAGAAAATCTATAGAGATATCTTATGACTTTTGTTATATTTTATTAGGCATTGTTGGCTCTGTGTATTTAGAATTTATCAATAGTTTATATGGATACCATTTCAATAGTGATTTATCAAAAAAGCATTGATGAAACACCCATATTCATTGATGGGACAGGATTATCAATTTTTATTTAATGTGATATCAATAATTATGGATGTTCGATCCATAGATTTCCCTCCGTGCACAGAACTTTTTCATCTGAGCGACCTTCTCTGCCTGTTCGTATGAAAAAGCTTACACTGAGTGATAACCGTCACTATGTGGAAAATTTTGGTGAATGGAAAACAATCGTTTACTAATCACTTAACGCCATATAAACATTCATTTGTACACTGCGAAAAATGTGCGATTAATTTCTAAGAAGAGTAACACTTTTCGTCCACTTTGGGGTATAGTTCAAAATACGTAAGTTAATTGTTATTTGTGCAGCATACTCAAAGAGGTCTAAGCCAATCTAAGTATTTGCAGCATACACTTTGGAGTTAAGAGTTTGTTTCTTGTATTGTATGGAAGAAACTTATCTACTTCCATTTCAACCGAAATTTTGCATGCATATATGAATAGCAGGACAATGTAATATTTCATTTGAATATTGAAATTGCAAACTAAGAGATCTCAATGTTATCTTTACATAAAAATTGTTTGCCTCCTTTTTAAGAGCTTTTAATACAGATAAGTACATATGTACGTATTGCCGTCAACTCTTACCGGAAGCAGCATAACTAGCATCCCATCCAAGATGTCAGACAATCGACTGTGTGCATTCAAGATAAATTATGAAATGTGACACACCCTTAAACGACCAACATTACACAAAATTATTCAAGGTGCGTCTAATTTGAGTCAATATCAATACTTAACTGCAATCGCATATAATTTTCATAGTTTCAATCAGGGTTGGACCATTTTGAGTAAAAAATTATTCAAATAAAAAACAAGTAAGGAAAGCTGTCTTCGGCTGTGCCGAAGGCTAAATACCTTTCATGAATAAGCGTCACGATTTTCACTGTTTGATCCCAGTACAACCTGTGTGAATTTCAATTTAGCTCATACCGAAATTATCGGAACTATCGATTATATGCGGGCGATGTGTTATATTGGTCCAATCTCATTGATTTTTAACATCGACATTCCACATTCTAAAATAGCAATAGTTACGAAATTTTACATTCCTACCTATATAATTACAGGAGTTATCTACCAAAATCCGTTTATCGGAAAATCGATTGTATGGGGGCTATGTGAAATATTTATCCCACCTCAATTATTTTCAACATCGATATTTCACATATAAAAATAGCGATACTTCCAAAATGTCACTTTCCTACGTGTTTAATTACAGGAGTTATAGCCCAAAATCCGTGTATCGGAACAATCGATTGTATAGGAGCTATGTGAAATATTTATTCCACCTCAATGATTTTCAACATCGACATTTCACATATAAAAATAGCGATACATCCAAAATTTTACGTTCCTACGTGTTTAATTACAGGAGTTATAGCCCAAAATCCGTTTATCGGAACAATCGATTGTATTGGAGCTATATTGTGAGCAAGGAAAATGGCGCCACTTAAAAGTGTAGGAACGTCAAAAAGAGGGGAAGGCACGCTGCATTCACAACCTGCAATCGCAGATAGGTCTGCGTTTAATTACACTGGTTTACAGCCAAAATGCACCAGAGACGCCATAGTGAAATTCCTATGTAAAATCACCTCCTAATTCCGAAAATCAAGGTTATTTTTACTTGAATGGTACCGTTTTTGAGATATTTACGATTTACCGTTATTTCAAAGAACAAAAAAGATGGCTCCACTTAATCGTGTATATCTCAAGAACAATCTGAGCTCTTCCAAAACGGTTTGAAAAATTTGAAAGCTAATAAAATTTACTATAATCAGTACATACAACACTTTTTGCTAGGTCCTGCAGATTCAAACATAGTGAACAATCATTACGGATTTTTATACCCAGCGCACTAGTACTAGTACTAGTACAAGGGTATATTAACTTTGTTCACCTAACGGTTGTATGTAACGGCACAAAATAATCGAGATAGATATAGAGTTCCATATATGAAAGTTGTTAGGATTAAAAGAGGAGTTGATTAAGGCATGTCCGTCCGTCTGTCCGTCTGTCCGTCCGTGTACACGATAACTTGAGTAAAAATTGAGATATTTGCACGAAATTTTGTACACAGGTTACTTTCTGGTCAAGGTAGGTTGCTATTGAAAATGAGCAAAATCGGATGATAACCACGCCCCCTTTTTCGATATCGAAAATTTCGAAAATCACAAAAATTGATTTATCTCGGCAGCTGAAATGGCTAAAATGATATAATTTTATAGGTGAACCCCCCTGGTCATTCTCTTATGATTTTTCCATAAATTTTTTATAGTGGGCGTGGCACCGCCCACTTTTAAGGGAGGCATTTTTGAAAATTTGAATGGTCGTAACTCCTAAACTGATTACGATAAAATGATTGAATTCGGCACAAAGCATACTAGTGTCGTTGGATGTATACCTGATGAAACTGGATAAAATCGCCTTTCAACCACGCCCACTTTCGATATCGAAAATTTCGAAAATCACACAAATTGACATATCTCGGCAGCTGAAATGGCTAAAATGATATAATTTTATAGGTGAATCCCCCTGGTCATTCTCTTATGATTTTTTCAAAAATTTTTAATAGTGGGCGTGGCACCGCCCACTTTTAAGGGAGGCATTTTTGAAAATTTGACTGGTCGTAACTTTTAAACTGATTACGATAGAACGATGGAATTTGGCACAAAGCATACTAGCATCGATGGGATTATACCAGATGAAATTGGATAAAATCGCCCTCCAACCACGCCCACTTTCGATATCGAAAATTTCTAAAATCACCTAAATTGACATAATTCGATAACGGAAATCGGTAAAATGATATAATTTTATAGGTGAACCCTTCTGACCATTACATAATGATTTTTTGATAAATTTTCTAAAGTGGGCGTGGTCCCGCCCACCTTTAAGGGAGGCATTTTTGAAAATTCAACTAGTCGTAACTTTTAAACTGATTAGGGTAGAAGGATGAAATTTGGCACAAAGCATACTAGTATCGTTAGGGGTATACCTGATGAAATTGGAAAAATCGCTCTCCAACCACGCCCACTTTCGATTTCGAAAATCACATAAATTGACATAATTCGGTTACGGAAATGGCTAAAATGATATATTTTGGTAGGATGAACCCCCTAGTCTCTCCATTACGATTTTTATTCCCAGCGCACCAGTGCTAGTACGAGCGTATATTAATTTTGTTCACATAACGGTAGTACGTAACGGCACAAAATAATTGAGATAGATATAGAGTTCCATATATGAAAGTTCTTAGTTTGAAAAGAGGATTTCATTCAGGCATGTCCGTCCGTCTGTCCGTCTGTGTATACGATAACTTGAGTAAAAATTTAGAGAAAATGGGCGAAATCGGATGATAACCACGCCTCTTTTGTCGATATCGACAATTTCGAAAATCACACGAAGAGACATATCTCGGTAGCTGAAATGAATAAAATGATATAATTTCATAGGTGAATCTCTCTTATCATTCTACTAGTAATACCCGGCGTGCGTTGCTACGCCAAGAAAAATCACCTGAATAAGATTTTACCATTTTTACCATTTCTCGGAAGATACATTATCTCATATTTTATCAAGGTGAAACGCCAGCTACACGCTAAATATCAAGCTCATCGAGTCATAAATATGATTGTTTAGAATATATCGGGCCCTGATAAACTTCCTGGAAGAAAACTTTTCCCACACTTTAACCTAAGCTTAACGCTACCTACATATCAAATTTAAAGTTAATCCAACCATCTATACGATACTTTAGAATAAGTCAGTCCTGGGTCCACTTCCCGGAAGAAAATTTATCCTATATATTAATCTAAGCATATAGCTACCTACATACCAAGTTTCAAGCAATTCGAGTCATAAATACGATTGTTTACAGATCGGTCCCTGGTCCACTTCCCGGAAGAAAAATCATCCTATACTTTAATCTAAGCATAACGCTATCTACATACCAAATATCAAGTAAATCCAGCCATTTATACGATATTTTCGAATAGGGCGGTCCCGGGTCCACTTCCCATAAAAAAAATGTACAGAAACACTCTCCAGGCTCCTACTAATCTATCCCCAAAATTTCAAAAAAATCGGCCGAGTAGTTTTGGAGTCCATAAGCCACATACATACATACATCCATTTTTATATGTATAGATTATGATTTTCGACTGGACTTTTAAACAAATTATGGTAGAACGATGAAATTTGGCCCAAATCATGCTAGTATTGTTGGGAGTATACGTGATGAAATTGGCTAACATCCCCCTCCAACCGCGGCAATTCTCGCTACCGAAAAATTCGAAAATCATCTAAAACACTGGTCATAATTTTTAAACTGATTACGGTAGAATCATGAAATTTGGTACAAGGTATACTAGAGTTATAGGAAGTATACCTGATGAAATTAAACGAAATCGCTTCCCAACCACGAGCACTTTCGATATGGAAAATTTCGAAAATCACATAAATTGACATATTTCGGTTAGGTAAATAACTGAAATAGTATAATTATATTATAATTTGGTAGTTAAATTGCTTGGTCGTTGATGGATTATAATTTTCTGTATTGTTCTTCCTTTGTAAGGAATTGTCTACTATTAACGAGTATTAAAAGATGTTGTACTAGTTTGTAGCTACCTGTATTGTATTTAGTGTGGGCAGTGGTTAGTGGCTTAGTTTGGATTATCTGCCTTTAAAAAATATTATAAAAGGTAGTTTCTGAAAAGTCTCTTCAATAAATTTACATTTATGTTGAATTCGTGGACTGAATATTTCATCATCGGATGAAGATTGTTATACCCAGCTGTACTTGTACACAGGGTATTATAACTTTGTTAGGATAACGGTTGGTTGTACAGGTATAAAGGAATCGAGATAGATATAGACTTCCATATATCAATATGATCAGGATCGAAAAAAAATTTGATTGAGCCATGTCCGTCCGTCTGTCCGTCCGTCCGTCCGTCCGTCTGTCCGTTAACACGATAACTTGAGCAAATAATGAGATATCTTCACCAAATTTGGCATGCGTACTTATTTGGGTTCAGAATAGATTGCTATTGAAAATGGGTAAAATCGAAAATTTCGAAAAACGTATAAAATGGGTTAATTCAATATTAGAAGCAGCTACAATGATAAAATTTGCAATATGTATTGATTTGGATGTTCTAAGGCCGATTTTATAAAAATTTTTGAAAAGGGGGCGTGGTACCGCCCACGTATATTTGAAGAAATTTTAAAATTTTGACTCTTAATAACTTCAGAACAGTTTATGCTAGTATAACGAAATTTCGTAGAGGACATACTATTGTTGTGGTAAATTCAGCTATAGAAAATAAACGAAATCGCTTCGCGACCACCCTACTTTTTCATAAAAGTTATATTGAAAGGAGGTGGAAATATTGAAAAGTCCATATCTAATAAACTGATTTCGCTATAATAATATAATTTGGTACATACATCAACTTTCATATTCTTTACATAATTTTTTCAAAATTTTGGAAAGTGGGCTTGGCACCGCCCACTTATGAGTCAAGCAATTTTTAAATTCGACTGCTAACAACTTCAGAACGGTGTGAGATAGATTTACGAAACTAGGTACCAGGCATGTTATGTTTATGTAGAGTACTACCACAGAAAATAAGAAAAATCGGTGAACGATCACGCCCACTTTATGTGCACAGCTGGGTATGTAATGTTCGGTTTCACCCGAACTTAGACTTCCTTACTTGTTTTAATTTTTTTTTTGTAAAAATATAAAAAAATTTGTACTTTGCGAGGAAGCATCTCGAAAACTTTTTGTTTTTTAGTAGATATTCCCCCCCCCCCCCCCCCCCCCCCCTCTAAGCTCTGTTTTATTACAAAAAAAACAAGCTATCAGTGAACAAAATCGATGAACTAATACAAAAGTTATAAGCATTCAAGTAAATATATCCATTTAATACTTAAGTACCCTACTGGTACATATGTGTTAGTATTCGTATATCAGTTAGTTAGCAGGTAGATTTTCGAAAAGTTATTAGATACAAAAAGCTGTTAGTGTCGTTTTCTCAAACCTAGGTAAATTTTAAACAAGAGCATATTTTTGAGGCAGGTAGTGTTTTCTTTGTAGAACTAGGGAACCTTTTTGTTTAGGTAGGCTTGAATTTTTACTGGATCTAAGTATAAATAAGAGTACATGCGCCTTGTTCCTTCATAATATCTGCAAGGCTCGCCGGATACTGTTCAGTTTATAATTGCAGTTTATAACCCGTCATTTACTTAAAAATAAAAAATGAATAAAAGGGCGCGAGAGTTTGAGTGTACAAATGATCCAGATATGTTCTGTTTCATCTGCGGTCAATTTATTGTTAAAAGTATGAGACGTGTGTTTTCAAATCCTTTGAAAGTTACATACTATAAGTGTTTTGGAATTGAGCCTAAAAACAATGAAAAACCATGGACACCGAACACTGTGTGCACCACATGCCGAGTCGAATTGATTTCTTCGGAAACCGGAACAAAAAGGTACGTTGTAAAAATGAGGAATTTGTTCCCTTTTAATGCATAGCTGACTAATTTCTGAAACTATCTATTCAGGCGACGTGTGAAATTTATGACACCAATGAAGTGGAGGGAACCAACTTGCCATTCAACGGACTGCTATATTTGTACTACAAAAGTACTTGGGGTTGGAAAGTCCAGAAAAGTAACCTATGCGACCGTATCTACAGTGTCATTACCAGAACTAATTTCAACAGAAGCGACATTGCCAGAATCAAATTTAACTTTAGTTCCGGCTCCAGTTTCATTGTCAACAGTAGTATCTGATTACGCGGCATCATGTTGTACTGAATTTCAAACGGAAAACGAAAGAAATTCTTTGTCACAAGCACAACTCAATGATTGGATAAGGGATTTGGAATTGTCAAAGGAAAAGGCCGAACTACACGCCTCTCGAATGCAACAATTTAAATTTGTTTCATCCGATGTTAAGGTAACATATTATAGAACTCGTCACGAAGAATTTTCCAATTACTATACGAAGGAGGACAGTGTTTGTTACTGCAAAGACATTGCTGGTCTATTCAAACAATTTGGTGAACCATATGATTCAAAAGAGTGGCGATTGTTCATAGACGGCAATAAATTAAGTTTAAAGGCCGTATTATTGCATATTGGCAACCAAAAGCCATCTATCCCGATCGCGCATGCAGTAAATACGAAGGAAACATATGAGATAATGCAAAAATTGCTCAAGTTAATCAAATACGAAGAACATGATTGGAAAATATGTGCCGATCTTAAAGTCGTTGGAATGCTATGTGGTCTACAAAGTGGATACACAAAATACTGTTGCTTTCTATGCAAATGGGATAGCCGAGCTCGTCAAGACCACTACATCATAAAGGATTGGCCAGAACGAATCGAGTTTCAAGTTGGGGTAGATAACATAAAATACTCTCCACTTATAAAGAAGGAAAAAATAATTCTACCTCCGCTCCACATCAAGCTCGGCCTTATCAAAAACTTTGTGAAGGCTTTGGACAAAGAAGGCGAAGCTTTTCATCATTTGAAGACAATCTTCCCAGAGATTTCACAAGCAAAAATAAAGGAAGTGATTTTTGTGGGACCGCAAATAAGGAAAATGATGACCAATAACCATTTCAAAGAACTATTGTCACCAGTGGAGGCAGCAGCGTGGGATTCTTTTGAAAAGGTCGTTACTTCTTTTTTAGGCAAACACAAAAGTCCTAACTACGAGATGATAGTGAACGACTTAATCAAAAACTATGCGGAAATGGGTAAATAAAAAAACATATTATAATAAATTATATATTACATAAATTTACATGAGAATATATAGCCATAAATCTGAATTCATCGTCCAGTTCCGAACAAACAAGAACGGGAAAAATATAAACAAAAAATTTGTTCTGAATTGAAAGATAAATCCAGCCTAAGAAAATTATATACTAACGTGTCACTTATGTATTTATCTAATTTACTTTTTTATTTTCTTTCAGGAGTAAATATGTCTTTAAAAATTCATTTCTTACACTCCCACTTAAATTTTTTCCCGCAAAATCTTGGCGACGAAAGTGACGAGCATGGCGGGTTTCACCAGCAAATGAGAGTGATTGAAAGTCGGTATCAAGGATTCTGGGATGTCGCTATGATGGGCGACTACTGTTGGTTTCTCATAAGAGAAACCGATCCTAATCTAAATAAGCGTCAAAACAAGACACATAACTTTTTCAATTATAAAATAAGATCATAGAGTTAAGACAGAACCATATGTACATATGCTATTATTTGTAGGGTACTTAAGTATTAAATGGATATATTTACTTGAATGCTTATAACTTTTGTATTAGTTCATCGATTTTGTTCACTGATAGCTTGTTTTTTTTTGTAATAAAACCGAGCTTAGAGGGGGGGGGGGGGGGGGGAAATATCTACTAAAAAACAAAAAGTTTTCGAGATGCTTCCTCGCAAAGTACACATTTTTTTATATTTTTACAAAAAAAATTTAGAAATCCGTAATGATTTTTCACTATGTTTGAATCTGCAGGACCTAGCAAAAAGTGTTGTATGTACTGATTATAGTAAATTTTATAAGCTTTCAAATTTTTCAAACCGTTTTCGAATAGCTCAATTTGTTCTTGAGATATACACGATTAAGTGGAGCAATCTTTTTTGTTTTTTGAAATAACGGTAAATCGTAAATATCTCAAAAACGGTACCATTCAAGTAAAAATAACTTTGATTTTCGGAATTAGGAGGTGATTTTACATAGGAATTTCACTATGGCGTCTCTGGTGCAGAAAAAAAGTTGGAATTTGTGATCCAGTGTTATAGGCAGCAATTGAATTATATAGGTGATATTAGAATAGCATTTATTTTCGTAACAAATCGCTTACATATGAATGCAGGTGATTCACTTCTTTCGATTGGGGAGATGACAGAAATTTGTATATATAAGGCGAAGCGAAGCGCGCCGGGTATTAGCTAGTCACATATAAAATTTGGGTCCGATTGGACACGGCTAAGGCATGTCGCACGGGGGTCAAAGTTCAGACTAGGTCTAAAAAAATTCAAATTTCTTTTAATTCATACTTTGAATTGATAGCAATGAAATCGAAGCAATCACATATGAAATTTGGGTCCGATTGGACACCGTTAAGGCATGTGTCACGAGGGTCAAAATTCAAAATTAGCTTTTTATAACCCAAATCGATAATACTATAGTCGAAGATATCACATATAAAATTTACTTTCGATTGAAAACCGCTTAGCGGTATCGGAAGGGGGTCAAAGTTAAAAGTAAAAATAACAATATTTTTAATTACATAACCTACGAGACCACCTGAACCTATGGAGGGAAATAATACTGAGTAAGAAATGGTCTGTAAAAAGCAACTTTTGGGGTTTTTGTCAAGATTATAAGCAATTGAATTACATAAAATTAGTAGAGTTCTCAAGTGGTCGGGACCGTAAGTTAATATTTCGTGTCAATATGGAATCGCGACAAAAAATAAGATATATTTAGTGGGCTTCGCCGAAAGCCAAATTACCGGTGCCAAGCTGCCTTCTAATGGGCAAGTCTTGCGGGTTCTTTTCCACAATGTGAGAAAAACAAAGCTTAGTGTTCATGAGAGTGCATCTCTTGTGTTAAAAGAGACGGAAGTGTTCTGGCAAAAAGCTCGCATTCCCTTCAGGCCTAAACAGCATAGTGTTGTGAAGTTGGAAACAAAAAATTAAAATAAAAATGGTAACAAATTATTGAATTTTTTTGGGGCTTCATAGGACTTCAATCGAAAGTAAATTTTATGTATGATGTCTTCAACCATAATAATATCGATTTTGGGTATAAAAATATATTTTAATTTTTTCAGTAGCCATATCCTTCACCCCGGTCTCCAACACAAACCAAATTTAATATGTCATTACTTCTTTTTATTGCTATCAACTTAAAGTATGAAATAAAAGAAATTTGAATCTTTTTAGACCTAGTATGAACTTTGACCCCCTGGCGTCACGCCTTAGCGGTGTCCAATCGGACCCAAATTTTATATGTGATTACGTACTTCGATTTTATTGCTATCAATTTAAAGTATGATATGATTTATTATTTACTTTTAAAGAAACTACTCTCTTTTACCTTTAAAACGCCATATCGAATGTACGGATATCTGTAATAGAAACATGTGTACATCTATAATAGGGTAAGCCTAAAAACGGCGTTTTTCAAACTTTGAAATTCGACCAGTCCGAAACCAGTGGTTATAAAAATTAAATGTGTGTAAATTTGATCCGTTAGGACCCTAAAGAAGTGTCCCTTAAACTTTGAGCAAAATCCGAGACTAGCCAACTTTTTGAATTAGACGTTTTCATATGGAATGTCTCATGTATTTTAGTTGTTTCTTGGATGAACTCTAGTTTTTGCTAGTTTATGGTTAAAGGAGTCCTCGACGGAAATTTCGTTATTTTTTCGCTATTTTTTTATGAGGAATATTTTTCCCGAAGGTGTCGTAAAATATTGTTAACAGTAGACTCATAGGATACCTTTTTTCGAGAAATTTTACAAAAACCCAAGAAAAAATTACATAAACATGAATCGTAGTGGGACAATGTCTAGGAGGATAATGTAAGTCTTTTTATTGCCAACAACCTTCCCTTAGACACCGAAGCTGTAGCTCTTCAAGTTTATGTGGTTATGGTACAAATACCCAATATGACCCCCTTAACCTTTAAGTGCAAATTAAAAAAAACTCAGACGAGCTGGACCATAAGTTTGTTCGGAAAAAATGATCTATGCGATGCCGCCTTTCAGAAAAGTACCATGGTGACTCTGTTGCAAACAAAAATTCAAATTTTGTTGTACTGTGTAATTGTTAGCTCGACTCGCGGTGAAGGCAATATGGCAGTGTGGTGAGGCAACGTGTGGAAGGTGCGGTGTAAATAGTAAGTATGATGTAAATAGTTTTTTTATATTTATTGTTACTTTGACTACTTTTTGGTGTTAAAATAAACCTTTTTTAGTTTGTATATACAGCAGACCAATGTAACACATTTGCCCCCATATAAGGTAAGTGGCTATTATTACAAGGTATTAAGGATTTTTCTGACTTTTTGCTCCTCCTACGTTGAAACAAAAAAGTGAAACCTGGAAAATCGCATTGTTCCTATTTAATTGATCAATTTTCTTTTATTTTCAATTGTCGACAGTTGAAAATGACTAATAATATATTTATAACTAGTAATACCCGGCGTGCGTTGCTACGCCAAAGAAAAACATCTAAATAAGATTTTATCATTTTTACCATTTCTCGGAACATACGTTATCTCATATTTTATCAAGGTGAAACGCCAGCTACACGCCAAATATCAAGCTCATCGAGTCATAAATATGATTGTTTAGAATATATCGGGCTCTGGTCCACTTCCCGGAAGAAAAATCATCCCATACTTTGATCTAAGCATAACGCTACATACATATCAAATTTCAAGAAAATTCAACAACTGGGTCCACTTTCCGGAAGAAAAATCATCGTTTACTTTGACATAAGCATAACGTTACCTACATACCAAATTTCAAGTAAATGCAACCATTTTTACGACAGTTTAGAATAAGTCAGCCCTGGGTCCACTTTCCGGAAGAAAATTTATTCTATATATTAATCTTAGCATATAGCTACCTACATACCAAGTTTCAAGCAATTCGAGCCATAAATACGATTGTTTAGAACAGATCGGTCCCTGGTCCATTTCCCGGAAGAAAAATCATCCTATACTTTAACCTAAGCATAACGCTACCTACATACCAAATTTCAAGTAAATCCAGCCATTTATACGATATTTTCGAATAGGGCGGTCCGGGGTCCACTACCCATAAAAAAATTTACAGAAACACTCTTCAGGCTCCTACTAATCTATCCCCAAAATTTCAACAAAATCGGCCGAGTAGTTTTGGAGTCCATAAGCCACATACATACATACATACATACATACATCCAATTTTATATATATAGATAATTAAAATTAGTGACTAACTTAGATGTCCCTAATTTCTTGGCAAAAAAATTCATGATGTACCTAATTCCGTGGGAAATTGTCTTTAATTCCGTGGTATGAAGCAAACACGCATATTTCATTGCTACAAATTTTTGTTTTCTGTTCTTTGTTTTTTTTTTTTATTTTAATAATTTCTTTTTTTGTTTATTTTTTATTTTTTTTTTTTATTAAAAGTAAATTTTTTTCTTAAATTATATAAGACTTTCAAAATGAATCAGTAATAAAATATAAATAGCTTCAATCAAAATTCAGTACTGTTAACTACATGAAGGTCTAAAAAATAAAAAAATTTAATTCAGAAATACTTTTTTCGGTTTCATTACCACATAACAAATAAATAAAAAATGTGCTTTAAGCTTTAAAATAAATTCAAAAAAAGTTGCTTCAATAATATATAAAAGTTTCATTCAATATATTTTTTTTCTTTTTTTTGTTGTTTTTTTTTATTTTAATAATTTTTTTTTTGTATTTTTTGTTTTTATTCATTAAAAATTCGTATCAAAAACGAATATGCAAAAAATATATTTTTAAATGGCTCGACCGAAAGACCGTGCTTTGCCTTTAGCTGTTGTAATGTAAATGCGTCGTATGCCACGCAATAAGGAACATGTCATTTAGGTCCCTTGCTTTTCACTCTGTTCATTAATGACCTACCCCAAATCATCGCTCATTCCCGAACACTTATGTATGCGGATGATGTAAAACTTTGTTTCACATATTCGCCCACCGTACCTTCCCGTGGGGATCTATTTCAAGCCGATTTGGAGTCATTCCGCCGCTGGTGTTCAGTTAATTTATTAATCCTGAATAGCTCGAAATGCAAGTTAATGACTTTTCATCGAGTAAAGCCGGTTTTTGTACCCTATTTACTAAACGACACTCGTTTGGAACGTATATCTGTTGTAACTGATCTAGGTGTTCTTTTCGACCCTAAACTTAGTTTTAATATGCACATCTCATCTATATCTAATAAAGCCATGGGTGTGCTTGGCTTTGTTAAAAGATGGGCTAAAGAATTTGATGACCCTTTACACATCACTGGTTCGCCCGATACTTGAATATTGCTCGTGTGTCTGGTGCCCCTTATATCAAGTTCATATACAGCGGATTGAGTCTGTACAAAAGCAATTTTTGATTTTTGCTTTGCGTGGTCTTAATTGGAATCCAAATATTCATCTACCTCCTTATAGAAATAGGCTTCTCCTCTTAAATTTACCTTCTTTGGAAAATCGAAGGATATTACTAGGTGTAATGTTCCTCCATAAACTGATTATTGGTGAAATTGACTCATCCGACCTGGTTAGCCGACTGAGTTTTGCTGTTCCTCCTAGGACGTCCAGACACTTTGTGCCCTTTCAATTACTTCTTTGTCGTCACAACTTTTCAAAAAATAACCCTCTGAATATATGGTGTTCATACTACAACGACTTATATAGCTGTATCAGCTTAGAATGCTCTTTTGCCTCGATCAAAAATGCAATACTTGTATGTCTGCAATCTGTTGACTAACAATATGAACACTTGCCCTTATTGTTTGTCAGTATTTCAATAATATTCGAACCCTTTAACGCTGCGTGGAATCGCGTCCATTCCGCCAGCACCACTAATAATCTCCTTAATTAAAATAAACAAGTAATCAACAGGAAACAACATGCTAATAGCTCTATCTAGTTGCTGCGCGAAATCGCGTCCGTTCCGCCAGTAAAACTCTTATGGCTGCTAGTATACTCGAAGTATATATGTTGCTCGGAATCGCGTCCATTCCGACAGCATAAACAACTTTTCCAGTCAATGCTTAATAAATCCAGATGGTCCTAATGATTTCTACATACAACTATACATGCCAGAATCGATCAAATGAGAGAGATAATTGGAGACACTGCCTTCCTGCTAGCTGCAAATAATATTATAAATAAACTAATAACTGTATACTTTTCTTGACTTATGTTAATAATACTTTTGTTATATCTTATATATTTCTTTTTGCAATATTGTTTCTGTTGTTATTGGAAATATATTCGGAACAGTAAGGAAAAACACACTTGTTTGCTCGAACGAAAATATGCGAGTCCGCTTATTTCTTTTTTTATTCACTTTAGATAAATGTGTGTACATGTAGAAAGGTTTAAGATAATATAAAAAGAGAATACAGGGATGCATTTTTGCGTACTTATTATAATGTAATTTCAACACTCCTCTTCATTATACATAAGTTCTAAATGCAGGACCCTTTTTATATAGTTAATTCATTGTAAGTCCAAGTAATGTTGTACATTTGTTATGATTTACTTTACAAAGATTTTTGGTAAACACATCTGCTACCATATCTTTAGTGCAACAATATTTTAATTCAATTACTTTATTTTTATAACATTCTCTTATATGGTGAAATCTAACGTCAATATGTTTGCTTCTATTATGGTAAATAGGATCTTTAACAAGATTCATTGCGCTTAGATTATCCCCGTAAATATCAATAGTATTCAGTTTAAATTGTAAATTTATTTCATTAAAAAGTTTTTGTAAATATATAGCTTCTTTTGCCGCTGCCGAAAGAGCCATGTACTCGGCCTCTGTACTGCTTAATGCAACTGACGTTTGCTTTTTGCATTCCCATGAAAACGCTGCGCCGGCTAAGAAGAAGACGTAACCAGTGTACGATTTTCTGTCGGAAGGGTCTCCAGCCCAATCTGCGTCTACATAGCCCTTGATTTGCTCACCAGATTTTACGTATTTTAGTTTTATATCAGACGTCGCATATAAGTAACGTAGTTCATGCTTTGCTGCTGTCATGTGTTCCTTATGAGGGTTTGCATTCCTCTGTGATAACTTGCAAACGGAGTGAAGAATGTCTGCTCGCGAACAAATTGCTATGTGCATTAGAGAGCCGATTACAGACTGGTACTCGGTAGTGTTAACGCTTTCACACTTGTCATTGTTGCAGTGTACTTGGTACTTAATTGACTTCTAATGGTGTAGCAACACTCCGGCATTCACCCATACCAAACGCTTTCAAAATGTTCCTTATATTCTGCTTCTGCCCCAAAAATATCGCACCAGTTTCGTTTTCTCGTTCAATCTCAAGTCCCAGAAAATGACGTACCGGACCTTTATCGACTATCTGAAAAACATTTGCAATATTTTCTTTAGAATCGTTTAACTCACCAAGGTTCGAACAAGCTATTAGCAAGTCGTCAACGTATACTGCAATAATATTTATACTGGATTTCGAAGCCTTGCTGTATAAGCATGGTTCACTTTCACATGCTTTGTAACCCATATTTTTAAGAACCGTGTCCAGTTTCTCATTCCAAATACGCCCAGATTGTTTGAGACCATAGAGAGATTTCTTCAATTTGAGTACTTTTCCCGTTTCATCATCAAGTTTTTCCGGTTGGGTCATAAATACATCTTCATGCAAGTCTCCATTGAGGTAAGCGGTGGACACATCTAGTTGGTGCACATGAAGTTGATATTCTGCTGCTATTGCGAGTACCATCCTTATGGTTGCGTAACGAACGACAGGTGAGTATGTTTCTGTATAGTTCACCCCGAACTTCTGATTGCAGCCCTTAGCAACCAACCGCGCTTTAAAACGTTCAATTTCGCCACATTCATTCTTCTTCAAGGAAAATACCCATTTGAAACCGATCGTTTTCTGGCCATGCGGAAGATCAACCACCTCCCACGTTTCATTACGTACCAACGCGTCGTACTCCTCTTGCATCGAAACTTTCCATTCATCTGCCTCATTACTCGACATTGCCTCACACACTGTCATTGGTATTTTAACATTTGCTGTGCTTAATAAGCTCACTAAGTGCTTTTGTTTCTTCGGCCTGCCTTTTAAGCCATCGCGCAAAATTCGCGGACGACCTGGCCCGAATTTTCGTGCTGGCGATTCAAAATTATCTGAGTCCGTTTCTTTCGGGAATATTTTACCCATTGGTGATTCGAATTTATCTGATTCATCTGCATCACTGTTCGTCGCTTTTACGTTTTCAACGTTGTGCGAATCTACTGGCATAACATTCACAACCTCTCCTGCGCCCTTATTTAAAATTTCTTCTTCCACGTTAATAATTTCTTTTTGCTCAACGTTTTCAATAAAATATACGTCTCGACTTAAAATTATATTGCGTTTGATCTTGTCATAGAGACGATACGCTTTTGAGGTTTCCGAGTATCCCACCATTATGTACTCTTTGCCCTTGCTGCGGAATTTCTTGGTTTGCGTTTTATCGAGAGCTATGGCAGTAGAACCAAAACTTCTCAAGCAACTAACGTCTGGCTTCTTGCCCATCCAAACCTCGTACGGTGTTGTATTTACTAACGCTTTTGTAGGTGACCGGTTTCTCAAATAAGCTGCACATGCAATGGCTTCTGCCCAAAAACATTCGTCCAAAGATGCACTCACTAACATTGTTCTTGCCATTTCTACCAAAGTTCGATTAAAGCGTTCCGCGACACCATTTTGTTGCGGAGTGTAGGGGACTGTCAATTGTCTTTTGATACCATTGCGCTTAATAAAATTATCAAATTCAGTATTCAGATACTCGGTCCAAGGAAACGTGCAGTTTCAACAGGGTTTGTCCCCTTAGAAGAGCTTGATGAAGATCTTCGGAATGATCATACACTCTAGACAGGGCAATGCATTGTTAACAACAACAACAACAACAGATACTCGGTCCCATTGTCGCTTCTTAATATTTTTAATTTTCGACCCGTTTGACGTTCAGCCATGCTCACGTAAGTTTTAAAAACTTCTAACACTTCGCTTTTGCTTTTGATGAAGTAAACGTGCACATATCTACTTTTGTCATCAATCATAGTAACAAAATATTTTGCACCGCCAATCGAACACTTGTTTATTGGCCCACACACGCATAGTACAGGTCTACAAGTAAGTTATCCTTATTTCTCTCTCTTTCTAATACACCCAATTTTGACACTGTAGACAGTGTCAAACTAGCTTAACTAACACAGCAACCCGAGGCCCAGGGTTGAAATTTCCAAGAAGAAATGGAGTGAAATCTCCATACAGGGTTGCTGTGTAGGTATATTTTTAAAGCAATTTAGTATGGAAATGTAGAACAAAATGTATGCCTATTAACTAAACAAATTTTGTGATTTGGATAAAATGTATTGTTTTTTTATGAAAAATAATGTCATTTCAATTATATGAACTATAACTATTTGAATATCAATATATTTTGCAGTTTTTATACATTTCAATATTTATTTTGATGATAAATGAAATGATTTCAATATATTTACATATTTTATGAATAAGAATATTTTGAAATACATTGCAGACGTGAAATGCAACCCTGCGCGTAAATATGTACGTACATATGTGTGTATACACAACTGTTAGTTCAAACGAAGCAGTTGATGAAGTGAGTCGTTTCAAAAAAAGTTTCTTTTAATATTTAATTTTATAATACAATTTCGGCTAATAATTTAATTTATTTACAAAGAACAACATTTTTCCGTCTTTCAGATATTTTTGCCGAGTTAAAGTGGAAAAAAATAGTGTGTGGTAATAAGAATTTTAGCAAATAAGACATGCATACATGTATCTAATAAAGTTGTTCGTTTCCAGAAATGCCCGACCATTGCTGTATTTTAGGATGCGGATTAGGAGTCGCGCGATACCCTTTTCCTGCAGAAACAGAAATGCCAAGGTGAGTGTATAAAGTGACTAAGTTTTAAATATGAGAAAGTATTCTTTCAATAATTCTTGTTAAGTTCTTTATGGGCAATTATTGTGCATAAATTCAGATATTAGATATTATGCCATTCATAATTTTCTTAGCTTTATACAGTTTGAGTTTAGTAAAAAAATATATGTACACATATAAACCCATTTAATTTTAAGTATTGTTATTTAACCATTTAAGTTTATATGGTGTAAATTAAAGCAAAAAGCTATTTAAGAAATGTTCTACATGTATACTTAATATTTTTTAAATATTTGTTTTCAGAAAAAATTGTATCCCTAACGGACCAAAACGGGTATTATAAAAAATGTGTGTTTATTGCTAAAGATTCCTGCTTTTTATTTTTGATCTTATATACATTTTATTTTACAACGCAATGTTTTTTATTTAATTTACAACGCCGTTTTCCTTTTATTTTAAAATGCTTTTTTATTATATAAAAAAAAATTCTTTTTAATTTACCAAACACTTTTGGTTTTTTTTTTTACTTTTTTATAATTTATATTTTTGTTTTCGATTATGTTTCATGCCAACAACACTTTAACTCTACCTAAAAAACCAAAACTGTCATTACAGCAATAACCACTTATGCGGTAATCGCTTGTTTCAACAGATATTTTCGTTATTTTCCTACAAGAACGCGAGCAGGTAGTTAGCATAGCTGCTTGACCTGCTCCAACCATCAATGACAGTTTTACAGGGTTATGTCCATTTTAGCTGTTGTTGCATATTGTTATATTCCCACACAAAGAATGTATGTATATATCAGTGAACTAAACAAGCTGCTTTGTTTTTTAAAGAAACCCTTTGTGAAAAAGCTCACTAATCTTAAATTTTTAATAATATTACTATTAAGAATGTGTGAGAATAATGATTTAGTGCACTGTGTCCAATTATAGTAACTTTTTTATGTTTGAGTTATGGGACTCACTTATTTTCTTTATTTATTTATTTAAATAAACAATGATTTTTTATACAAATATGTCTGTTTATTCATTATTTAATGGAAAATTTGGTGATAAATCTCAACATTAACAGCGAGGGTGCAATACGTCGTCTTTGTTGTCGCTTTTCCTCGAGTTTAATGCAAGGTAATAATAATAATTATTTAATTGCTATGATTATTCATAACAAAGCTACGCGATCTATCACGCCCGAGCAACGAGGAGGAACACGCATCAGAAACAGTTGACAATTATTCCAAACCCAAAGGATGCTGTGTATGTTTGGTGGAAACGCCATATAAGCAACTTTGTAGCAGCATGTGAACACTCCCTTATATGCACGCCGCGCACACACAAAGTACAAAAAGAAAATAAGCACAGGCATCTATGAAAAAACACATTTAAATGGTGGGGCACTTTACTAATATATGCTGTAAGTAAGAAAAATGCTTGTTTATTAAAAATATTCACAGAAATTTATACAATTAGCAAGTTGCGTTTTATGTAAACAAAGAAGAACAAGAGAGTTGTCATGGAAATATCAACCACAGGATTGCTTTTCTGCGTAGTGCTAAAAGTTTTAGAAAATATGAAAAAATTTTCGCTAAACAAGTAAAATCTTTGTACAAACATTTCCAGATCAAATTAGTTGCTATAATAAATAATTTTCGGCAAATAGTTTCTATTATTTATGAAGTTATTAAACATTTGTCACAAGCTACTACTACTTTTATTTCGGTCCTAACGAATGACACCCTTCGTTGAGTGGCTTCCAATAAGGGGAACCCGATCAGGTGAGCACAGCTGTAAGTCGAACAGCTGATTCATATCTTACTTGTACAGTTGTACTATGCACACACGTCAGTGTGCACTAACTCTAATATATCAGCTGTGTTTGTTTGTGAACTTTCATATGGCTTTGCATGACACTTGCTTTTTAAACAATTTATACAGCTTTCTTCATTTACTGCCGAATCAAACTTTAATCCATGAACTAATTGTTTACTTTGTAATTCACGCAAGCTTTGCATATTTAGATGCCCGTAGCGTTCGTGCCATTTCATAAGCTCATGTTTACCATTGTTAGAGAAAAACAATTTTTTGCTGGGCATCTCACTCACAAACAAATTATTAAATGAAGCAGCTTTTATTAATTGTTCACCTTTGCACATAATAAGAGCACAATCTTTACGGAAAATTACATTACAACCATTTGCTATAGCTTTTCCAACCGATATAAAATTACATTGCAGCTCGGGTACGTATAACACTTCTTTCAAAATGAATTTGTTTCCAGTCATGTTCAATACGACGTTTCCACGGCCACTAGACTTCAGTACTTTACCGCCGGCAATCTCAATAACTACGCTGTGCGACTCAAATGAGTCAAACAAATTTCTATGAGCACACATATGAGTTGATGCGCCGCTGTCTAAACACCATGCAAATTCACTCATACCATTGTTGGCTGCAACAAATGCGGCGAATGAACTTACTCTTGAGTGATTTTCGCGATTATTCTTGGCATGAGTGTTTTCTTTGGTTTTCTCGTTACAATTTGCTGCGTAATGCCCCTTTGTACCGCATCTATAACACTTGAAGTTATTGGTTCTCATCACACGCTTCGGCTCGCTATTACTTCTCTTATTAAAATTATTGTTTTCGCCGCGAGCCACGAAGGCTTGAGCACCTTCAACGATGTGCTCGTTATTCTCACGTCGAGCGAATTCCTCAACAATTTTAATTTTTAGAACTTTGAAGCTGGGAAGCTGGTCGCGTGATTCAAGGGCAACAACAAAATTTTCGTATTGTGACGAATTCGATGATTCCTTGATTATTTTCCCTGAGTTCGATCACTGTAGGTTAAATAAAACACTCCGATTCTGCTTAATAAGTAGTACGCTTTATTCAGTACTAAAAAGCGTAGTACAATATCGCGGGTTAATTCACTGTTCAGTACTTCACTGTACAACACTTCAAAATAAACTGATTCAATTGCGTTGTCTTTGCGCGGTTTATATACCCTAGCAAACAGCAGCTTCACAACCTAGAAATGTCTACATATTTGTGGTTTATTCGTGCAACAGTGTTCTCGAAGCGTTTATCTATCGTCATCTCCTCTTTGTGCCACATTCTCAAACACGCGAGCTGCCTCTCCCTCTCTCGCTCTCACGTCATGTATCTAAACAGCTGTAGTTGTGGTAGTGACGCTAGTGATAGAAATACGCTAGAGTTGGGAGATGAGCGATTCTTGAGAACATTCGCCACACTGCCCTCCACCTAAGTCTGATCGTCCCGATCAGACACATTTCCCGATCCAAACGTTGCTAGCCTCTCCAGATGAACCACCTTCATTTTGTTTCGTGGTCTTCCAACAGTTTGTATGCGGTAGAGGACATCATTTATCCGCTTTATTACTTTATATGGGCCTTCCCAGTTACATTGCAGTTTTGGGGACAAACCTTTCTTTCGTTGTGGGTTGTATAACAGCACTAAATTCCCTTCTTTAAAACCTTCCGAGTTGATGGCTTTGTCGTATCTGGCTTTCATCTTATCACTCATGATCTTCGTCCGTTGTCTTACAAGATCGTGTATTTCTCTCATTTCTTCTTCCAAGATGCTAGTGGATTTCCTGGCATTTATTCCTTCATCAGCATTTATCCCAAACTTCAAGTCAGCTGGCAACCGCAGATCATTCCCAAAAATTACTTTTGCCGGAGTCTGACCCGTTGTTTCATGTATTGCCGAGCGATATGCCATCAGGAACAAGGAGATGTGCGTATCCCAATCTTTCTGGAACTTATCCACTACTTTCCTCATATGCTCTTCCAAGGTTCGATTGAAACGTTCCACCATTCCATCTGACTGAGGATGCAATGCAGTTGTTCGAGTTTTCCGAATACCCAATATCTTGCACATTTCTTGGAATACGACTGATTCGAAATTCCTGCCTTGGTCAGAATGTAACTCCATCGGTACACCAAACCTCGCTATCCAATTGTTAGTGAACACCTCTGCAATGGTTTCTGCCTCTTGATTTGGAATCGGATAAACTTCTGGCCATTTGCTGAAATAGTCCATAACAACTAATACGTACTTGTTCCCAAGTTTGCTAGTAGGAAATGGGCCAGCTACATCCATGGCAATCCTCTCAAACGGTGCACCTGTGTTGTACTGCTTCATCTGTCCATGACTTCTCGACTTCGGACCCTTTGCTTTGATGCACACCTCACAGTTGGCAATCCACTCCGCGATCGACTGCCGGCAACCAACCCAATAGAATCTCTGCTTGACTTTCTCCAACGTTTTCGTGACTCCGAGATGACCTCCACTTGGGCCATTATGTAGCTCATTCAAAACATCAGAGATTTTCTTCCTTGGGACAACTACCAGCTTCCGAGCGCATTGACCATCTTCGCTTTCCCATACTCTATGTAAGCAATCGGATACCAATTTCAGACTGTTCCACTGTGCCCAATATGACTTGGCAACAGGACTCTCTGCTGACATCTCCTCTCTTGTTGGTCGTTCGTTTTGCTCGATTCCTTGCATCACACGTACCAGATCTGGGTCCTCTAGCTGATGCTTCCTTAGTTGATCCATGTTCCATTCGTCCGTAGATGTTATAGTCATTAGCCGCACATCTATAACATATTCCTTGGCCTCAGCTTTCGAACAATGCTTGCATTCTAGGTTACATGGTCGCCGGGACATTGCATCAGCATTGCCGTGGTTGCTGCCTTTGCGATGCTCTATGGAAAAGTCATAACTTTGTAGTCGCTCTATCCACCGTGCCAATTGACCTTCTGGATTACGGAACTGCAAGAGCCATTTCAAGGCTGCATGGTCTGTCCTGACGTGAAATCGCTGTCCATAGAGATACTTGTGGAAATGCTTGATGCACTCCACCAATGCCAGTAGTTCTCTCCGTGTTACACAATAGTTCCTTTCGGGCTTCCCAATTGTGCGGCTATAGTACGCCACTACCTTCTCCTGCCCATCGACAATCTGTGACAAAACACCTCCAATCGCGTAACCGCTCGCGTCTGTAGCCAAAATAAATGTTGAGCCTGGGATTGGATACGCTAACATTGGGGCCGTGCACAGCCGTTCTTTCAAGGTTTGGAAAGCCACTTCATGTTCCTTCTTCCAATCAAATGACATATTCTTCCTGGTCAACTCATGAAGGCTACTGGCTACGCTGGCGAAATTCGGTACAAATCGACGATAATACGTGCACAGTCCGAGGAAACTTCGTAGCTCATGTAAATTTTTCGGTCTTTGCCAATCCTTTACTGCTTCGATCTTCTCTTTAGCAGTGCAAATTCCCTCCGTAGTAACCTTGTGACCTAAGTAACTTACTTCCTTCTTGAACAATGCACACTTTTTGGGACTTAATTTCAGACCGGCGCCAGCTATCCTTTGGAAAACTTCCTCCAAGTTCTTAAGGTGTTCCTCAAAGCTTTTTCCCAGCACGATGATGTCATCCAGGTACACCAAACATGTTTTCCAATGCAGTCCTTTCAATACTTGATCCATGAGTCTCTCAAAAGTAGCTGGAGCGTTACATAGTCCAAAGGGCATATCCGTAAATTGCCACAGCCCCTCTCCAATGCTGAAGGCTGTCTTTTACTTATCCTCATCTTTCACCTCTACTTGCCAATAGCCGCTTTTCAAGTCCAGTGTTGAGAACCATTTCGTACCAGATAGTGAGTCCAGAGTATCGTCAATTCTTGGTAGTGGATAGCTGTCCTTTTTCGTTACGTCGTTCAGCTTCCGGTAATCCACACAGAACCGCATTTTTCCATCCTTTTTCTTCACTAGCACTACCGGTGAGCTCCATGGACTAGCTGATGGTTCGATCACGCCGCTGTCACTCATTTCTTGTATAATTTCTCTTACCACTTGCCGTTTGGCCAATGGAACACTTCGAGGAGCTTGGCGGATTGGTCTCGCGTCACCGGTATCAATGTGATGCTTCACTACATTGGTCCGACCTGGTTTGGAGCCACCCTTGTCAAATATGGTAGAGTACTTTAGTAGAAGTTGTTTCGCCTTATTCTGGTGGTCTTCTTCGAGCTCTTGCGTCCACGCTGTGATATTATCTGATAGATTAATGTTGCTGGTAGAGACATTTTCCTGGAGCTGTTCACAGTTTATAATCACCTCCACCTCCTGACATTGTCCCAATATAGCTCCTTTGGAAAGCTTGATCGGCGATCGAAACTCATTTAGTACTCTTACCGGTATACGTCCATCTTGTTTTGTCATAGCCAGTGTTTTTCCTACTAGTATATCCGTCTTTGAGTTGTTTGCTGCCTCGACAACCCACAATTTGTTTGTCCCATAATCTCCATCAATCCTTGCCCAAACGACTGCCTCCGACTTCGGTGGAATTTGTTGGCTATCTTCCACGAGTACCCGCTTACTGATGTACTTGTTCTCGTAACCAAAATTGAGTGGCACATCCATGTTCTTATAGCTCATGGTCCTGTTTTGCATGTCGATCTTGATGCCTTGGTTGCTTAAGAAATCCACACCAACTATGATCTCATCAACAATATCTGCCACTATAAAATTGTGCAGTACGGTGACATTTCCAATTCCGATTTCACATGTTATTTCTCCTTGGACTTGAGTGTCCTCACCAGTCGCCGTACGCAATTTTGCTCCATGTAATGGCCTCACTTCTTTGTTGACTAAATCAGATCGAATGATGGAATGAGATGCGCCCGTATCAATAGTCAGTAAACGCTCTTTTCCGTCCACGAGTCCTCCAACAGTAACATTACTTGACTTCCTTCCGATCTGTGAGACAGAGATTATGGGGCATCCAATTGCGGGAGCCAGCCTACGCCCCTTGCGGCTGACTCTCTTTAGTTTAACGGTTGGTTGGATTAGGAGACTTGCTCATCTCCTTCAGCCTTGCGCTTACGTCCGCTTGCATTACTGGCATTATTGGAGCCAGATCCACAATAACGTGCAATATGACCAGATTTTCCGCACTTAAAGCACTTAATGGAGCCATCGCTTTTCTTCTGTACCCCATTCAATGCTTCCAAAATTTTGTCGATTTTGTTGACCAAGTCTGGCGTCTCCACTTCCACACGATAAGCTTTGTACAATGGTTTGCTCAAAAGAGATGCGGTTTCTTGAGTTAGAGCATGTGATACCGTCTCCGCAAATGATCTCTTTGGATTTGCATAGGTGGCCCGCTTCGTCTCCACGTCACGTATTCCATTTATGAAACTTTGGATTTTCACCCTCTCGATGTATTCCACTGGTGCGTCTGCGTTTGCTAGATGAGCCAACCTCTCGATGTCCGATGCAAACTCCTGTAATGTTTCGTTAGCCTTCTGAGAGCGATTTTGTAGCTCTATTTGATGTATCTGCCTCCTATGCTCGCTGCCGTACCGTCTTTCAACGGCTCCCATCAACGCTTCATAGTTGTTTCTTTCAGCGTCCGGAATAGTCTGTAAGATTTCGGCTGCAGGTCCTTTCAATGCCACAAATAAAGCAGCGACTTTGTCCTCAGCGCCCCAGTTATTCACAGCTGCTGTCTTCTCAAATTGTAGCTTAAATACCTGGAAAGGGACAGAACCGTCAAAGAATGGGGTTTCTACCTTGGGTGCGCTTGTTGAAACCACTGTGCGATTCAGCTGCAACTCCTTGATGCGATTTCTTAACGCATCCACCTCGGCCTCGACTTTCTCCTCAAGTTGCATTATTTTCTTGTCCTGTATTTTTAGCTGTGATGACATACGCTCTTCCTGCTCCTCCAGCTGCAATGCTATTTTTGAAGATAACCGGGCCTCCTGATCCTCAAGTTGAGCTGAGATCTGAGAAGTCATGTGTGACTCTTGTTGCTCCAACTTTGATGTCATGCGTGTCTCTTGTTGTTCCAACTGAGATGCCATGCTTGATGTTATGTTGTTTGACATCTGAGCCAAGGCAGCCAATAAAGAGTTTGTGTCCACATTTTCCACTGAATCCGGAGAATCCTTTTGCTCTTCTATTTTCGTCGCCTCATCCGCAAGCTGAAAAACGTGGTCGTCGACGTTGATTCCCTCTGCTTCCATAGCCTCTCGCAACCGTGATTGTAGCTCTGCTTTATTGCCCGTTGTTGCCAATCCACGTCGTTCTAACTCGTTTTTGAGTTGCTGGATCTTCAACTCATTCAACTTTGCCATGTCCTTGTTATCCTTAAAATGTCCTTGGTATCCTTTTCAATGTCCTTGTTATCCTTTTCAATGTCCTTGTTATCCTTTTCAATGTCCTTGAATTTATTTAACAATACCGCTTCTGACACCAATTGTGACGAATTCGATGATTCCTTGATTATTTTCCCTGAGTTTGATCACTGTACGTTAAATAAAACACTCCGATTCTGCTTAATAAGTAGTACGCTTTATTCAGTACTAAAAACCGTAGTACAATATCGCGGGTTAATTCACTGTTCAGTACTTCACTGTACAACACTTCAAAATAAACTGATTCAATTGCGTTGTCTTTGCGCGGTTTATATACCCTAGCAAACAGCAGCTTCACAACCTAGAAATGTCTACATATTTCTGGTTTATTCGTGCAACAGTGTTCTCGAAGCGTTTATCTATCGTCATCTCCTCTTTGTGCCACATTCTCAAACACGCGAGCTGCCTCTCCCTCTCTCGCTCTCACGTCATGTATCTAAACAGCTGTAGTTGTGGTAGTGACGCTAGTGATAGAAATACGCTAGAGTTGGGAGATGAGCGATTCTTGAGAACATTCGCCACAGTATGAACTTGGTAGACTGGCCAACAACATTATTGAACAAAGTTCTTCTTGGAATGTGATACCGTTTTCGGACAATTTATCCGCTACGTCGCTAAAGTTCATAATGTGCTGTTGGATGCTGTCACCTTCCTTCATGCGGAGATTTTATAATTTTTTGAATAGAGTTACCTTTCGTATAGGGCTTATTGGTTCGGGTATTTCTTTCAACACTGTCCAAATTTCCTTAGCAGTAGCACATTTCTTAACATTGTTGATTTGCGAAGCACTTACAGACAATATCAATACCGCCATTGCTTTCTCGTTCTTGCTGTTCCATTCTGACAAAGGTGTACCTTCCTCTGGTTTCACAAGATCACCAGATGTTACCGTCCACAATTCTTGATGGATTAATACACTGCGAATCAGCACGCACCACGTATCGTAATTGTTTCCATCCAATTTGTCGATATTATACATCGAACTCGCCATCTTACTCATTTTCATGCGTCAGAGCTTTAAATATTTACTAGTATATCCCGTGGTCGAAATTCGACCAATTTAAAATAGTTGAACTTATTCAAACATCTGATCAACTTTTTGTCAATAGCTGCCTTTAGGACCCGTGGCCGAACCTCGACCAACTTAAATGTATACATTAAAAACTCATCTATAGGCAAAATGAGGCCATCAAAGAATTTAAAAAATAGCGGCTGTTATTATATGATAAAAATATTAAATTACAGCAGCCCTTTCCAAAATTATTTATGGCAAATGCCATGCAAATATTCGGTTTTCGAGATTTTATGTTGCACTTCAATAATCGGATGATGACATTGTGCTTAACAAATAGCCACTAATTTATGCGATCGTGAGCGAGGGAATGAAAATAATTTCTCTCTCATAATAGGACGTGTTTAATGAGGGAGAGAATGAAGATAAAGAGTGGTTTCCTTTGAAGTTCAGCCAACTTCGAAATATGAGTTTGACGCTATTACTCTAACTCTCAAAGAGCGAGAGAATCAAAATATTTCCATTGCTGGTGTTTTACACACATATACAAATTTCTCAAAATAAGCTTGGTACTCCAACAACAGGAGCCATATTGAATTATTATTTTATTTTTTTTGAAACATTTTTTTTGTATGGTGGTACGCAAGCCAACTTTGATTGCGACATATTTTTTTCAAATTAAAAGTTTGACCATGGTTGCCCTATTTCACATTTTAATAATGGTGTCATGAAAACATAAAACTTTGTAGAATTTCATTTTAAACAAATCTATTACATCGGAATTTTTCCTTGAATAAATTTTTTTAATATGGAATTCTACAATTAAGTGAAGCTTTATTGGGCTTTTGAATCTCTATTTAGATATATACATACATATTAGAGTTTTATGGAAAAATATAATTTTGATTACGTTTTCCCAAAAAATTGTATAGTTAAATTACATTTTATTATAAATATATGTACATAATTGAAAATTTAAGATTTTCAGGATTTTATGGCACAACAATATAACATTTTTAGTGTTTCATTTGTTTATTAATACTTTGGAATATATGGCGACCATACTTATCTCATTTTTATTATAGAATTCTACGAAAAAGATGTTTGATTTTTATTTTTTTAAAAAAGCAAAATTTCATATTATATAAAATTGACGGCAATGGGTGTATCTATTTCAATCTAATTTTTTTTTTTTCCTTGATGAATTTCAATACAGAAAGTTAAATCATTGATTGCTCCTTTCCTAAAAATTTTATTTTTAAACTAAACTTACTAAAGCGTGCGAGATATGAGAAAAACAAATTGTCACTTTTTTTTAATCCTTTGGTACATAACAACACATATTGGGGCAACTCTCATGCGGAAACAAATTGGCTATTCGCGCCGACGCCATCTATTTGGAGTGTAACATTTCAATATACATATGAGTTCAACGCCGAATCTACTGTTTGAACTCAAGGAGCGAGAGAATTGGAGTGTTTACGCATATATGTATATGTGTATATAAATAGATACATATGAGTATGAAATTGGCTTGACGTTTATTTTGAAGGGGTGGAAATTTGGAAATATGAGTTCGTGTAATATTAAAGAGTATTAATGAGCGAGAGAACGAAAATAGTTACACATTCAATTTAGAGAAGTATGGGTTGTATTTTAAAAAAATGTATTATACATGGCGTGGTTTTAAAACTTTTTAGTGGGGGTAAATTACAAATTCTGGTTAGGTCAAAAAAAGTGAGGGTTTTCTAGCTTTTTTCTTTAACCATAACTTAGCAATATTTAAAAGACACTTTATATGGATTTTTCTTTTGATTTAAAGAAAAAAAATGTATATTGATTTTTAAAAAAATTCTATTCAATTTGGTCTAGACTTGTTTGGGGCTCGGGTTGCAAATCTGCCCTTTTAAAAGTTAATACATATATACATTTGAAAAGAAATTATTTGTTGTCTTCAGTAAAATTTAAGATTTCCGCTTATCACTTGGTTTAGTTCAAAATAACGTAGTATCCATAAATTATTTTGTCGATTTTTATACTTTAAATAAGGAATTTATCAGCAACTCTATCTCAATCGATAGAATTTGAAAAAAAATTCGCAAATTGCAGCTTTCATCTTCAAAAATTAGAGCAGTCAGACTTATATTAATGGTAATTTTTTGAAATATTTACCAAAAAAAAAACAAAAAGAAATTGTATAAGCGGTTATAGCATTTCTATAATGGGTGGTATGTATGTATATTTATGATATAAAATTATTATTTCACATGGCTATATAAAAAATATAAACAATTTTCAATGACAAAAAAGAAAAAAATGTTGGCCTATAGCTGTGTAACTAACTGTACTCGAACCATCAACCGCTCGACCACTACCCCCTAACGCTTCCCACTGGGCTATCGCTTTATTTACAAATTGATTGTCAGATAACCAATTTAAGTTGCATGAAAAATTTTCATTCGCTTATTACAGATAAATGAAGCAGTATTGGTTATATATTAGATAATTGTGCACTGCCTTAGAGGTATGCCAACAAATCCATATGCATTTCATAAATATTTATGCATATTTAGTATGGGTTTAAGCTTGGCAATGATTTATATGTAAAATTTGTTAGCCTATTAATATAATAGATAATGGACCAAAGTACTCAATGAGCGAGGGAATGAAAATAATTTCTCTCTCATAATAGGAC
The DNA here is from genome assembly GCA_964058755.1 of Campiglossa producta. Taxonomy (NCBI): domain Eukaryota; kingdom Metazoa; phylum Arthropoda; class Insecta; order Diptera; family Tephritidae; genus Campiglossa; species Campiglossa producta. The sequence continues at coordinate 25,842,916 of CAXKVI010000005.1, forward strand.
GTGTTTAATGAGGGAGAGAATGAAGATAAAGAGTTGTTTCCTTTGAAGTTCAGCCAACTTCGAAATATGAGTTTGACGCTATTACTCTAACTCTCAAAGAGCGAGAGAATCAAAATATTTCCATTGCTGGTATTTTACACACATATACAAATTTCTCAAAATAAGCTTGGTACTCCAACAACAGGAGCCATATTGAATTATTATTTTATTTTTTTTGAAACATTTTTTTTGTATGGTGGTACGCAAGCCAACTTTGATTGCGACATATTTTTTTCAAATTAAAAGTTTGACCATGGTTGCCCTATTTCACATTTTAATAATGGTGTCATGAAAACATAAAACTTTGTAGAATTTCATTTTAAACAAATCTATTACATCGGAATTTTTCCTTGAATAAATTTTTTTAATATGGAATTCTACAATTAAGTGAAGCTTTATTGGGCTTTTGAATCTCTATTTAGATATATACATACATATTAGAGTTTTATAGAAAAATATAATTTTGATTACGTTTTCCCAAAAAATTGTATAGTTAAATTACATTTTATTATAAATATATGTACATAATTGAAAATTTAAGATTTTCAGGATTTTATGGCACAACAATATAACATTTTTAGTGTTTCATTTGTTTATTAATACTTTGGAATATATGGCGACCATAGTTATCTCATTTTTATTATAGAATTCTACGAAAAAGATGTTTGATTTTTATTTTTTTAAAAAAGCAAAATTTCATATTATATAAAATTGACGGCAATGGGTGTATCTATTTCAATCTAATTTTTATTTTTTTTCCTTGATGAATTTCAATACAGAAAGTTAAAGCATTGATTGCTTCTTTCCTAAAAATTTTATTTTTAAACTAAACTTACTAAAGCGTGCGAGATATGAGAAAAACAAATTGTCACTTTTTTTTAATCCTTTGGTACATAACAACACATATTGGGGCAACTCTCATGCGGAAACAAATTGGCTATTCGCGCCGACGCCATCTATTTGGAGTGTAACATTTCAATATACATATGAGTTCAACGCCGAATCTACTGTTTGAACTCAATGAACGAGAGAATTGGAGTGTTTACGCATATATGCATATGTGTATATAAATAGATATGAGTATGAAATTGGCTTGACGTTTATTTTGAAGGGGTGGAAATTTGGAAATATGAGTTCGTGTAATATTAAAGAGTATTAATGAGCGAGAGAACGAAAATAGTTACGCATTCAATTTAGAGAAGTATGGGTTGTATTTTAAAAAAATGTATTATACATGGCGTGGTTTTAAAACTTTTTAGTGGGGGTAAATTACAAATTCTGGTTAGGTCAAAAAAAGTGTGAGGGTTTTCTAGCTTTTTTCTTTAACCATAACTTAGCAATATTTAAAAGACACTTTATATGGATTTTTCTTTTGATTTAAAGAAAAAAAATGTATATTGATTTTTAAAAAAATTCTATTCAATTTGGTCTAGACTTGTTTGGGGCTCGGGTTGCAAATCTGCCCTTTTAAAAGTTAATACATATATACATTTGAAAAGAAATTATTTGTTGTCTTCAGTAAAATTTAAGATTTCCGCTTATCACTTGGTTTAGTTCAAAATAACGTAGTATCCATAAAATATTTTGTCGATTTTTATACTTTAAATAAGGAATTTATCAGCAACTCTATCTCAATCGATAGAATTTGAAAAAAAATTCGCAAATTGCAGCTTTCATCTTCAAAAATTAGAGCAGTCAGACTTATATTAATGGTAATTTTTTGAAATATTTACCAAAAAAAAAAAACAAAAAGAAATTGTATAAGCGGTTATAGCATTTCTATAATGGGTGGTATGTATGTATGTATATTTATGATATAAAATTATTATTTCACATGGCTTTCCGTAAACTAAAAATATTCGCACCAAATTTTTTTCTTCTCGAAAATAGAGATCACAAACATAAAAATATTGTTTATAAAAATATTAAAAAGTCAAAATTAGAAATATAAAAATATATAAACAATTTTCAATGACAAAAAAGAAAAAAAAATGTTGGCCTATAGCTGTGTAACTAACTGTACTCGAACCATCAACCGCTCGACCACTACCCCCTAACGCTTCCCACTGGGCTATCGCTTTATTTACAAATTGATTGTCAGATAACCAATTTAAGTTGCATGAAAAATTTTCATTCGCTTATTACAGATAAATGAAGCAGTATTGGTTATATATTAGATAATTGTGCACTGCCTTAGAGGTATGCCAACAAATCCATATGCATTTCATAAATATTTATGCATATTTAGTATGGGTTTAAGCTTGGCAATGATTTATATGTAAAATTTGTTAGCCTATTAATATAATAGATAATGGACCAAAGTACTCAATGAGCGAGGGAATGAAAATAATTTCTCTCTCATAATAGGACGTGTTTAATGAGGGAGAGAATGAAGATAAAGAGTGGTTTCCTTTGAAGTTCAGCCAACTTCGAAATATGAGTTTGACGCTATTACTCTAACTTTCAAAGAGCGAGAGAATCAAAATATTTCCATTGCTGGTATTTTACACACATATAAAAATTTCTCAAAATAAGCTTGGTACTCCAACAACAGGAGCCATATTGAATTATTATTTTATTTTTTTTGAAACATTTTTTTTGTATGGTGGTACGCAAGCCAACTTTGATTGCGACATATTTTTTTCAAATTAAAAGTTTGACCATGGTTGCCCTATTTCACATTTTAATAATGGTGTCATGAAAACATAAAACTTTGTAGAATTTCATTTTAAACAAATCTATTACATCGGAATTTTTCCTTGAATAAATTTTTTTAATATGGAATTCTACAATTAAGTGAAGCTTTATTGGGCTTTTGAATCTCTATTTAGATATATACATACATATTAGAGTTTTATGGAAAAATATAATTTTGATTACGTTTTCCCAAAAAATTGTATAGTTAAATTACATTTTATTATAAATATATGTACATAATTGAAAATTTAAGATTTTCAGGATTTTATGGCACAACAATATAACATTTTTAGTGTTTCATTTGTTTATTAATACTTTGGAATATATGGCGACCATAGTTATCTCATTTTTATTATAGAATTCTACGGAAAAGATGTTTGATTTTTATTTTTTTAAAAAAGCAAAATTTCATATTATATAAAATTGACGGCAATGGGTGTATCTATTTCAATCTAATATTTTTTTTTTTTCCTTGATGAATTTCAATACAGAAAGTTAAAGCATTGATTGCTCCTTTCCTAAAAATTTTATTTTTAAACTAAACTTACTAAAGCGTGCGAGATATGAGAAAAACAAATTGTCACTTTTTTTTAATCCTTTGGTACATAACAACACATATTGGGGCAACTCTCATGCGGAAACAAATTGGCTATTCGCGCCGACGCCATCTATTTGGAGTGTAACATTTCAATATACATATGAGTTCAACGCCGAATCTACTGTTTGAACTCAATGAGCGAGAGAATTGGAGTGTTTACGCATATATGTATATGTGTATATAAATAGATACATATGAGTATGAAATTGGCTTGACGTTTATTTTGAAGGGGTGGAAATTTGGAAATATGAGTTCGTGTAATATTAAAGAGTATTAATGAGCGAGAGAACGAAAATAGTTACACATTCAATTTAGAGAAGTATGGGTTGTATTTTAAAAAAATGTATTATACATGGCGTGGTTTTAAAACTTTTTAGTGGGGTAAATTACAAATTCTGGTTAGGTCAAAAAAAGTGTGAGGGTTTTCTAGCTTTTTTCTTTAACCATAACTTAGCAATATTTAAAAGACACTTTATATGGATTTTTCTTTTGATTTAAAGAAAAAAAATGTATATTGATTTTTAAAAAAATTCTATTCAATTTGGTCTAGACTTGTTTGGGGCTCGAGTTGCAAATCTGCCCTTTTAAAAGTTAATACATATATACATTTGAAAAGAAATTATTTGTTGTCTTCAGTAAAATTTAAGATTTCCGCTTATCACTTGGTTTAGTTCAAAATAACGTAGTATCCATAAAATATTTTGTCGATTTTTATACTTTAAATAAGGAATTTATCAGCAACTCTATCTCAATCGATAGAATTTGAAAAAAAATTCGCAAATTGCAGCTTTCATCTTCAAAAATTAGAGCAGTCAGACTTATATTAATGGTAATTTTTTGAAATATTTACCAAAAAAAAAAAACAAAAAGAAATTGTATAAGCGGTTATAGCATTTCTATAATGGGTGGTATGTATGTATATTTATGATATAAAATTATTATTTCACATGGCTTTCCGTAAACTAAAAATATTCGCACCAAATTTTTTTCTTCTCGAAAATAGAGATCACAAACATAAAAATATTGTTTATAAAAATATTAAAAAGTCAAAATTAGAAATATAAAAATATATAAAAAATATAAACAATTTTCAATGACAAAAAAGAAAAAAATGTTGGCCTATAGCTAGTTACACAACTGTACTCGAACCATCAACCGCTCGACCACTACCCCCTAACGCTTCCCACTGGGCTATCGCTTTATTTACAAATTGATTGTCAGATAACCAATTTAAGTTGCATGAAAAATTTTCATTCGCTTATTACAGATAAATGAAGCAGTATTGGTTATATATTAGATAATTGTGCACTGCCTTAGAGGTATGCCAACAAATCCATATGCATTTCATAAATATTTATGCATATTTAGTATGGGTTTAAGCTTGGCAATGATTTATATGTAAAATTTGTTAGCCTATTAATATAATAGATTCTACGCACTGGTAAATGCTTGGGCACATAACCTATTGGAAATATATTCGGAACAGTAAGGAAAAACACACTTGTTTGCTCGAACGAAAATATGCGAGTCCGCTTATTTCTTTTTTTATTCACTTTAGATAAATGTGTGTACAAATTATTAATTTTGCCGGCTTCAGGTCAATGTTAATTAAAAACACAAAGATTGTTTTTTCTCTCCGATATATTTCGGCTACACAACGGTAACCGTCTTCAAGGGCAGACTGTTGACAAACAAAACAAAAAACATTTAAAATTATAATTAAAATCACATTTTTAACAAAAATATAAACAAGTAATAAAACTCTAAATTTAAACATAAACATAAATATTTGTTACATACATTTTATTTACACGTCTACATGTAGAAAGGTTTAAGATAATATAAAAAGAGAATACAGGGATGCATTTTTGCGTACTTATTATAATGTAATTTCAACAGTTGTGTAATATAACTTGTGATATTAAATAAATAAATAAAATGTACAAATACGTGGTACATAAATCTGTTTTAGCTATTTGAACGGTAATTCGAGATTTTTATTATAATTTATATTTTTTATTATAAATATGAATTCCAAATAATGATAAATAAGTTAAATGCTTAATTATTTTTTTATTTTTTATTGGGAAATAACGAATTTGCAAAAATTCAATAACGTCAATATTTCGTTAAAATATTGCGCGCCACAGATATTTACGGCTCAAATATTGAAGAATAGGTAAAAAAAAAATATACCACGGAATTACGTCAGGATCTTCTTTGGACCTTTATTTAGTAATAAAATTACTTATTGCGGTAGGTTTTCTTATAAAAAGTTTATTAGAATAAAGAAAATAAAAAGTATTAAAATACCCTAATTCCGTGGTACCCACGCAATTACGTACATTGAAAAACGAATGGTGTACCCAATTCCGTGGATCAGAATTATTAAATTTAGAGTAGAAGAAATTGTTTTATTTTATTTGAAGGTTATAAAAAATAGCTAATAAATGCTCATTGAATATATAATTGTAAGAAAAATTAAAAAAAAGCATACGATTGATTTTTTACAGCCTTAAGAATTTTCATTGAACTCCTTAGCGTTTTACTTAAGCTACCTCCATACAAAATGCTGTTTATCCAAAGTATCATCTTTAGATCGTGTGTTATTAAATAAATATAGGCTAGAAAAAAATATTTATGTCGACTTATATTTCTTAAAGATAAATGCTCATTACTGCATTTTTATTTTATTAGAATAACTTTCAAATCATTATTTGGCCGAAAAAATCAAAATACCACGGAATAAGGTACTACCACGTAATTATAGCCACTTACCTACCTTAATCGATTGTTCCGATAATTTCGGTATGAACTAAAGTTAAACTCGGGGTATACTGAAGATCGAGTGAAAATCGTAACGCTTATTCATGAAAGGTATATCCATAGCCTTCGGTACAGCCGAAGACTGCTTTCCTTAATTGTTTTTTATTTATTTTGGTAATGGCTACCCCCAAGGGCGTTCCCAGCTCTTCACAAAAATTCCCAAAGGGGGGGAGTACTTAACTACAATTTTTCTTGTGTTTTTTCATTCGGTAAGTTAGGGCAACGGCCCCCTGACCCCCTGTGTACGCCCCTGGTTACCCCTATACAAAATTTCAATAAATTTACAGTTTCCTAGTGAGTTGATTCTCCATCGACAGTGTCTTAACAGTTTTTATTGTAAATACTGTATTTTTTCACACAAACAGTCCAAATATCCTGCAGCGAAAGCAACTATGTAGTTGAAAACTATTTTACACCTAGTTGATGCACTATGCCCAACTAGTCAGCCTTTTGTCTTTTTTCCATATAAGCAATGGTATTTTTTACGTGTTGAAGCCCCAAACACGAAAAAGCACCTGGGATTGATAAGAGAAACAAGTAAGGAAGTCTAAGTTCGGGTGAACCGAACATTATATACCCAGCGGTAATTTTCGGAACGGGATAAAAAAAGATATAGGCCCTAGGAGGATTTACCTAAAGTGTTTACTGTCTTAGCTATTTACCTTAACGAATTATATCAATTTATGTGATTTTTGAAATTTTCCATATCGAAAGTGGGCGTGGTCGGAAAGCGATTTCGTCCAATTACATCAGTTATGCTCCCTATTATGCTAGTATACCTTGTACCAATTTCATCGTTCTACCGTAATCAGTTTAAAAGTTATGACCCTTGAAATTTTCAAATATGCCTCCCTGAAAAGTGCCACGCCTACTTTTAAAAATTTATCAAAAAATCATAATAGAATGACTAGGAGGTTCCTCCTACCAAACTATATCATTTTAGCCATTTCCGTTACCGAAGTATGTCAATTTATGTGATTTTCGAAATTTTCGATATCGAAAGTGGGCGTGATTGGAGAGCGATTTTTTCCAGTTTCATCAGGTATACTCCCAACGATACTAGTATGCTTTGTGCCAAATTCCATCATTCTATCGTATTCAGTTTAAAAGTTACGCCCAGTCGAATTTTCAAAAATGCCCCCCTTAAAAGTGGGCGGTGCCACGCCCACTATACAATTTTTTGGAAAAATCATAAAAGAATGACCAGGGGGGTTCATCTATAAAATTATATCATTTTAGCCATTTCACCTGCCGAGATATGCCAATTTGTGTGAGTGATTTTCGAAATTTTCGATATCGAAAGTGGGCGTGGTTGAAGGGCGATTTTATCCAATTTCATCAGGTATACTCCCAACGATACTAGTATGCTTTGTGCCAAATTCCATCATTCTATCGTAATCAGTTTAAAAGTTACGCCCAGTCGAATTTTAAAAAACGCCCCCCTATCTCGATTATTTTGGGCCGTTACAAACAACCGTTATGTGAACAAAATTAATATACCCTTGTACTAGTACTAGTACGCTGGGTATAAAAAGGAGCAAACGAGAAAATTATAGTTGTTTACTAGTATGAAATGGATATTTCCTGACTAGTATGAGTTCTGCCAGTTATAGTTTTAGGGCGGATTTCTCGACTGCCTGTTAACGTCAAAGTTCACTGTCAATTCACTGTCAGTTTAACAGTCAGTTCATTTGCCCTTTATTTAACAGGAGGATGAACTGCCCGAGAAAATTTAAAGTGAGCGTTAGGTTGACGGCAAGTTGAGAAATCCGCCCTTATACTAGTTTGACGTTTCGCTGCACGGTAGGTACTTGTTTGCGTTTTTTTTTGAATAATGCTATAACAATAAGAATAATAGAATTTACGAGAAAAACTGTTGATACCCTTTTCATGGAGAATCACCTTACCAGTAAATTGTAGAGAAAATTTTTAACAGAAGTTATCATTACCGAAATAAATAAAAAAAAATGCACTTTAAGGCTGTAGAAAAGTATTTCTGCCTTTTTTTGTATTAATTTTTTAACCGTTCATGCCCACTAATTTGAGAGCCTGGACTTTTTGTAATAAACTCCAAATTAAAGAAAGTTAAAGAAAGTACTAGGCACGGTTGTCACTCCAAAATAAAAAGGTAGACCAATAATTTTTAGAAAAAGGACCAAAGCGGGAAACAGTGGGCCAAATAGTTGTCAAAAATCCTCATGCCCATAAAATATGTATGAGCGCAACACACACAGCGCGGCGTCAATTTGATCGCTGAGCAGTTGGAGTTTTCAATTTGACAGCGCGTTACAAAGTGAAGTGAGAAATGGGAGAATTAAAGAAGAGAGAATTTAGAGCAAATTTGCGCTTTCATTTGAGTATGTCGCGTGTTGCAAGACGTTGGCGAAAAAAAGCAACGCCGAGCGCTCTTATTTAAGTGGGCCTGTTAGTTTAGATTTTGGGACATGCAAGCATGTGGCAAGGGGCGACGTTATCTAATATTTTCAGTAATACAACGAAGGTGATTATGAATTACATAATAAACCCAAAAGAACCAAATTTGTTGTGTACATTCAATAATAAATATAGTTTAAAAAAACTAAAACTCACGCTCTTAGAGTGTATTGAACTAAAAAGTTGAAAATAATTTTAAAACCCCTACACAGTAGTATTGTGGAAAAAGCGGGGTCCGCTTTGTTCCATAATCTTCGTTTTTTATTTAATTTATTTTTACCTTTTTAGTGCTATATTCTTTAAAAGCGTGTGTTTTCGCTTTTTAACCTATATTTATTTTTTACTTTTTAGTTAAATGTGTTATGAAGTAATCGATAAATATATCGAAGTATACCGCAGTCAAAACGAAACCTCTGGGCCTCCACTTCCGTTTGATACCCATATTGTAGGCAATTTTCAATATTATTGTACAATCTCATTTTGACCGATAACTCAGTTATCGATAAATATATCGAAATATTCCAAAGTCCAATAGAAACCTGTGGACCTTCCCTTTCGTTTGATATACATATTAAAGGCATATTTCAAGGTTTTTCGGACAGTCTGAAGTCCAAATGACAGACTGAAGTGGAGCTACATACAAGCAAGCAAGCATACATATGAATGTACATATGTACCTACAAGTAAAGCTAATGCATTGTGTATCAATACCAAGTGTGAACTCTTCTTTTGACAACACACATTAAAATGTCGGTTTGTTTACATCCTGCACATATTAAAATGTCGCCAGTACAGAATAACAGAAAAGCAAATGGCGTTGTTTAACATCCTGCACACATCAACATGGCGGTCTCCTATCTTTTACCTAATGGTAGAAAGAGATGGGAAGATGGAAAGAAGTGAGACAAAAAAGGAAATTAAAAACAGGTGACTAAACTCACTTTGAAGTTTTCACGACTATGGCTATGATATCACACTTGTTATTAACCACAATCTCAAACAAGTGTTAAACTCATTTTGGAATTTTGACGTCTATGCAGAAGAGTTTACACTTGGTATTGATACACAATGAGCTAATGAAAGCGTAGTAGAAAAACTAGCATTAAGTGGGAAAAGCGTCTTGCGCTCGATATACCAAAATTATGGGACAAAGCGGGCCACGCTTTTTCCACAATACTACTGTGTAGGGGTTTTAAAATTATTTTCAACTTTTCAGTTCAATACACTCAAAAAGCGTGAGTTTTAGTTTTTTTAAACTATATGTATTTTTTACTTTTTAGTCAAATGTCCTATGAAATTATCGATAAATTTATCGAAATATATCGAAGTCCAAATGAAACCTGGGGCCTTGCCCTTTCGTTTGATACCCATACTGTAGGGAAATTTTAAGGTTTTCGGGCAACCACATTTTGACCGATAACTCAGTTATCGATAAATTTATCGAAATATGTCGATGTCCAAAGAGACCTGGGGCCTTCATCTTTCGTATGATACCCATATTGTAGGGAAATTTTAAAGTTTTCGGGCAACCACATATTGACCGATAACTCAGTTATCGATAAATTTATCGAAATATGTCGATGTCCAAAGAGACCTGGGGCCTTCACCTTTCGTTTGATACCCATATTGTAGGGAAATTTTAAGGTTTTCGGGCAACCACATTTTGACCGATAACTCAGTTATCGATAAATTAATCGAAATATGTCAATGTCCAAAAGAGACCTGGGGCCTTTAGCTTTCGTTTGATACGCATATTGTAGGGAATTTTTTAGGTTTTTGGGCAATCATATTTTGACCGATAACTCAGTTATCGATGAATTTATCGAAATATGTCGATGTCCAAATGAAACCTGGGGCCTTCACCTTTCGTTTGATACCCATATAGTAGGGAAGTTTTCAGGTTTTTGGGCAATCATATTTTGACCGATAACTCAGTTATCGATAAATTTATCGAAATATATCGAAGTCCAAATGAAACCTGGAACCTTCCCCTTTCGTTTGATACCCATATTGTAGGGAAGTTTTCAGGTTTTTGGGCAATCATATTTTGACCGATAACTCAGTTATCGATAAATTTATCGAAATATATCGAAGTCCAAATGAAACCTGGAACCTTCCCCTTTCGTTTGATACCCATATTGTAGCGAAATTTTAAGGTTTTCGGGCAACCACATTTTGACCGATAACTCAGTTATCGATAAATTTATCGAAATATATCGAAGTCCAAATGAAACCTGGGGCCTTCACCTTTCGTTTGATACCCATATAGTAGGGAAGTTTTTAGGTTTTTGGGCATTCATATTTTGACCAATAACTCAGTTATCGATCAATTTATCGAAATATATCGAAGTCCAAATGAAACCCAGGGCCTTCACCTTTCGTTTGATACCCATATTGTATGGAATTTTTTAGGTTTTTGGGCAATCATATTTTGACCGATAACTCATTTATCGATAAATTTATCGAAATATGTCGATGTCCAAATGAAACCTGGGGCCTTCACCTTTCGTTTGATACCCATATTGTAGGGAAATTTTAAGGTTTTCGGGCAACCACATTTTGACCGATAACTCAGTTATCGATAAATTTATCGAAATATGTCGATGTCCAAGTGAAACCTGGGGCCTTCACCTTTCGTTTGATACCCATATTGTAGGGATTTTTTTAGGTTTTCGGGCAACCACATTTTGACCGATAACTCAGTTATCGATAAATTTATCGAAATATGTCGATGTCCAAATGAAACCTGGGGTCTTCCCCTTTCGTTTGATACCCATATTGTATGGAATTTTTTAGGTTTTTGGGCACTCATATTTTGACCGATAACTCATTTATCGATAAATTTATCGAAATATGTCGATGTCCAAATGAAACCTGGGGCCTTCACCTTTCGTTTAATACCCATATTGTATGGAATTTTTCAGGTTTTTGGGCAATCATATTTTGACCGATAACTCATTTATCGATAAATTTATCGAAATATGTCGATGTCCAAATGAAACCTGGGGCCTTCACCTTTCGTTTGATACCCATATTGTAGGGAAATTTTAAGGTTTTCGGGCAACCACATTTTGACCGATAACTCAGTTATCGATAAATTTATTGAAATATATCGATGTCCAAATGAAACCTGGGGTCTTCCCCTTTCGTTTGATACCCATATTGTATGGAAATTTTAAGGTTTTCGGGCAACCACATTTTGACCGATAACTCAGTTATCGATAAATTTATCGAAATATATCGAAGTCCAAATGAAACCTGGGGCCTTCACCTTTCGTTTGATACCCATATTGTAAGGTTTTTGGGCAATCATATTTTGACCGATAACTCATTTATCGATAAATTTATCGAAATATGTCGATGTCCAAATGAAACCTGGGGCCTTCACCTTTCGTTTGATACCCATATTGTATGGAATTTTTTAGGTTTTTGGGCAATCATATTTTGACCGATAACTCATTTATCGATAAATTTATCGAAATATGTCGATGTCCAAATGAAACCTGGGGCCTTCACCTTTCGTTTGATACCCATATTGTATGGAATTTTTTAGGTTTTTTGGCAATCATATTTTGACCGATAACTCAGTTATCGATAAATTTATCGAAATATGTCGATGTCCAAATGAAACCTGGGGTCTTCCCCTTTCGTTTGATACCCATATTGTATGGAAATTTTAAGGTTTTCGGGCAACCACATTTTGACCGATAACTCATTTATCGATAAATTTAATTCACCTTTCGTTTGGTACCCATATTGTAAGGAAATTTTAGGTTTTCGGGCAACCATATTTTGACCGATAACTCAGTTATCGATAAATTTCTCGAAATATATCGAAGTCCAAATGAAACCTGGGGCCTTAACCTTTCGTTTGATACCCATATAGTAGGGAATTTTTTAGGTTTTTGGGCAATCATATTTTGACCGATAACTCATTTATCGATAAATTTATCGAAATATGTCGATGTCCAAATGAAACCTGGGGCCTTCACCTTTCGTTTGATACCCATATTGTAGGGAAATTTTAAGGTTTTCGGCCAACCACATTTTGACCGATAACTCAGTTATCGATAAATTTATCGAAATATGTCGATGTCCAAATGAAACCTGGAGCCTTCCCCTTTCGTTTGATACCCATATTGTAGGGAAATTTTAAGGTTTTCGGGCAACCACATTTTGACCGATAACTCAGTTATCGATAAATTTATCGAAATATATCGAAGTCCAAATGAAACCTGGGGCCTTCACCTTTTGTTTGATACCCATATTGTATGGAATTTTTTAGGTTTTTGGGCAATCATATTTTGACCGATAACTCATTTATCGATAAATTTATCGAAATATGTCGATGTCCAAATGAAACCTGGGGCCTTCACCTTTCGTTTGATACCCATATTGTATGGAATTTTTTAGGTTTTTGGGCAATCATATTTTGACCGATAACTCATTTATCGATAAATTTATCGAAATATGTCGATGTCCAAATGAAACCTGGGGCCTTCACCTTTCGTTTGATACACATATTGTATGGAATTTTTTAGGTTTTTTGGCAATCATATTTTGACCGATAACTCGAGTTATCGATAAATTTATCGAAATAAGTCGATGTCCAAATGAAACATGGGGTCTTCCCCTTTCGTTTGATACCCATATTGTAAGGTTTTTGGGCAATCATATTTTGACCGATAACTCATTTATCGATAAATTTATCGAAATATGTCGATGTCCAAATGAAACCTGGGGCCTTCACCTTTCGTTTGATACCCATGTTGTATGGAATTTTTTAGGTTTTTGGGCAATCATATTTTGACCGATAACTCATTTATCGATAAATTTATCGAAATATGTCGATGTCCAAATGAAACCTGGGGTCTTCCCCTTTCGTTTGATACCCATATCGTGGGGAAATTTTAAGGTTTTCGGGCAACCACATTTTGACCGATAACTCAGTTATCGATAAATTTATCGAATTATGTCGATCTACAAGTGAAGCCTGGGGCCTTCACCTTTCGTTTGATACCCATATTGTAGGCATTTTTTAGGTTTTTGGGCAATCATATTTTGACCGATAACTCATTTATCGATAATTTTATCGAAATATGTCGATGTCCAAATGAAACCTGGGGCCTTCACCTTTCGTTTGATACCCATATTGTAGGGAAATTTTAAGGTTTTCGGGCAACCACATTTTGACCGATAACTCAGTTATCGATAAATTTATCGAAATATATCGAAGTCCAAATGAAACCTGGGGCCTTCACCTTTTGTTTGATACTCATATTGTATGGAATTTTTTAGGTTTTTGGGCAATCATATTTTGGCCGATAACTCATATATCGATAAATTTATCGAAATATGTCGATGTCCAAATGAAACCTGGGGCCTTCACCTTTCGTTTGATACCCATATTGTAGGGAAATTTTAAGGTTTTCGGGCAACCACATTTTGACCGATAACTCAGTTATCGATAAATTTATCGAAATATATCGAAGTCCAAATGAAACCTGGGGCCTTCACCTTTTGTTTGATACTCATATTGTATGGAATTTTTTAGGTTTTTGGGCAATCATATTTTGACCGATAACTCATTTATCGATAAATTTATCGAAATATGTCGATGTCCAAATGAAACCTGGGGCCTTCACCTTTCGTTTGATACCCATATTCTTGGGAAATTTTAAGGTTTTCGGGCAACCACATTTTGACCGATAACTCAGTTATCGATAAATTTATCGAAATATGTCGATGTCCAAGTGAAACCTGGGGCCTTCACCTTTCGTTTGATACCCATATTGTAGGGATTTTTTTAGGTTTTCGGGCAACCACATTTTGACCGATATCTCTGTTATCGATAAATTTATCGAAATAAGTCGATGTCCAAATGAAACCTGGGGTCTTCCCCTTTCGTTTGATACCCATATTGTGGAGAAATTTTAAGGTTTTCGGGCAGCCACATTTTGACCGATAACTCAGTTATCGATAAATTTATCGAATTATGTCGATGTACAAGTGAAGCCTGGGGCCTTCACCTTTCGTTTGATACCCATATTGTAGGGAAATTTTAAGGTTTTCGGGCAACCACATTTTGACCGATAACTCAGTTATCGATAAATTTATCGAAATATGTCGATGTCCAAGTGAAACCTGGGGCCTTCACCTTTCGTTTGATACCCATATTGTAGGCATTTTTTTAGGTTTTCGGGCAACCAATTTTGACCGATAACTCAGTTATCGATAAATTTATCGAAATATATCGAAGTCCAAATGAAACCTGGGGCCTTCACCTTTCGTTTGATACCCATATTATAGGGAAATTTTAAGTTTTTCGGGAAACCACATTTTGACCGATAACTCAGTTATCGATAAATTTATCGAAATATGTCGATGTCCAAATGAAACCTGGAGCCTTCCCCTTTCGTTTGATACCCATATTGTAGGGAATTTTTTAGGTTTTTTGGCAATCATATTTTGACCGATAACTCAGTTATCGATAAATTTATCGAAATATGTCGATGTCCAAATGAAACCTGGGGTCTTCCCCTTTCGTTTGATACCCATATTGTATGGAAATTTTAAGGTTTTCGGGCAACCACATTTTGACCGATAACTCAGTTATCGATTAATTTATCGAAATATATCGAAGTCAAATGAAACCTGGGGCCTTCACCTTTTGTTTGATACCCATATTGTATGGAATTTTTTAGGTTTTTGGGCAATCATATTTTGACCGATAACTCATTTATCGATAAATTTATCGAAATATGTCGATGTCCAAATGAAACCTGGGGTCTTCCCCTTTCGTTTTATACCCATATTGTATGGAAATTTTAAGGTTTTCGGGCAACCACATTTTGACCGATAACTCAGTTATCGATAAATTTATCGAAATATGTCGATGTCCAAGTGAAACCTGGGGCCTTCACCTTTCGTTTGATACCCATATTGTAGGGATTTTTTTAGGTTTTCGGGCAACCACATTTTGACCGATATCTCTGTTATCGATAAATTTATCGAAATAAGTCGATGTCCAAATGAAAGCTGGGGTCTTCCCCTTTCGTTTGATACCCATATTGTGGAGAAATTTTAAGGTTTTCGGGCAGCCACATTTTGACCGATAACTCAGTTATCGATAAATTTATCGAATTATGTCGATGTACAAGTGAAGCCTGGGGCCTTCACCTTTCGTTTGATACCCATATTGTAGGGAAATTTTAAGGTTTTCGGGCAACCACATTTTGACCGATAACTCAGTTATCGATAAATTTATCGAAATATGTCGATGTCCAAGTGAAACCTGGGGCCTTCACCTTTCGTTTGATACCCATATTGTAGGCATTTTTTTAGGTTTTCGGGCAACCAATTTTGACCGATAACTCAGTTATCGATAAATTTATCGAAATATATCGAAGTCCAAATGAAACCTGGGGCCTTCACCTTTCGTTTGATACCCATATTATAGGGAAATTTTAAGTTTTTCGGGCAACCACATTTTGACCGATAACTCAGTTATCGATAAATTTATCGAAATATGTCGATGTCCAAATGAAACCTGGAGCCTTCCCCTTTCGTTTGATACCCATATTGTAGGGAATTTTTTAGGTTTTTTGGCAATCATATTTTGACCGATAACTCAGTTATCGATAAATTTATCGAAATATGTCGATGTCCAAATGAAACCTGGGGTCTTCCCCTTTCGTTTGATACCCATATTGTATGGAAATTTTAAGGTTTTCGGGCAACCACATTTTGACCGATAACTCAGTTATCGATTAATTTATCGAAATATATCGAAGTCAAATGAAACCTGGGGCCTTCACCTTTTGTTTGATACCCATATTGTATGGAATTTTTTAGGTTTTTGGGCAATCATATTTTGACCGATAACTCATTTATCGATAAATTTATCGAAATATGTCGATGTACAAGTGAAGCCTGGGGCCTTCACCTTTCGTTTGATACCCATATTGTAGGGAAATTTTAAGGTTTTCGGGCAACCACATTTTGACCGATAACTCAGTTATCGATAAATTTATCGAATTATGTCGATGTACAAGTGAAGCCTGGGGCCTTCACCTTTCGTTTGATACCCATATTGTAGGGAAATTTTAAGGTTTTCGGGCAACCACATTTTGACCGATAACTCAGTTATCGATAAATTTATCGAAATATGTCGATGTCCAAGTGAAACCTGGGGCCTTCACCTTTCGTTTGATACCCATATTGTAGGCATTTTTTTAGGTTTTCGGGCAACCAATTTTGACCGATAACTCAGTTATCGATAAATTTATCGAAATATATCGAAGTCCAAATGAAACCTGGGGCCTTCACCTTTCGTTTGATACCCATATTGTAGGGAAATTTTAGGTTTTCGGGCAACCACATTTTGACCGATAACTCAGTTATCGATAAATTTATCGAAATATATCGAAGTCCAAATGAAACCTGGGGCCTTCACCTTTCGTTTGATACCCATATAGTAGGGAATTTTTTAGGTTTTTGGGCAATCATATTTTGACCGATAACTCATTTATCGATAAATTTATCGAAATATGTCGATGTCCAAATGAAACCTGGGGCCTTCACCTTTCGTTTGATACCCATATTGTAGGGAAATTTTAAGGTTTTCGGCCAACCACATTTTGACCGATAACTCAGTTATCGATAAATTTATCGAAATATATCGAAGTCCAAATGAAACCTGGGGCCTACACCTTTCGTTTGATACCCATATAGTAGGGAAGTTTTTAGGTTTTAGGGCAATCATATTTTGACCGATAACTCAGTTATCGATAAATTTATCGAAATATATCGAAGTCCAAATGAAACCTGGGGCCTTCACCTTTCGTTTGATACCCATATTGTAGGGAAATTTTAAGTTTTTCGGGCAACCACATTTTGACCGATAACTCAGTTATCGATAAATTTATCGAAATATGTCGATGTCCAAATGAAACCTGGAGCCTTCCCCTTTCGTTTGATACCCATATTGTAGGGAAATTTTAAGGTTTTCGAGCAACCACATTTTGACCGATAACTCAGTTATCGATAAATTTATCGAAATATGTCGATGTCCAAAAGAGACCTGGGGCGTTCTCCTTTCGTTTGATACCCATATAGTAGGGAATTTTTTAGGTTTTTGGGCAATCATATTTTGACCGATAACTCAGTTATCGATAAATTTATCGAAATATGTGGATGTCCAAAAGAGACCTGGGGCGTTCCCCTTTCGTTTGATACCCATATTTTAGGGACATTTTACGGTTTTTGGGCCACTGGGGCTTAAACCGACCGAGAGTTACATACATACAAGCAAGCAAGCAAACAAACAAACATACAAGTGAACCTAATAAAAGCGTGGTAAAAAAGGCGCCCAATTTATTTTTTTAAATATTAAAATTAAAATTAAATTTTTTGTTAAATATATAAAAAAATTCGATAACCCTTTCACAAGCAATGTTCCTTGTAAAATTCTAACGAGAACGTATTATGTAAAAGATTTTGAAAAGAGCATCTATCTCTGCCAAAAATTACTTTACATCAATTATATTTCACTTCTTATAGTTTTTATAATTATCTATATTCTGGGAAAATCGGTCACTACTAGGTAGGTCTAGATTAGATTTCTCCCAAACTTGAAGTTCCCTAATTGTTTTATTTCATTTTGAGTTAACCTAAGATTAACTGCCCAACGTTGGTGAATTACTTAACTTAAATAAAATTGCGAATCCATAGTTAACTGTGAAACTTAAGTTAGCCTGCCACTGTGAAATCGGGCCTAAGGGGCATAATCGTGAAACAAAACTTCGAACTGCGAAATTTTTCGATAAAATTAGCTTAAGCGCCGTTTTCTCGAGTTCACGTTAACGTCATAGTTCATTGTCAATTTAATAGCCATTTCATAAGCCCTTTTAACAGGGGGATGAACTGGGTCTAGATTTTTTAACTGTGAGTTTTGAAATTTAAAATGTTTCACCAATTAAAATATATGGGCTCATTCCATTTCAAGACAACCGGTCTGCGCGGGACATGATTTTTGATTTCGATGAAATTTTAATATGTTGTTCTTTGGTCAAAATAAAGAAACACGTGTCTTTTTTTTTCCTGAATAAAATTTTTTTTCGGATTTATCGGCCGTTGAAATCGTTAAAATGCAATGAACATTTTTTCGCCCATTTTTTCAACTCGCAATAACTTTGTCAAAAATTAACCGATTCTCCTAATTTTTTTTTTAAATGTATAACGAACTATTACTTTTATATAAATTTATAAAAAATATTATATATTTAAAAATTTTTATTTTTTTTCAATTTATGACTTTTTTCAAAAATTAATATCTCAAAAAAGGTTATTGTTGCTTTTGACTTGTAGTCTATTGCTGTAAATACCGACGGTAGTGTGAAGCAATTTTTGGGATTGTATGAAAATGTGTTTTTTGAGAAAAATTTACCCAGCGCTGCAGGAACCAGACAAGCCGACATATGTTTCGATGATACTGGAGTTACATCTCTTCAAGGACTTTTCTTCCCGGTGTTGTGAGGTCTAACACCTTAGGCCACTACCCAGCTTGAAGGTAAACCTTTCTCAGTGTCCATTTATGCATATATTTATACTTCCATATAGAACATTTTCTGTAATTTCAATGCTAACTTATATGAAAGATTTGCGAATTTTTGCGAGTTCGACTCTCACAACACCGGGAAGAAAAGTCCTTGAAGAGATGTAACTCCAGTATCATCGAAACATATGTCGGCTTGTCTGGTTCCTGCAGCGCGTGGGTAAATTTTTCTCAAAAAACACATTTTCATACAATCCCGAAAATTGCTTCACAATACCGTCGGTATTTACAGCAATAGACTACAAGTCATAAGCAACAAAGAGTTTAAAATGTTATAAATGAAAAAATATTCGTGCATTAAGCATAGAAAATTTTTTCATAGGTTTCACACCAAGTCCTAAAAATTCGCAAATCTTTCATATAAGTTAGCTTGAAATTACAGAAAATGTTCTATATGGAAGTATAAATATATGCATAAATGGACACTGAGAAGGGTTTACCTTCAAGCTCTGTAGTGGCCTAAGGTGTTAGACCTTCTAGCATACAAGTCACTACAGTGTTGTGAGTTCGATTCTCACAACACCGGGAATAAAAGTCCTTGAAGAGATGTAACTCCAGTATCATCGAAACATATGTCTGCTTGTCTGGTTCCTGCAGCGCGTGGGTAAATTTTTCTCAAAAAACACATTTTCAAAGGTTATTTTCTTTGTTTTGAAATTTTCTTTATATAGAGTCAGCAGTTTATATTTCAACTTGGATAAATGCCTATTAGCCAAAATTCGTTGTTTTCGAGATATGCATTTTTGAATATTAAACATTTTTCCACCCATATATTGATGAAATGCATATTATCTTTGTCAAATATTAACCGATTCTCATGATTTTATCTTTGAAATATTCGTTTTTACTTTTACTTGAATAAAAATTCATAAAAAATAGCATATATTTAAAAAAAATTATTTTTTTTTTTAGTATTTAGTAAAAATTTATGACTTTATTCAAAAATTAATATCTCGGAAACTGTAATTTTTTGTTTGTTTAAACTTTTTCTATATTGAGTAAACAGTTTATGTTTCAACTTGGCTAAATGCCTATTAGCCAAAATTCGTTGTTTTCGAGATATGAATTTTTGAATATTTAACATTTTCGCCTGCATATATTGATGCAAAGTATATGGAGAAAAGTTGAATACTCAAAAATGCGTATCTCGAAAAAAACGAATTTTGGCTAGTTGATATTTAGCCAAGTTAAAGTATAAACTGTTCACTAAATACACATAGTTTAGACTTGCTTTTTTTAATATTTAAAATTTCATAAACGTTTTCAATGAATATTTTATTTTCAATGACACACAATCTCATAAAATTTCTTAAATCTAAATTGATAAAGCAAAGTAAAAAGTGATCTTGTGAAAATTACAAAGTAGGTAGGTAGGTTCAAGTGGCTGCCGCAGAGGCACACTTAGGCCAGTTTTGAAAGGCCCGTTGTGATACCACCAACACAAGGAAAGTCAGTCCCGGGACCCAGCCATATGGAAAATCCCTGAGTTGTTGGGATTTTCCACATAGCAGAATCCCGGTACTGACACTCCTAAACCGACACCGTTACTCCTCCTCGAACCACTTAGATGACTTTATGAAGCCCATCAAGTCCTTTATGTCCAGTTCCGCGATCTGGCTTAGGCTATCTAGGAACGGAACTCCCAAAAAGCGCGTTCTCGCGCCGCTTAAAGCCGGACAGTTGCAGATGAGGTGCTCCACTGTTTCCTCCTCCTCATAATCTTTGCAACTCCTGCAGCATCGTCGGTAGGGCACACCTAGCCTTTCTGCATGCCTACCAATGAGGCAGTGACCGGTTAATACCCCTATCAATATGCAGATTTCCCTCCTAGTTAGGGCATAAATGCGTCTAGACCTTTTAAGATCCCATTTTGGCCAGGTTTGTTTCGATATCCGACACCCTGGGAATTTCAGCCATCTTTCGTTGGCTTGACGGAGGGTGTGCTCCTTCAGCATTAGTTTGCATGTGGCAAACGGCATACCTAAGCGCTCTTTATCCTGAAGAACCTGCTTGGTCGAGCCCTGCCTGGCAAGCTCGTCTGCCTTACAGTTTCCCTCAATGTCCCTATGTCCCGGGACCCATATGAGGTTTACGCGGTTCTGTTGGGCCATCTCCTGAAGAGATCGACGACAGCTGAGCGTCAGTTCAGAGTTGAACGTGTATGAGCCAAGGTATTTGATTGCCGCTTGGCTATCGCTGAAAATAGCGATACCTTCTCTGATAACATGTTTGCTTAACCAGGCCGCGGCGTCCAGAATTGCCGAGACTTCCGCCTGGAAGACGCTACAATGAAACATTCTCCTTCCAATTCAATTTCCTGTCCAGAACTATGCCTAGAAACTTGGCTTTATCCGAAAAGCCCAGGCGCGTGCCATCTAGTTCTGGTAGGCTTAGTGGCGGTATTTTGTACCGGTTGGTGAAGAGGACAAGTTCCACTTTCCCCGGGTTGATACTAAGTCCGCAGCGAGAGGACCACCTCGAAACTTCTCGCAGTGCTACTTGCATCAGGTCACACAGAGTTTGTGGGAACTTGCCTCTGAATGCAATAGCTAAATCGTCTGCGTATGCCACTATCATCCCGACAGCCCAGCTTGTGTCACGTAGCAAACGAGTTGACTGTGAGGTTCCATAAAAGCGGGGAAAGAACACCACCCTGGGGCGTTTCCCTTGTGACATAGCGTGATAACTCAACCGTACCAAGTGAAGAAGCTATTTTCCTTCCTCTTAGAAGTTGGTGAATTAAACCAGTTAGAGGTCTATGTACGCCCAGATTAGTTAGAGCGGAGTTGATCGCCTCCGGGCTCATATTGTTGAAAGCCCCCTCAATGTCTAAGAAGGCCACGAGACAGTAGTCCTTTTCACACAGCGATATCTCAATGACAGATACTAGGCTCTGCAGAGCAGTTTCTGTTGATTTACTCTTGGTGTATGCATGCTGGTAGCTAGAGATAAGGTTGCTATCGATAGTCGTTGAGAGGTGGTCGCTTAGTATCCTCTCAAAGGTTTTGAGTACAAAGGACGAGAGACTGATCGGTCTGTAATCTTTTGGCTCGTAGTGGGATGCCTTCCCAGCCTTAGGGATAAACACTACCGTGGCGCTTCTCCAGGAGCCCGGAATGTGGTTGAGAGCCAGGCAGGCTGTGAAGAGAAATACCAGGGATTTAGCTGATGTCTCCAACGTGTTTATAAGTTGCGCGGGGATAATTCCGTCCGGCCCGGCAGCCTTATACGGTTCAAAGCTCTTAACTGCCCACCTTACCCTTTCCTCAGTGATGGGTATATTTACTGCCAGGTTTGTTGCAGGTGCTAGTGGTGCGTCATGCAGATTCCCCGGAAAATGTGTATTCAAGAGCAGCTCAAGGGCTCCCTATTCCGTGCTGGTCCAGGATCCGTCAGGTTTTCGCAAATAGCTGATGGCTGTTTGACTTTTCGAGAGGACTCGTCTAAGTCTCTCTGTGTCGTCGACCTTTTCGACGCCAGTGCAGAAATTTCTCCACGAGGTTCTCTTCGCCTGTCTCAGAGCTTTTTTGTAGGCCCTTAGTTTAGCTTTATATTCGTGCCAATGAAGCTCAGAGCCGAGGCTCTTGGCCTTGTTAAATTGTTTCCGGCATGATTTGCGGAGCGAGTCCAAATCGTAGGACCACCAATGTGGCCTGTGTTTACCGCGTGGTTTTGGCACTGGACAAGCCTGTCCTAGAGCATTTGAGAGCGCCGATGTAAATGTAGTGACAAGATCCTCCAGCTCCTCTACTGATGAGGGGGCTTGTGAGGGCAGTACTGCCAGGTCTCTGTCTAATATTTCATTGTGCAACTGCCAATTAGTATTACGTGGGTTGCGCTTCATGATTGGTTGTTCTACAATAAAGTCTAGAACCATTTCAATGTGGTCGGAGAATGAATGTTCTTCCAGAACCCGCCATTTTCTGACCCACCCATAAGCGCCTTCATTATAGATAGAAAGGTCTATGACCTCCCTGCGGAGCTTAGTGATAAAAGTAGGCTCATTACCCACGTTGCAAATTACCAGGTTAGTTGTTAAGAGGTAATCAAACAGAGACTCGCCCCTGGCATTGATATCGGAGCTCCCCCATTGGACATGGTGAGCATTAGCGTCCGCTGCAATAATAAGATTACCCCTGCAGAAATTTGACACCAGGTCTTTCACCTCCGTTTGTGTTGGGGGTTCTTCGGCGTCGTAGGGCATATAGACCGACGCCACCGTCAGGCGGGTGCTGTCGACCGTTAGACTGATAGCGGTAATATCACCATTGGTGTAGTTAGGTAGGAGAAAGGAGTTCAACTCAGTTCTGACGTTCTGACTTTGCTCTCCTCGTTGGCTCGAATGAGCTTGAAGCCCTTAGTCCCCAATCCGCAGATTCTCGAGCTATTGACCCAGGGTTCTTGGATGAGGACCACATCCACGTCGCCTTTAGAAAGACGACTACTTAAAGCAGCCGAGGCCACTTAGATTTGTGCAGATTAATCTAAAGCACCACCAACATGAGAGCGCACAGACTTCCCTGCCGTCCCCATATCGTCGAGGTTTGCCCCATCCCGGAGGTTGCCTATCAACGACGAGTTGTTCCGATTAACTGCCCGACATGGCGTTGCAAGAGTCCTGCTGCCTGTAGCGTTAGATGTTAATCGCTCAGCGTTGGCTGCTACCACCGTGACGTCGAGGGCTTCCTCGTCCTGTAGGCTGTCAGCCATCTCCGAGTTGTTCACAGTACTATCGCCAAGGGACGTGGCGGATAACATGCTTTCCACATCGGAATCCCCCGCTTCCTCTTCTGGTAATTCGTTTTCCGGTTCCCCCGGAGCAGCCGAGAAGGAAGTGCGCTGAGCATCACCACGATATACGTGGATAACGATCTGGCGTACGCTGTAGTGTACTAGACCATTGCACCTTTTGAGGGGCTAGATTGACTATTTATTCATGGTGAACACCACCTGTCTGTCGGACCCTACCGCATCCCCGACCAGATTGACACTCCAGTCATGCGTTGGGAGGGACGGATTCATTAGCCGTAGCATCCCGAGAATTCTCTCGGGTTCGTCAGGGATGGCCGGAATCCACGCCCTTGCCCTTGGACGAGCTGGAATGTCCTTCCAGTCCACGACCTCTATCTTTGCGCCCTTGTAGACTTCACCCAGTTGAGCAGCTGCTGCCTTGTACAGTGCTACGGTTTTTGCATCCTCGCATGCGAGTAATTTAATCTGACCCTGGTGCCAACCCGTATCCGTTACTCGCGCCGAACTACCCGGAAACTCCGGAGCAACGTTGAGAAGAATATTGCAGAGTTCATTTCGTACGTAACGACACCGTTCCTTGGGGATGGCCAGACGGTCATTGCTTCGGTCAAGGACGCCTATAAGGATCCTGTCCTTGGTTACCTCAGCAAAGCTTAATTTGCCCGCTCCAGGGGTATTCTGATGCCGCTTGGGAGGGGGAATTAACTCCAGGTTCGATCTCTGGCGCTTGAAAGGGTTAACTTTTAACATCTTTGGCATGTAAGAATTTTGGAAATCCGGTATCACAGCTTTCGCTAGCTCTACCGATTTACTGGAATTCGGCGACAGCGATTCCTGCGGTACCCCTTCATACCTCTTCAGGATCTTTGCAGCCAATCTTTTCTCGTGGTATGTGAAGCGACTGGGAGATGTCTCCCGGGAGTGCGGACCCGTAGTTGCCATCGTGGTTGCTCTCCTTGCCGACATCTCAGTTGCAGCTTCCTTCTCCTTCGAAACTCCGAGGCCAGGTCGTGAGACCGCTGCCACAGACGTAAAGATACTGGTTTTCATATCACCGGTTGATGGGAGTTTAGCATCCGCCGTTGTCCGCTTAGCTGCGTTGGCAACCGCACTGGTGCTAGCTCCCATCAAGTCAATCTTACTCGATAGAGGGTTGGTTGACCGACTCGTAGTTGCCATCGCTGTCGATCCCCCCCTTGATTGTGGAACGGAGGTTGTCCTCCGGCGTTGTTGGTTTCTCGCCTGCTCTCCATAGCTCTCCTTTGCTGAGGAGTGAAATTTGGCATTGTTGGTTTTTTAGGTTTTTCGATTTTATTTAGGTTATTTGAGTTCATCTTGTTCGTAGGGAAGAGTAGGGGAAAATGTGTCGTCCGCCGCGGCAGAGCTCCGTACCGCGGTAAGGCCATGCTTACTCTCTGAGGCGACCCGGTATCAGAGAGGCTCCGTTCAAATACAGCCAAGATTTGCCTCCCGGCTGCAAAATCCAATGGGCACGTTTTCGCATAACACCCTGGATTGGGAGGGGGAAGATCTTTGTCGTCGCGCCAGAGAGGCTAGGCAGCCTTCACGAGGGAAATTACAAAGGGGTTTTAGGACAAGTTTATAATGCTGTTTCCGACATTTAATTTCTTAAAACATAATCGCTCTGGTGGATTACAAAGAAAAAGTTTAAACAAACAAAAAAATTACAGTTTCCGAGATATAAATTTTTGAAAAAAGTCATAAATTTTTACTAAATACTAAAAAAATTGTCTTTTCTTAACTATATGCTATTGTTTATGAATTTCTATTCAAGTAAAAGTAAAAACGAACATTTCAAAGAAAAAATCATGAGAATCGGTTAATTTTTGACAAAGATAATATGCATTTCATCAATATATGGGTGGAAAAAATGTTTAATATTCAAAAATTCATATCTCGAAAACAACGAATTTTGGCTAATAGGCATTTAGCCAAGTTGAAATATAAACTGTTGACACATTACACAAAAAAATTTCAAAGGAAAAAAAAAAAATAATAAAAATTACCTTTTTGGAGATATTAATGAAAAAAAAAATAAATTTTTAAACTATATAATATTTTTTATAAATTTAAAGTAATAACGAACATTTAAAAAAAAATTAGGAGAATCGGTTAATTTTTGACAAAGTTATTGCGAGTTGAAAAAATGGGCGAAAAAAATGTTCATTGCATTTTAACGATTTCAAGGGCCGATAAATCCGAAAAAAAATTTTTTCAGGAAAAAAAAGACACGTGTTTCTTTCATCGAAATCAAAAATTATGTCCCGCGCGGACCGGTTGTCTTGAAATGGAATGAGCCTATGGGAAAAAAGTGTACATTTTTCGAAATTTTGCAAAACGGCCATCAAAATTTCCAATTTTTTTGGCAGAACTTCTAGCGAATTTCTAAGCAGTTTTTAGGCCAATCAATTTTACTATAATATTGTACCAGTAAGAAGTGCTCAAAATTTTCTCTGATTTTTAAGATTTTTTTTTCGAGAGTGTTGCGAAATTTCTTGACCCCCTCAGCCCCCCCTCTCGTCGAGCCTGCGATCGTTGAATACTAATATAATAAAATTATCTTAAGCCCAGGGGCGGATTTATCCCTGAAATCGCCTTGGGCAAACAAATCAATCCGCGTCCCAATATTTCCAAAAAAAACCGTACTTGCCTTCGTGTGGTAACATTTCATTACTTATGTCCCAACCAGCATTTGTTTTTAAATTTTGAACAAAAAATATTCAAATATCATTCTACATATGATTAAAAATGATCTAAGTCAAGTGCATTTTTTATTCGAATATGATCGAGTTGTCTGGAGAAAAGTGTACCTACACTAAATGTGATTATTTAGAAATATTCATTTATGATGTAGAAATATAATCAGTTTCGATTCATTTTTAAAACATTTTTTGATAGCTTTGTTATCACTTTATGATCGAATTAGGTTCGCTCACGTTACCTAATTTGAATATAATTTTAATTTCGGTTTTGAATACTTTTTGGAATCATATATTGATCATATTTCATATTGTTTTATGATCATAATTTGATTTTTTTTTTTGGGTTGTTTTGAAGTCATGTGCAGAAGACCACGTTATTCCGTCGGACCTTCAATAAAGTCGATAGACATAAAGAAATTCGGCTGACCCGTCGGAATTGTTGATAGAGCCCTCTGACTACCACTTACCAGCGCTTAAATCAACTCATCACTTCCGCGAATTTTGAGACGAGGAGGCAAGGAAAGGGAAACAGCATGCAGGTATCCTTTATGAAAAAATGTGGGTACATTACGGAAAATCAAATTTTTATAGCAAAGTAAAAATTTAAAAGGTAGAAAATTGATTTTGAGTCACCAAAAAATAATCAAAAAGGATGCAACAATTTCTTGAAAAACTATTATCAGTTTTTGTTCACCTAAAGTAAACATATTTTTCCCCTGTTTGATTTCCAAGTTGGCTCAGAATTTGATCATAAGAATTATTGAAAAATGATTCATAATGGTAACTGAAAAATGATTATAAGTTTTTGATCATCAAATGGAATCATATTTGATTAATCCTTCTGAATTAATGTTTTTCGCTGTAAAAGGGGATAATAATGCACGATGCTTACTTTGCGGAACGTTTTTATGCAACTGTAATCTATATACATAAAAATGTAGGTTGTTTTTTGTAGCCAATTGGCTCAAAGCTAGTCAAGGCTTTCTACCAACTTTTGACATTTTATTCCTTGGATACGTCGAACCAAAATTTTTTATATTTTTCCCCGCTAGATGGCGCGGGAGTCGTTATATCTGCAAAATCCGTATTTATGGTCAGATTTCAATACGAATCAAACAATGTGGCAAGATGTTTTTGGTCGCGCACCAATTCAATGGCAAATTGTGACGGTGTTGGTGTGCCGATCACTGGTTTACATATCGCTCATTCGCTGCAAGACCGGCATAAATCAAAAAACGTGATTTTTGAGTTAATGCTGCAGAATTATTAGTTACACATACGTCATGTTGAGTAAAAAAATTTTGATGATTTGTTGAAAACTAAGCGCTTCAGATACAAACCAAACGTTGCATTTACTTGGCGGTTGAATCTCATATGTAAGTCCCATTGGGGGAAGGTTATGAACAGTACCAATGATCTGGAATGTAGTTTGATTAATTTTTTCTCTGTAAAAAATTGAAAAAATCTTTCATTCTTGTTGTAAGATTAAAAATTTTTTTTTTTTGATAAAAAAATTTTCCTCGTCTTAGTTTTGGCGCCCCTATTGAAACGGCGCCCTGGGCAGATGCCCATATTGCCCCAATGTAAATCCACTCCTGCTTAAGCCCATAATAAAATTGACAAAAATCCAAAAACTTTTTAGCAGCTTAAGATTAGTATCTTAATATACTTAGGGCATTATTATGTATTGCGAATGAAAGACCTGGCGAACGATTATTCGTCTCTTGACGATTTCGTCTAGAAAGCATATTCTCACAATTTTTTTTCGCCAACTTAAGTGTTTACCTTATGGCAATTACAAGTCAGAAGTATTTGTCAACTTATATGCTGTCATATGTACTTTATTTAAAATCTTATAAGAAACAGTTAAGTTTTCAAAATTTTCTTATTATATTGCTAAATTTTCAACTAGTGGAAACACCAAATATCCCCAGACTTACTTTTATTTGCAATTATAAAATAAAAAATTCAAACGCAAAATATATCTTTTAAATTTTTGTTTACAATGGCTTTGTGTCAATTTTTGCCAGAGTAAGACGAGGTTAACAAATTTACTATGGTGAACAAATATTATTCATTTTTCTGTGCCAAACGAAAATTTTAATTTTGACATATGCAAAAAGCTCGCGAGAAAGTAGATATCTATTTTGTGAATAAGTTTTCAATTTACCATCGCTCTATAAAAATTTACGATTGTCGATCATTTGGCACACAGCCAATATTAAAATCCACATTTGTTTGCAAAAATACAGCTTTACCTAACTCCGAAACAGAGAATAAAGAAGCACTTGAATTCGAGCTCTACACCTTTTTCCGTTTATATTCAGAAAGTTAGGTTAGGTCAGGTTTAGAAAGTTAAAATTGATATTCAGAATTTCCATTTCATATTCAGAAAATTAGAATTGAGGAGTTGCATGTAAAAAGGGCACTTCTCTGAAAATTATATTTTGAGATATTCGTGTTTTAAACTTTTGCAGCATTATAACTTTTTTGTTGTTGCAGTATATAGAAAACGATTTTGATGTTAATTTTATATAGTTTATTATCTTTTTACTTGGTGAAGTTACAAGACACTCCACATCGCTAGCCATAAACGATGAAATAAAAAGGCCATTGATGGGCTCTTTTTGCATATAACCAGGAAAGCGAATTATAAATCTTGTTTTAAATTCATAAAACATGTATTCTGTTAATATTTTATTTTTACTGAAGCCGAAGATGGTGAAAATTGCAATAAAATGGATTTAAAACTATTTGAAAGTGTATAAGAAAAACCCTGTACGGGCGTATGAGCAACAAAAGATAATAGGGGGATTCATCAAACCTTATAAGTTTACGAAATGCGTAAGTTTATACATTTATCAGCTCAGTTAGATGAACGCCCTAGATAAATTTATGTGTACTTGATGTCAAACAAACATTTTTTATTTCGAAATTCTCATTAAAAAAGTAATTCTCGACCCATTTCCAGTATATTCTTCTATTATTGTCCAGTGTGCATTGAATGCATTAAAAAAATTACATGTTGAAAGTCATCATTGCCTTGGATAAATTTACGCACTCTTTTACACACCAAAATCGTCGCGGAAGTTTATCAAATTTGTGTAAACTGCGTTCCATACAAATTTTGACAGTTCATTTACACACTTGATAAATTTATACGTTTACACGCTTTATAAGGTGTTTATAACGTTTGATGAGTACCCCTAATATTGAAGAAAAAGAAAAGTATTATACATAGCTCAACATTTTTCTAAGTTACTCAGCCAGTTCAAAAGATATCAAAGCCATATTTGGAGGGGACATAAAACATAGATCCCTCTTTCTAATTAGCCTTTTTACGCAAAAAGGGCACATCTCACTTAATGCCCTTTTTGCACGCAACTCCTCAATTTCCATTTGATATTCAGAAAAATACAATTGCTATTCAGAAAAATACAATTAATATTCATAAAGTTCCATTTGATACTCAGAAAATTACAATTAATATTCAGAAAATTACACTGAAAAAAAAAATCTACAAAAAACCGCCGCCAAATTAACAGTAAACCCTGTCATTTTTCGTCCAACAGTGGGTAATATCAATTTTGAAAGTGACACCTTATCATTCTTCGAATATACTATCATATTGACATGAATTACTGTAAATTTGAAAGTGGACACTATCATATTGACTTGAATTACTGTAAATTTGAAAGTGGACTCATATCATTAATTGATATTTTTCAAAAATCACATGTTTTAACTGCCAATTTTACAGTAAATACGGTAATATTTACAGTATTACCATAATCACTTTGAAAGTGGTTGTGATATGTTACTTTCAATGTGCACTTTCAACCTTTTTATTTCAGTGTTCAATTGATATTCAGAAAGTTACAATTCATATTTAGAAAATCTCTTTGTACTCCGTATTTGAAATTTTTTCATATAAATTTAGATTTCTGAATATCAATTTTAATTTTCTGAGTATCAATTTTAATTTTCTGAATATAAATTGTAATTTTCTGAATAATTTTTGTTTGTTTAAACTTTTTCTGTATTAGGTGAACAGTTTATATTTCAACTTGGCTAAATATCAACTAGCAAAAATTCGTTGTTTTCGAGATATGAATATTTGAATATTAAACATTTTTTCCCCCCATATATTGATGCAATGCATATCAGCATACAACTGCTTTGCATACATATATGTAATCCCAGCCAACATTTTCTATCGCGGATGTGTCCATAAAGTTATTTCAAGAAGTTGAATTTCATGGCGGAAGTTATCGCTGTTTCATCTTTTTTTCATTTTCCTTCGGGAAAAACGTATATTTACGTGACGCCAATACGGCCCTTTTGCGAGGGTTACCCACGAAATGATTAAGGGACAAAATTCTGGAAAACAAATTCAGTTTACAAAATTCTGCAAAAAAATTCTGTGTTATAAAATTCCGTTTCCAATATTCTGTTTTTCAAAATTCTGTATCGTCAAAATTCTGTACCGTCAAAATTCACGCATCCAAACCCTTCTAGGTAGCACATTATGTCCCATTTGAATTGAATAATCTGATATGTCCAACTTATGAAACAAAACGATATGTCTGTGTTTTTCTGAAAAAAAGGATATTTCTGACTTTTAATAAACAAAACGATAAGTCCAACTTTTACTGAACAGTTTATTCTTTCCAAATTTTTATAAAATATTTTATAACGCTGTGTGTCAATTGGTATTTCTTTTCGTCAGAATAAAATTAGGTTAAAAAATGTTCTATGGTGTACAAATATTTTCCATTTTGCTGTGCCAAACGGAAAGGTAAATTTTGACCGTATGCAAAAAGCACGTGCAAAAGCAGATGTTTTGTGAATAAATTTTCGATTTACGTGTTTTTTATGCTTTTATATTGCTTATTTTTTGCATTATATTATATTTTAGTGTTTAATAATTTATGTGAAATAATATGAATATCAACAGCACATGCATCCCTCTGTTCACATTATTGGTTGTTAAAATTTGACCTAGCCCCTGGGATAGTGTAAATTCTGACGTTCATATACACCACTATAACTGTCAGAATTTAACATCGCTCTGTCAAAATTTACGATTTTCAACTAATTGGCACACGGCCTAAAGGGTCAAATACATAAAGCTTTATTAACCTCGCCTGACATTTGCAACCTTAAAACTTTGCGCCCAACTTCAGAGGTATGCTACAATGAACGCTTTGTCGCTTCTCTTTTATACATTTGTGTTCGTTATTTATTTCTTTGCATTCAGAGTGTTTTGATAAATTTATTATTTTAATAGAGAAAAAATGAATTAATTATTATTTCCTCCAAATTTTAATTCTTATATTAACGCAAATTCATCAACATCTCATTGTCAAAGCAAGCAAAATTTGAGAGTTTGCCAAATTTCAACCTTGCTCAACTTTAAGGCTTTCTATTTGCCATGTTTCGTTGAAACACGTATATTGAACTTATCTGTGAAAGTCAAAGTCCGAGGTAAAGTTGAAATAAGTTTTATGTAATTGACCCTTTAGTTCTGCTTTTCCTGGCATTAAAAATACGTTCTACTTATACTTCCTGCCTTTCATCTATGAAATACAATTCATGACTTGAAATGACATTATTAGGCGTGAGACCGTATTTAGCTTCGTTTGTCGACCAATTAATACTCGAGAGATTGAAATCGCCTAGTACGCAGAGGTGATGTTCATTATCGTTGTTTAAGACTAGAGATACAATGTTATCTGCGTGGGCCTTGAATAACTCGAAAGAGCTACTCGGTGGCACGTAAGACAGGATAAGATATAACTAGTCTTGCGGTGTGGAACCATTAATACATATACAAATCTGTTCCAGTAAATAGTCACCCTTCGAAAGAGGGACCAAATACGCTTGCAACTGGCGCTTAATGGCGATAAAAACACCACTTCCCCGAACGCAACCAGTTTTTCCAGTATCACGATCTTTACGATAGACATTGAACAGTTGCGGGGTGAAAAATTCCCCATCAAAAAAGTCCTTATATAGCCACGTCTCAACATAAACAAAAATGTCGTAATTCATTTGTGCACTAAAGTTATGCATCAAATCAGACTTAGTTCTCATACCAGATAAATTTTGAAAGTAAATTTTCAGTCTACTATTATCATTTATGTTGAGCCGGGAACTACTAGCTACTTCCGTAATGGTTTTCGTCGACCCTTCGGAAAAATCTGAAAGTAAATTTTCAGTCCACTATTATCATTTATGTTGAGCCGGGAACTACTAGCTACTCGCGCAATGGTTTTCGTCGACCCTTCGGAAAAATCTGGAAAGGCTTCACTGTAACATTAGTTGGCCAGATATCCGAGCATAATAATTTGCCAAACGAATACTCAGGAACTCCTAATTTGAAATTACGACGTATTACGACGTCTTTTTTCACCAGCTCAGGGGATGATAATAATTTTTATAGAGTCGAGAAAAATATTTTATCTATAACATAAAATTAAAAAAAAATACATAGCCGAATATAGAATGAGACGCCTGATGAGATCCATGTGTTGTTTTTTGAAAAACTTACAAAGAATTGTCAGCAATGGAGAGTTTTCAAAAACTATCTCAAAATCTCACATTTGCTAAGTTTTCGCCGAACAGGAATCAGTAAAAAAAATGCCGGAAAAACAGGAGTTCCTTGTCTGATTGTCGGCTGCTAATTATGAATAATTATGCTTAAAAAGCGTTTGTTCAAAAAATTTGCAGCGAAAGAGAGCATTTTGACATTTAATTGAGAGAGAGAGAGTTGTAAATTATTGCTGGAGAAATTTCATCCAGCAGAAACCAGAAAGCATGAACTGCTGATCGTGACATAGCAAAACAACAACAAAAAATGCAAATTCAAATTGTTAGCCAATCCGAAACGTAACCGCTGTTTTGTCTGCAAGTTTCTACTGATTCCTGTTCGACGAAAAATTGGCAAATTTAAAATTTTGAGACATTTTAACAAAACTCTCTATTGCTGAAAGTTCTTTGCAGTTTCCAAAGAATTGTTATCTTCTCACTCTTGTCGAATTCTTCACCGATCGGAACTTGACATTGTCACCAACAAAGTCCTCGGCGACATTATTCACGACTTGGACAGCGCAAGTGGGCATGGAGTTAGAAATCTACGTAGGCGATCACAAACTACCTACTGTCGCCCACCCAAAATCTTAGGAGTGAATTTCGACACCATGCACATTTTCGCTGCCCATTCAGCAGCAATTGTCTCTAAAATACAAAGCCGCAACAAAATCCTCAAGTCGCTAGCCGGCAGTACCTGGGGAAAAGACCAAGAACGTTGGGCAGGGCTACACTCCGTTACACCAACAACAACAACCCTCCTAATTTGAAGTATGCATTTTTGTTGTTGTTTTGTTATGTCACGATCAGCTGTTTACACTTGCAAGTTACAGGTCAAAATGCGCTTCACAGGCAAAATTATTACTGACTTTGAGTTCAAGAAACATTCCTCAAGATGCAATTAAAATTTTAAAACCACTGGCAGAGTTTTTGAAAGCGGACCTTAGTATTTGCTGACATGTTTCCGAAAATCCTGCGATTGTAAATAATAACTCCTGGGATTCTTGGGATCTTAAAAAGCACCGTATCCCGGGTCCAGGGATTGGCATCTCTAGTGCATACATTCATAGGTACATATGTTGGCATGTAGTTCGTATAAGTAGCTATGTGTACTGTTAAATGATTTTATATCAATGAATATCAAGTAGGCTAAGCTGTTGATCTGCGCCTGTGATATGAATGATGCACTGAAGAAGTATGTGGTGGAATGACAGCACGTATGTAGGTGTTTCTGTTTTGCTTTGCTCAAAGAGACTGTTGTTATTCCAAACAATCATCGTACACTGGGCCAATCCCATTTCGCACCATCCCATTTTTTAAATGAACATATACATACGTATGGATATCGATAGATAAATTCATACATATGGGTAAAAACACAAAAGTAGTCGAACTTGATGACATCAGCCAATTAATGCGAAAGTTCCAAGAAATTTGAAAAATGTAGAGCCCTTTTTTATATATACACTCGATTTCAAACACATATTTATAAGTCAGTTTGTAAAATTAAGCAATGAATCGTCGTAACCTCAATCCCCTGGCGTGTTACAATCCCTTAAACGCTTATTAAAGTTAACGTATCGACTAACAAATATCCTCTATCTATTAAACATTGTTTTTTTTTTTTTGTGTATACATTATTTAGTACATGTTCAAGTCATATTTAATAGCTTTATCAATATAATCTATTCAAATCTTCTTAGAAAAAATGAATAGACATTGTCATCGTTTTTTGGCGTCGGTCCCCTGGCTCTAGTTAAAATGTGAAATTTCGACAAAATATTGTACAGTTTGAATGGCAGTGGTTCAGTGAGATACAGAACGCGCAAGACTAACCGTAGCCATTACCCTGCAAAAATGGCAAAGTACTCTAATCAATACTCTATTCTAAAACCGGACGTTAAGTTTAGATTATAATCTCATATTCAGACCAAATCGTCAGTAAATAATGATGTGCCATATATGTACATTTTAAATTTTTTTTGAATCTGCAAAACTGCATACCCAAAAAAAAATCTAAACAAATTTTGAATTTTGATACTTACAGCCCTATGCTGCGCGTTACCGGTAAAATTGCCATCGGCAAACAATTTTCCCTAAAATACGTTACCAAATAAAGTGGCTGCGATTCTGAGCAGATGGTAACGCTCTAATGGCAAAAAAACTCACCAGTGTGTATGGTGAATTGAAAAGCCACCCTGCTAGTCACCTGCCATTTTTTTTTTTTATCAAAAAGAAGAAGACTGCAAAATGGAAATGAACAAGTAAGTAAATTTGGTAAATATTTTATGAAATTTATTAAAAATTGTTTATTTTATTTACAGAAAATATGCACGCACCACCCCAGCGCAGTTGCGGTTGTATGTGGCCTTTTGCAAAGACCATCCCGAGCTTCTGCAGGGAATA
This sequence comes from Campiglossa producta, assembly GCA_964058755.1. Taxonomy (NCBI): domain Eukaryota; kingdom Metazoa; phylum Arthropoda; class Insecta; order Diptera; family Tephritidae; genus Campiglossa; species Campiglossa producta. The sequence continues at coordinate 25,878,596 of CAXKVI010000005.1, forward strand.
CACAGTTTTTATTGTGATTTATTAATACTATATACCTGTTTATTTGTTTCATTTTCACTTTGTTTTATTTATTTTGTTTAATTTTCACTTTATTTTGTTCAATTGCACTTTCGCTTTTTTATTTTTCAAAGTAATCATCAGCTGTTTTATATTGATGTTACCACCTATTTTGGTGGTAACGGTGTTACCAGAAAACTTTTGCCCTCAGAATACCAAAAAGGAGTAAAAGTTGCCGAGTGAATTTGTTTGCCGGTAATAATAAAGTTATTACCACAGTAGAATAGACCTGTTAGAGAAAATTGACAAAGATTTACACAGCGATGGATACCATGACGCGTTTCGGAGTTTGCAGGCTCCACATCAGATGGATTTTCGGACACAGAACTACTGTGTCTGCACCGAAGCGGTTAAAGCAATTGCTTATAACAAATCAGCTACGATGCCCTGTAGTATTTCTAAGTCAACTTTCTTATAAGCGTGCCAATTTCATACCTTTAGACATAAGGCCGCGACATATTTTCCATATGATACATGGAATATGAGTATATTATTAGGCGTGCATATTTATGCATATACCATGTGCATCCATCGCTGTGTAAATCTTTGTCAATTTTCATAATCATAATCAAAATTCATAAAATTTCGTAACATCAAAAATTAGAATACCCTAGTACTAGTAAAAAGTACAGCAGGTATAAACAATTTTCGAGCTAAGCTCCAATAAGAAACATTCATAATTGATACATAAGTACACACCACAGGTAGAGCAAACCAATAATACACAAAAAGTGGCATGAAGGAATGCAAATTAAAAACCTCAGTGTGCTTCTGCATAAATATGCACGCCTAATAATATACTCATATTCCGTGTATCATATGGATAATATGTCGCGGCCTTATGTCTAAAGCAGGCCTTGGCACCCCTAGTGGGACAATTGTCCGCTATAATCTCACCGACCAATCAATGGATGTCGTTGGTTATGCTCAGCCACTCACTTGCAAGCAACGACTGATGATTGGCTCTTTCACTAATACCCCTCGCTTTCAATTCTGCCGGGCCCTGGTCTAAAGGTATGAAATTGGCACGCTTATAAGAAAAGTTGACTTAGAAATACTACAGGGCATCGTAGCTGATTTGTTATAAGTAATTGCTTTAACCGCTTCGGTGCAGACACAGTAGTTCTGTGTCCGAAAATCCATCTGATGTGGACCCTGGAAAGTCCGAAACGCCTCTTGGTATCCATCGCTGTGTAAATCTTTGTCAATTTTCTCTAAGTATCAAAATTCATAAAATTTCTTAACATCAAAAATTAGAATACCCTAGTACTAGTAAAAAGTACAGCAGGTATAAACAATTTTCGAGCTAAGCTCTAATAAGAAACATTCATAATTGATACATAAGTACACACCATAGGTAGAGCAAACCAATAATACACAAAAAAGTGGTATGAAGGAATGCAAATTAAAAACCTCAGTGTGCTTCTGCATAAATATGCACGCCTAATAATATACTCATATTCCGTGTATTATATGGATAATATGTCGCGGCCTTTTGTCTAAAGCAGGCCTTGGCACCCCTAGTGGGACAATTGTCCGCTATAATCTCACCGACCAATCAATGGATGTCGTTGGTTATGCTCAGCCACTCACTTGCAAGCAACGACTGATGATTGGCTCTTTCACTAATACCCCTCGCTTTCAATTCTGCCGGGCCCTGGTCTAAAGGTATGAAATTGGCACGCTTATAAGAAAAGTTGACTTAGAAATACTACAGGGCATCGTAGCTGATTTGTTATAAGTAATTGCTTTAACCGCTTCGGTGCAGACACAGTAGTTCTGTGTCTGAAAATCCATCTGATGTGGACCCTGGAAAGTCCGAAACGCCTCTTGGTATCCATCGCTGTGTAAATCTTTCTCAATTTTCTCTAAGTATCAAAATTCATAAAATTTCGTAACACCAAAAATTAGAATACCCTAGTACTAGTAAAAAGTACAGCAGGTATAAACCAGGCTTCGTAAAAATTCTTTTTCAAATATTCAAAATTCATTAATTTTACTTGTTCAAACTGATGTCGAATAAATTTCAAAACAAATAATTCTTTTTTCTGTGAAAAGAATTTAAAACGAAAAATTCTTTTTTTTTTTTGAAAAGAATTTAAAAAGAAAAATTCTTTTCATGGTTACGAATATTTGAAATTTCTAAACATTCGGAAAAAGAATACAAATATTTTGATATCATTTGTAGAGTATAAAGTATTTGCCATAAATCGATTACTCTTGAGCCGTATTTATTTTTATGCGGGATTTAATTTTGAGTTAGGTAACAATCGACCATACTCGATCCTAACTCTTCGTAGTTCGACCGTTAACTATTTCCATTTACTCCTCGAAGAACTGTGTTCCCCAAATAAATGGTTACCTCCCAACTCTCTCCGATTTTTTTTTTTGCGGCATGGAATCTTATCCTCGACGGCACTAAGCTCACGACTGTCTCATAGTCCAAAATCTCAGGGCTAACATTCAGTAGCATATTCACTTTCGCTACCATTTTAAACGCGATTGCCAACAAGGTAAAGGGCCGGAACAAAATTATTAAGTGGCTTTCTGACCTACATACGTGTCGTTGACATGAGCCCCTGGCCTTGTCGCATGAGGTTGCTGGGCTGTTAGAACACCGCACTCAGAACTACCATGGGATGTCACCCTTGGTCACCGGTACACCATTTACACAGTGAGGCAAAACCGCCGCACTGTTTCGGCATGGTTTATACAAATTGTATGGGCATGAGAATTTTCGACAGCTATTAGTACTATTTGTACTAATCTTTACGCTTAACGCTCTTATTTAGGTAGGTATGGCTCTTAAAGAGCTTGAAGGCATGCTGAGCCACCATGTAAGAGTAGGTCGCATCCCCGTTGGTGCACCCTGTGTAACGCTAAATGACCTACATGGCCTACACGGCTAGTTTCTTGTATTGCAGGATCTACGAGAACGGTACCAGTACTTGTGCTTTACACATCGTGCCAAAGCGACCCGGGCCGTATCTTATATCGACCCGGCCAAGAGCAATACACTCGGGGTGACCCTGTCTGACATTTAGGCAGGGTTACACCTCGTTACAACAACAACAACAACAACTCAGTTTGATCCAAAGGTGCCCAGACAGACCCTCATGAGCATTGAAACTGAACAGACTCGGTCTTGGTCAGCTGCAGTCCGCGAATGCCCTCGTGCGATTACAAGTACTACTGGTTGCTGCAGATGGATGCGCACTCCCGAAGGAAACCAGAGGCGCTCTGGCCCAAATTCGATAAGAGCAATTGGGAGAACTACGAATCGCTACAACAAAAACATACAGCGCAAGGTCCCCACTATTCGCACGCCATAAGCTGGCCCGTTTGTTTGATGATGAGCTTTTTAGGGTACATTTAACATTTCATACATTGTAAGGGTATTGTAGGAAGCTCCAACAAGACCGCCTACAACCTGATATTTAGGAGTACAGTTTCAAATCTAATATATGTATGTACATTAGGGTGATTCAAAAAAAATGTCGACTTGATCTTGACCCCCTAAAATGTTAGGTATTGACGAGAAAATAAGCCTTGCAAAAAATTTGCGCTCTAACTTAACCTTAGGGGTGGCTATTTTATTTTTCGCCCTTTCCCATACATTTTGTATGGGGAAAAATGGCTTTTTTTTTAAGTGAATTTTCTTTGAATTTTCGAAACTATTTCCAAATATTTTTACACACTCTTAAATTTTAAGCTTTGAAGTTTCCAAAATGGTAAGCCATGTGCGATTATCTTAACTATTAAAATAATTACAGCCATTTAAAAACGACTGAGTTTTGTACTATTGCACACACATACACAGAAACACGTATAAAATCTAGTAAATTTTAAATGGCTGTAATTATTTGAATAGTTAGGATAATCGCACACGGCATACCATTTTGGAAGCTTCAAAGCTTCAACTTTAAGAGTATGAAAAAATATTTCGAAAAAAATTTCAAAAATTAAAAGAAAATTCACTTTGAATAAAATGCCTTTTTTCGCCATACAAAATGTATGGGAAAGGGCGAAAAAAATAGCCACCCCTAAGGGTTAAGTTAGAACGCCAATTTTTTGCGAGGCTTATTTTCTCATCAATACCTAAAGTTTCAGAGGGTAAGACCGAAAAAAACCAATTTTTTTTATTGGAATACCCCTAATGTACATATATCTGTCCATTTCGCTCTCTGAATTTAATAGCCAACGTAACGAAGATTCATCCTATAACAAAAAACCAACCCATTTTTAATGCTACATACCTGTGGATATTCAATTTGAAATAAATAAAATTTCAAAGAATTTTTTTGGAGAATGAAAAGGAATGTTTGTTTTTAAATATTCTCGTACTACAAGGGAAAACAAAAAGAACAGAATTTCAAACATTTGAAAATAGATTCTTTTGAGTTCAAATAATTCAGAGAATGTTCAATATTTTTGAGTTGTAAAAATTGAAAAATTCATACGAAACATTTGTGGCAAAGAATAATTTGTGAAAACAAATTTTATTTCAAATGTTTTCTGAACCTTGGTATAAACAATTTTCGAGCTAAGCTCCAATAAGAAACATTCGAAACAAATTTTGTAATAAGGGCAAAAAAAGGTTAAAATAGTGGCTGTCCCTGTAGTGGTTAGTATAATAATAAGATAAAAAGTGCATACCGAACTGCCTGTATAAATATTGTGGTAAAAAAATGTGTTACAAAATAAGCTAAAAAGATTTATCATTTTCGTATTTTCACCCATATGTACATATATCATTTTGCAAGATATATTGTTGTCTTTACAGAGAATTTGTCGTTCCACAATTGACCAAAACGATTATAAGAATAGAGGATGCCATTCATCCAGTTTCCAAAGTACAGGTAGCAAATTTCAATTACATATATGACCAAAAAAAAATGTTACATTAGTTTTGTTTTAAAAAGCTAACAGATCTTATTATTGAAAAATATGTAGAGCACCCTGTACAAGCAGCTTTTCACCACATCACATTTTGCTTTATATTCTTTTGTTTTTGTGCGCTTACAGTTAGCGGAATCGAACATATTTTTCCATTCGCTTTTGTACATTTCATGTGTTGAAACACGCGCTCGACTTAATTTCAATTTTAAAGTTTATTAAGTTTATTATTATTGCGATCCGCATCAAGGCGAGGTTTTTCAACATAACATTTATCTGCGCCTATGCGCCGACTGAGGAGACGGACGACGCAAAGAAGGACTCCTTCTACGATAAACTTGAACAGACCTATGATCGCTGCCCACAGCATGATATCAAAATCGTGCTCGGCGACTTTAATGCCAAGGTGGGCAAGGAAGGAGTCTTTGGTCCCACAGTTGGAAAATTCAGTCTCCACGATATAACATCCCCCAACGGCACTAGGTTGATTGACTTCGCCGCTGCTCGCAATATGGTCATCAGTAGTACCAGGTTCCAGCATAAGCGAATACACCAAGCCACATGGCTGTCCCCTGATCAAAGAACTAGAAACCAGATTGATCATGTCTTGATTGACGGCAGACATAGCTCCACCGTACTGGACGTGCGTACACTGCGTGGTCCCAATATTGACTCTGACCATTATCTTGTCGCAGCCAAGATACGCACACGCCTCTGTGCAACGAAGAAAGTGCGCACAGTAACGGAAGGAAAGTTTGACGTCGAGAAGCTGCGCATGACACAGACAGCTGATAATTTCACAACTCGACTCTCACACCTGCTAGCAGAGGGCAATCCTCGACCTAACGATGTAACCGAGCAATGGAAGCATATCTCTCACTCATTGCGTACCGCCGCTGAGGCCACTATAGGGTTCCAGCGAGCCCGCAAGAACAACTGGTACGATGAGGAATGCAAAACTGCCTCGAAAAAAAAGGACGCTGCCTACAAGGAGACGTTGCGAACGGGCGCAACCCGCAGTGTATGGCAACAATATCGTGAGGCAAAGAAGGAAGAGAGACGCCTTTTCAGAAAAAAGAAAAGTGAGGCCGAAAGGCGTGAGTGTGAGGAGCTTGAGATGCTGGCTGGCAGGAATGATGCCCGAAAATTCTATGAAAAGATCCGGCGGATGACGGAAGGTTTTAAGACCGGGGCAAGCTCCTGTAAGGACAATAATGGCGACCTGGTAACCGACGTACAAAGTGTACTTAAATTATGGAGGGAGCACTTCTCCTCACTGCTAAATTGCGAGGGAGACGTCGAACCCGATACCCCAATCCCTGACGATGGAAAAGTCGTCCCACCACCTGACTATGATGAAGTGAGGATAGCTATATCCCGGCTCAAAAACAACAAAGCGCCTGGAAAAGACGGACTACCCGCCGAGCTGTTCAAACGCGGAGGCGAAGAGCTGGTAAAAAGCATGCATCAGCTCTTATGCAGAATATGGTCAGACGAACGCATGCCTCCGGATTGGAATTTAAGTGTGCTTTGCCCAATCCACAAGAAAGGCGATCCCGCTAACCGCACCAACTACCGCGGAATTAGTCTTCTTAATATCGCATATAAGGTTCTTTCTAGCGTGTTGTGTGAAAGGCTGAAGCCCATCGTAGACAAACTGATTGGACCTTATCAGTGTGGCTTTAGACCTGGTAAGTCTACCATCGACCAGATTTTCACGATACGCCAAATCCTGGAGAAGACCCATGATAAGAGAATCGACACTCACCATCTCTTTGTCGATTTTAAAGCCGCTTTTGACAGCGTAAAAAGGAGTTGCCTGTATGCCGCCATGTCTGAATTTGACTTCCCTGCAAAGCTTATACGGCTTTGTCAAATGACGTTGAGCAATACCAACAGCTCCGTCAGAATCGGGAAGCACCTCTCTGAGCCATTTGAAACCAAACGAGGCTTCAGACAGGGCGACTCCCTTTCGTGCGATTTCTTCAATCTGATGCTGGAGAAGACAATTCGAGCAGCAGAGCTAAACCGCAATGGTACAATATTTTACAAGAGCGTGCAATTGCTGGCGTATGCCGATGATATTGATATCATTGGCCTTAACAACCGCGCCGTAAGCGCTGCCTTCTCTGGACTGGATAAGGAAGCGAAAAAAGTGGGTCTTGCCGTGAACGAGGACAAGACGAAGTATTTGCTGTCATCAAAGAAAGAATCGGCGCACCTGCGCCTTGGCAGCCATGTCACTGTTGATAGTTACAAATTTGAAACTGTGAGGGACTTCGTCTATTTGGGAACCAGTATCAACACCGAAAATAATATCAGTCTAGAAATCCAGCGGAGAATCACTCTTGCCAACAAGTGCTACTTTGGACTGAGTAGGCAATTGAGAAGTAAAGTCCTCTCTCGAAGAACAAAGATCACGCTCTATAAGTCTCTCATCATACCTGTCCTGATGTATGGCTCAGATTCATGGACAATGTCAAGAGAAGATGAGATGGCCCTTGGAGTATTTGAGAGAAAAGTTCTCCGGAAGATTTATGGTCCTTCCCGTGATGCCAACGGCGAGTATAGAAGGAAATTTAACGATGAGCTGTACGAGCTGTACGCAGATCTGTCCATAGTCCAGCGAATTAAAGCCCAAAGACTCCGCTGGCTGGGCCATGTTATGCGAATGGACAAAGAAGCTCCAGCACAGAAGGTTTTCCTATCGTCGCCTGAATTCGGCAGCAGAGGAAGGGGGAGGCCTCGACTGAGATGGAAACAACAGGTGGAGGATGACTTGAACTCCCTTGGGGTTTCCAATTGGCGTCCGTTATCGCTAAAAAGGAATGACTGGCGTGCTTTGATACGAAACGGCCAAAATCGCTTAGGCGGTTAAGCGCCAAAAAATGATGATGATGAAAGTTCTAAGAACTAAATAATTAGAACCAACTCTTTTATTTGTTGCAAAGCGGCGTTTAATGTGCTCAACAAGGTAAGAGTCTTACAATCTATAGTGCACCGAAATCCTCGCGCCACACTGGTGACCCCTACGCACGCATATGGAGCTCCCCACCAAAGTAGCGCTGAAAGTCCCGCTATTAAATCACGCGATTTTATAAAATTTTCCATCATCGAAAATGCCTGAAGGAGATAGCGGCCTTGGTACACCGCCATCGAATTTGCAATAACAAAAAAGCGAAGTAGTAGCAACAAATGAAAGACATGCATCTGCTATCTACGCTCACCTGCCTGTTCCTGCAATGTCTAGCTCCAACATAGAGACATGGTTCACATTCGTGGACTTTTGGGTGACTGCCTCTGGAATTTCATCAGATAAGCAAAAAGCAGCAACTTTTTTTGTAGCATTAGACCCTTCGGTGATTAGTCAGTTGTCTCAAGTCATTGCCGAAATGCCACAAACTGATAAATTCGCGTACGTTAAGGCAAAAATTATTGAACATTTAGCAAACAGTGAGCAAATGCGTCTAAATAGATTGCTATCGGAGTTACCTCTAGTGGGTCGAAAACTTTCGGAGCTATACTATGTAATGAAACCAGTTGCCGGCACCACTTTGCGAGAAGCTGCTCTCAAGCGAATTTGGACGAAGCGCTTACCCGAGTACGCACAACCTGTTATCGCTGCCTCGTCTGGTACAGCAAAGAAATGAAATTCACAACAATAGCTCACTCAATCATCGATGCAATTACTTCTCATCAAGTAGCACTGGTGCGATCCGAAGCAACAGAAATAAATCAACTTGGCTCAGCCATCGAAGATTTGTCCAAACGATCCGACCGATTAAATACACCGGTCGACAAGCAGCAAGCACGAGACAGAAACGCATCATCAGCCTCCACAGAATGCTGGTATCATCAGAAGTATGGTACCGATGCCCGCAAATGCCGCAGCCCTTGCCGACGTCGGCAGCGTTCCGTCAAGCAATAACAACAGACACGCAAAATTGACTGGAGAAGCAAGTGGCGACATCAACCGAAATTCTCGCCACTGAATACTCAGTTTTTCGTCTCCAGGTAAGAGATAAATCATCGAATACAACTTTTCTTATTGATACGGGAGCAGATGTGTCTGTTCTTCCGCTCAAAACGTTATCGTACGACATTCGTCCAACAGCCACAAAATTATACTCAGCAAAGGGTGCTACTATAAAAATCATTGGGGAAAAACGTGTTAAGCTAGATCTTGGGCTCCGTCGCGAGTTTATTTGGCAATTTCTGGTAGCGTATGTCACGCAACCTATTATCGGCGCTGACTTCATCAAGTTTTATGATTTACTAATCGATATGCGACGTAACAAAATTATCGACAACTTGACTTCTCTGTCTTCCAGCCTTGGAGAACCAAAGAAGTGAACTGCATCAACAATAAAAACATTCACAGAACAAAATCAATTTGCAGACATCTTGGCGCAGTTTCCATCTACAACGACTTCAACTGTATTCCACCGCATAGAAACAACAGGCCAGCCAGTATATTCGAGACCACGACGTCTTTCGCCCGAGAAGTTGCAAGCTACTAAAGCTGAATTCAATTTACTGAAAACCGGAATTTGTCGTCCGTCTAGCAGCAATTGGTCGAGTCCACTACATACGGTGAAAAAATCCGATGGAACATGGAGACTATGCGACGACTATAGAGCGCTCAACGCACACACACTTCCGGATCGCTACCCATTACCTTACCTAACGGAGTTCACCAACATTTTGCAAGGTAAGAAAATATTTTCTAAAATAGACCTGCAAAAAGCCTTTCACCAAGTGCCCATTCACCCCGACGACGTCCCAAAAACGGCAATCACGACACCATTCGGGTTATACGAATTTCAATTCATGACCTTCGGTCGGTGCAACGCTGCACAAACCTTTCAGCGCCTTATAGATGAAGTCCTACGGGGTCTCAATTTTGTTTTTTCCGTACATTGACGATATTTGCATTGCATCGGAGTCAATTGAGCAACATCGACAGCCAGGCCCGGCAGTTCATCTTGATTCCGGGTGGGTAGTTGCTCCGTGAGAAGGAGGCGGATAGGGGAGGGGTATATACGTACAAGTGAAGTAACACTTAAAATATTTTATAGCAATGTAAAGAAAGTAAAAGCTCATATATATGATTTATTTTTTTTTTATTTATTATCGAGGCCAAATTGTTGACTTGGAAATTCTTTACAAAAATGGTCCTAGCCTTTTTTTCTAATAGCGTTTTCTTTTCTGCACGAAAATGTCGCCCTCGCCGCATGCCCGTTTAAAGCCATGTTCTATTGTAAAATGGGCATTACCTTCATAGAGGGCATCATTATCTTTTCTCAACCACCCTCCCCTATAAAATTGCAAAAAGGCAACATTTCTTGCCCTAGCTGTCGTAGACGGTGCGATTATTTGCCCAGATAAATGGAAATAACAAACAAAAACAGTATACTATCTGTCACACGATAAAGCAGCACCGATAGGCATACACAATTTTGACATTTCATATGGCGGCAGTGTTTTCTTCTTCTGAAGACATGCAGGGTGACACTGAAAATTTTAAGTGTGCAACATTTTCACAGGGCGAAGTTCAGAGTTGTAAAAGAATGCATTCTTTTGTGATTTATCGTAAAATGATTGCAGCCATTTTTTGAATTCTTTGACTTCGACTTCAAAAATGAAGTCATTATTCAGACTTCATTTTGCGACTTCAAATTCATTTTTCATTCATTTTTTGGTTATTCATGTATTGCATTAATTGAATCCAAATTCTTTCTGAAGTCGATTGAAGTCAGTTGGAGTCATTTGAAGTCAATTTACCTGTGGCATACAAGACATGATCGCAAACTATTTTTACTCAAACAAACTTTGGTTGTTCATAGCTATGTATGTACATAAATCACTGTACATTGTACAGTGTACAATATGTCTGGATGTTCTACTTTCGCTTTCTAAACATTGCAGTTTGTCGCTGCAATGTTTGTATTGTTTTAGCCAATGTTCCTCTACGAAATGGCAACACTTTCGCGGAGAAAAGAAAACGCTATAATAAGAGTAACCAGTCCTGAGATATCGCGATTGTAAAATTAGCTCTGGAAATTATATAAAAATAATTAAGGCCAAAATAAGTGAAAATCACCGAAAAAGACTGTGCAAATTATTAGGGGGATTCGCTAAGTTTGGCAAGGTGCACGGATTCCATGGATTGTAAAAGTCCTATGTTGAAATTTACAATACTACGCGAGCGCCCCATTGTATAATCGTAGCAAGCTTAAATGTAACAGAAGATTTAACTGTCAAACTGTAAATAGAAAATAAAATAAAATTCGAAAAAATGCCGCGAATCTCAGAAAAGCAAAATTTTTTTTTTTTTTTTAAGAATTTAAATCAAATCGTTAACAAACGTCAAATAATTTTCAATAAAACTGAAAGTTTTATTCTGAAAAAAGTTGGCGCTGACAATTACTTTTACGTTTTGTGAGCGAACTGAGAGGATTGAGAGAAATACAGGGCTGCTTTTTATTTCCTACAATTAAAATATACATAGGTTTGAGCATTGTATAAATTGTACGGATAGGATATAATTTTTTACGTATTATTTTTGTTGTTGTGACTTTACAATCCGTGCACCGTTTGCAATACTTAGCGAATCCCCCTATTATGTTCCTCACTTTTTATACCTTTCATGAACATGAAATGGTATTATAACTTTGGTCCGATGATGGTAAGTATGAGAAGAAGAAGAGATAGACCCATCAATAAGTATACCGAAATTATCAGGATGACGAGATGAGTTGATTTAGCCATGTCCGTCTGTCCGTCTGTCTGTCTGTCTGTTTGAACGCAAACTAGTCCCTCAGTTTTTGAGATATTTGGCTGAAATTTTGTATGCGGCCACCATTTTCCAATATAGGAATCATTTGTCGGAACCAGCCAGATCGGACCGATATTACATATAGCTCCCATACAATCGATTGTTCCGATAAACGGATTTTGGGCTATAACTCCTGTAATTAAACACGTAGGAACGTGAAATTTTGTAAGTGTTGTTATTTTTATATGCGAAATATCCTTGTTGAAAATCATCGAGATGGGATAAATATTTCACATAGCTCCCATACAATCGATTGTTCCGATAAACGGATTTTGGGCTATAACTCCTGTAATTAAACACGTTGGAACGTGAAATTTTGGACGCATCGCTATTTTTATATGTGAAGTATCGATGTTGAAAATCATCGAGCTGGGATAAATATTTCACATAGCTCCCATACAATCGATTATTCCGATAAACGGATTTTGGGCTATAACTCCTGTAATTAAACACGTAGGAACGTGAAATTTTTGGGCGTATTGCTATTTTTATATCTGAAATATCGATGTTGAAAATCATCGAGATGGGATAAATATTTCACATAGCCCCCATACAATCGATTGTTCCAATAAACGGATTTTGGTAGATAACTCCTGTAGTTATATAGGTAGGAACGTGAAATTTCGTAAATATTGCTATTTTAGAATATGGAATGTCGGTGTTAAAAATCAATGAGATTGGACCAATATAACATATAATCGATAGTTCCGATAATTTCGGTATGAGCTTAAGTTAAATTCACACAGGCTGTACTGGGATCAAACAGTGAAAATCGTGACGCTTATTCATGAAAGGTATTTAGCCTTCGGCACAGCCGAAATAAATGAATTCAATTCAATTTTTTCGTCGGAACTCGTAACTCGATAGAAATCACAAAACTAATATAAATGTCGTGATTTCTATCGAGTTTCCCGTACCGACGGAATTGATAATAGGCCCCATTATGTAACCAAAAATCGGGGAATTTACCATTGCCCGACCCGGAATCACACTTTTTGATTTGGCATCCCTGATTGGATCGCTACTTATACGCACGGTTACTTGTAAAACATAACCAACCAAAACCTAAAAAAAACCAAATTATAGAGAGAACTACCAAATTTTAGTTTCACGTTTTTATTGTAAAACAATATGCTTATTGTAATCTCTACATATAATAAAATTTTAACATTTCGATGTCTGTACAGATATCAACAAAAAATTTATTGGGGAAGCATTATTAAGCGAGTAGAACAACCATAGGCATCTAGTGCAGTAACGATCATTACCTAGCCCGCGGGCGGCCGACTTTATTGCTCTCTCATAGATTTGCTCACACGTACAAGTCAAGCGCTCTCTATACATTGTGGAAAAATAAAGTGCGTTTGCGAATCACTTGATCAACGACTGTTGACTGCTACGCATGAAAGTAGTTTTATTCTTCAAATATATATTTATTTACGTGTTTTTAATAATTTTAATTTCAAAAATGGTAAAATCTGTAATAGAAGTAAATTAAAGTTAAAAAGCTTGTGCAAAGTGTTGTTCTCTAAATTTTTTCATATATTTTCTTTGCTCTTATATATTTGTATTGAAAAATGCATTTTATTGCCTTACTACTTTACTAATACCCTTTTAATTTTTATTTATTTTTTATACAAAATTTTTGGTAATTGCACTGAGAGAAATGCATTGAATGTTGTGACAATATCACTATTGATAGCGCCGACTTTGATGCAACATTCATTCAGAATGTGCGAGTTATCAAATATTATTTGCTCCCAATAAAAAGTAAAATGACATGTCAACCATTTCGATATGATGTACTATTTTTTATATTTATGGATGGAATACTAATATATTTGAACGACATGTCAATATCTATGGTCGTGATATGAATTTCTATTGTCGGTATATCCATATCCATATTTACTGCATAGTAATAATGGTAGAGACAGCGTATTAATATATATGGACGAAATGTAAATTTTTCTGGGACGCATAATCATAATAGTTCAACAATTTTTACTATGGATTTTCTAACAATATTACAACTTGTTGGAGCGGTTTTTTTTAATTCAAAATTTTTTGAATTTCTTATGATTGAACATTTTTCTAAAAATTGTATAATATGCCGTAGCCGAATGGTAGAATACTGGGCTAACGTGCCAGAGGAGAATGGTTCGATTCTCACTGAAACCAGATGTCAAATTATTAAAAATTTTGTTTTTTTAAACTATTTAGAATTTATCAATAGTTTATATGGATACCATTTCAATAGTGATTTATCAAAAAAGTATTGATGAAACATCCATATTCATTGATGGGACAGAAATATCAATTTTTATTTAATGTGATATCAATAATTATGGATGTTCGATCCATAGATTTCCCTCCGTGTGGGTATTTGGAATTTTTTTGGGTGTAGTAAGAAGCTCTCTCATACTTCAACACAATCGCACAGTTTGGTAGTGTGCGTTTGAGCATCGCTGATCTAGTGGGACAATTGCAGGGTGGGGAAAAATTCGATCGCGAATTCTCAATCATATGGTTTTCTCACCCTTTCTCATTTTACGCGTTTAACATATCGCGAGAAACGCTAAGGCAAACGAGCGGTAGTTAAAACAATAACGGCATTATTTCGTTGCTAGGAGATTGTAAAAAAACGATTTTTCATACCAGCAGCCTTGCTACGAGCGATCGCGTTTGTATGCTCGCTCGTTTCCAATGTATATACATAAAATAATTGCATACACTCGTTAAGAAACGAAAAATGTTTTCGAAGTTTTAAACAACGCTCGTTTGCCTTTGCATTTCCCGCGATAAGTTAGGAGCACAAATTGAGAAGATTGTATTTTTGAGCAATCGCGATCGTTCTTCTTACCATTGTTTATCCTTACTATAGGTTGGCAACTTATTTTCTTCTTCTTACGAATTTGAGTGGAAGGCACTGGCTGAGTGACTCCAAATGAAATGGAATGAAGGAAAAGTGTGAAGCCCAATAAGCCATTTTGTTTGATATCAATCTAAGACGCATTTGAGATGAAAATTTCAACGTTAATTCTCACTTTTTAAAAACTTAATATCAATTAATCAATCAATAATTTTTCGATTCAAAGATAAACTACCAGTAGCAGATCAACTTTTTTGCCAAATGTTAATACTCATTTGGCAAAAAAGTTGATCTGCTACTGGTAGTTTATCTTTGAATCGAAAAATTATTGATTGATTAATTGATATTAAGTTTTTAAAAAGTGAGAATTAACGTTGAAATTTTCATCTCAAATGCGTCTTAGGTTGATATCAAACAAAATGGCTTATTGGGCTTCACCTTTTCCTTCATTCCATTTCATTGAGGTATACTTAAATATTAAAATTATAATATAAATGTCCGACAGTTTCTGCCTTCACAGTTTTTATACATACGACCCCCTTCACCATTCCCTAAATTCCAAATCGTGGTACATTATTCTAAAATATGACCCTCATTATTTGCCAAACGTTTG
Organism: Campiglossa producta; assembly: GCA_964058755.1. Lineage (NCBI taxonomy): Eukaryota > Metazoa > Arthropoda > Insecta > Diptera > Tephritidae > Campiglossa > Campiglossa producta. The sequence goes on from CAXKVI010000005.1 coordinate 25,893,872, forward strand.
AGAATATATTTTTCTGTGCTTATGGGGAATATGCTGTGCGTGTGTTTTTTGTCAGTTGCGCTACTATATAAGGTATACTATGCTTCTTACGGTGTGGATCATGGCAAAATAATTGAATGGTAATCGCAGCCCAAAACAGAATACGAAATTACCGTTTTGGCCCGAATTTTTGTGTCAAAAGCAGTGGCAAAACAACAAACGATAAAAACACGTGAGCAAACGATATACTTATTTTTTCTGGCTTTTTACTTGTTTTTCCACATTTTCTAAAGAGATTATCACAAAGCACTTACTAAATTTCTTTTCACAACTATTTTTTCTAAAAAAAATTAACTAAAACTCATTAAAACACGCAAACGAATTCCGTAGCTTTTCCACGAACTTTTCAAAGAATGTAAACAAGAAAACAAAAAGGGTGATAGTTTGAGTGATAAAAAATCAACAAAGCATGAAAGAACCGTTAGCCACAGCTGTCAATACAACCAGTAATTATTGAATCATGGTGTGGATGCAAAATTTTAATTTCATCTGTTTAAAGAAAGTTGTACGTGCAAGATTTATTTCTGTTATTAGTTTGCAAGTAAACAAAGTGAAGATTTTATTAATACAAATATGGGAAAATCATCAAACATTGATAAAGATTCAAATTATTAAAAGACCAATTTATGATTAATTAAAAAAAAAACCAAATTCAGAGATACTCTTTTTCCTCAATTACAAATTGTTTATAAAAATGTTGTAAAAAATTAAAAAAAAAAAATTTATTCTTAATTTTAGGTTTTTTAGATAGATCTAACAATCATTAGGCCAGTCCTAAAATTTGATCCAATTCCGTCAATTGGTTCACGAACTAGAAAATAATGAAAAAAAATGCAATTTTCAAAATGCCTAAAAATCAAAAATTCATAACTCAAAAAATTGACCACTATGGGTGAAATAAAAAAATAGTTGTCGACTTATTTTCCATTCTCAGCAGAAAAAAAAATATAGTGGGCATTTTTAAATTTTAGTGCTAAATTTCATATGGAATGACCCATATGTCTCAAGGAAATTGACATTTTAATAAATGTAAGTGTTATATACGATATACAAAGTTATTTTCTTTGTTATGCTATTTAAGGGTTCCGGTATAGGAAGAAAAATGCGAATGCCTTTTTATTGATCTGCTAACCAGTGGTTCAGTTCATATTTCCTCACGAAAAAATAATGAAATAAAATAATAACAAGTAAGGAAGTCTAAGTTCGGGTGAAACCGAACATTACATACCCAGCTGTGCACATAAAATGCTGTTATTCTTTGTTTTGTATAGTTAATGGTGTTAAAATTAATAAAAATTGCTTGACTCATAAGTGGGCGGTGCCACGCCCACTTTCCAAAATTTTGAAAAAATTATGTAAAGAATATGAAAGTTGATGTATGTACCAAATTATATTATTATAGCTAAATCAGTTAATTAGATATGGACTTTTCAATATTTCCACCTCCTTTCAATATAACTTTTATGAAAAAGTAGGCGTGGTCGCGAAGCGATTTCGTTTATTTTCTATAGCTGAATTTACCACAACAATAGTATGTCCTCTACGAAATTTCGTTATACTAGCATAAACTGTTCTGAAGTTATTAAGAGTCAAAATTTTAAAATTTCTTCAAATATACGTGGGCGGTACCACGCCCCCTTTTCAAAAATTTTTAAAAAATCGGCCTTAGAACATCTAAATCAATACATATTGCAAATTTTATCATTGTAGCTGCTTCTAATATTGAATTAACCCATTTTATACGTTTTTCGAAATTTTCGATATCGAAAAAGGGGCGTGGTTATGGTCCGATTTTACCCATTTTCAATAGCAATCTATTCTGAACCCAAATAAGTACGCATGCCAAATTTGGTGAAGATATCTCATTATTTGCTCAAGTTATCGTGTTAACGGACAGACGGACGGACGGACGGACGGACGGACGGACGGACGGACGGACGGACGGACATGGCTCAATCAAATTTTTTTTCGATCCTGATCATATTGATATATGGAAGTCTATATCTATCTCGATTCCTTTATACCTGTACAACCAACCGTTATCCTAACAAAGTTATAATACCCTGTGTACAAGTACAGCTGGGTATAAAAAACAAAAACTGTCTAAAAGCCCAAGGTAAACTCAATGATGAATACCATTGTTTAGAAATAATCTATGGTCATGTACACAAGTATGTAGACATGTGTTTATAAGAAATGTTTTTGCTGCATCTCACATGTATAAGGGATCACAGGGACTGGTAATTTTTAGCTAGTTGCATTCATGGCTGGCAATTGTTATACCAATAATTTTCAGATGCACTTAAGTTCGTGCATATGTTGATAGAATAGAATTTTTTTTTTTGTTTTCCTTACCTGTTTAGTATAAAAAAGAGAGAAGCGTAAAGTGGTTAAATAGATGTTTGCGCAAAATTATATTCCATAAAATTTTCTGAAAAATATTAATATCTATGATGTACATATGCATTAGATTTGGCCAAATGAAAAGAAACTTGATTTCCTTGAAAATAATATTGGTTTTATTTTGCAGAACGGCGAAAACATAATAATGAAAGTCAAAGATCTTTATATTAATTTCTACAGGTCTGTCATTGATACTTTAGATTTAAATATGCTGTACATGAATTCCAGTTTTCGCCAATGCTTAATTTGCATCTCCTAAAATCTCTAAATTCATTTTGCCAAATTTTAGTAACTTTTACGATTCCAGTGAAAGAAAATCTCTATAAAACTCCATATTTGCTTAATTTTTTGGCATATTTAAGCGATGAACGCTAAATGAATCAGATAACATAGCTCAGCTGTTTTTGACAGCGACTAAGCTAAATTTGCGATTCTGCAGTTTTAGCCATCTCGTAAAATCTCCAATTTTCTCCAAAAGCTGGCAAATTTTAGCGACGAAAAAAAGTTGTTGCTAAAACGCAAAAAACTAGGCAAAAGGGTAGAACTATGTTGTTTTAGGCCCTAAAATTACTCAAAAACAATTAATGTGTGTAATTTATAAGAAAAATTGATATTTAATTATGTATTTGCCCATAATTTTGGAAATTGTATTTTTTTCTATCCTACTAAAACTTCAAATAACACGTCGCAAAAAGTCGGGAGAGGAATCGAAAGTCGAGTTTCAGTCCCAGAAATCATAATCCGGAGTCACAAAAGTAATATTATTTATCATTTAAAAGTTATAACTAAAAAACATTTTTTGTTTCCGTATAACAATTTTATAGAGAAAAACTCAATAAATAATTAAATTAAGTTGTATATAACAATTTAAAATTTGTTCTTAACCGACTTTTTTAAACAAACACAAATCTTTTTTACCGAAAAAGGAATTTATTTTTTAATTAAAAAAGTAGAGTAACGCTGAAAAGTAAGGGATTAGTGGCTAGTAACTTCGGGCGTTTCGGTTTACTTCTGGCTTTTTCTGAGTTGTGAAGGATCACAACTAAATTGACATCTTGCAGTCATCTCCTAAATTTTAGCATTTACGAGATGGAGATGGATGGAGAGATGACAAAGTTTGCAAGTCAACGAAAATGCTTGAATTCTTTTTTGGACTCTTTGCCAGTCATGGAGTCGCACTATTGTCGTGCAGCAACACAAAAAATATATCTTTTACCGGACTGGAATTCAAAACGAATGATTTACAATTTTTACGTTAAAGATTGGTGTCCGAAACATGAAATAAAGCCGCTTTCAATTTCGGCGTATCGTGCTAACTGTAGATTTGCAAGCGGTTTTAATGGCCCCAAAATCGGAAGTAAGCAGCCTATACTATCGTACAAAATTGCAAGTGCACAACTTAGTTTTCTATAATTTGATAAACCATAAAAGTTACTGCTTTATTTGGAATGAGGTTGAAGGTGGCGTGTCCGCGGAAGAATTCGCAAGCATTTGGATATATTTTGTTGAACAAAAAATTCTTCCTTATCTCAATGAAACTGAAATCCCGACAAAAATTATATTTTACAGCGACGGATGCTCATACCAAAAACAGAAATGTGACTATGAGTAATGCTTTATTGAATGCAGCTGTTAAACATCAAATAACAATAGAACAAAAAAATTTAGAAACTGGACACACGCAAATGGAGGCTGACAGCGTTCACTCACTCATCGAGCGCGTTTTAAAGCATAGGACTATAGATGTACCTGCAGATTATATTCATCATCATCATTTATTGGCGCTTAACCGCCTAAGCGATTTTGGCCGTTGCATATCAAAGCACGCCAGTCATTCCTTTCTAGCGATAACTGACGCCAATTGAAAACCCCAAGGGAGTTCAAGTCATCCTCCACCTGTTGTTTCCATCTCAGTCCATCTCCCCCTTCCTCTGCTGCCGAATTCAGGCGACGATACGAAAACCTTCTGTGCTGGAGCTTCTTTGTCCATGCTCATAACATGGCCCAGCCAGCGGAGTCTTTGGGCTTTAATTCGCTGGACTATGGTCAGATCTGCGTAGAGCTCGTACAGCTCGTCGTTAAATTTCCTTCGATACTCGCCGTTGGCATCACGGGAAGGACCATAAATCTTCCGGAGAACTTTTCTCTCAAATACTCCAAGGGCCATCTCATCTTCTCTTGACATTGTCCATGAATCTGAGCCATATATCAGGACAGGTATCATGAGAGACTTATAGAGCGTGATCTTTGTTCTTCGAGAGAGGACTTTACTTCTCAATTGCCTACTCAGTCCAAAGTAGCACTTGTTGGGAAGAGTGATTCTCCGCTGGATTTCTAGACTGATATTATTTGCGGTGTTGATACTGGCTCCCAAATAGACGAAGTCCCTGTAACTATCAACAGTGACATGGCTGCCAAGGCGCAGGTGCGCCGATTCTTTCTTTGATGACAGCAAATACTTCGTCTTGTCCTCGTTCACGCAAGACCCACTTTTTTCGCTTCCTTATCCAGTCCAGAGAAGGCAGCGCTTACGGCGCGGTTGTTAAGGCCAATGATATCAATATCATCGGCATACGCCAGCAATTGCACGCTCTTGTAAAAGATTGTACCATTGCGGTTTAGCTCTGCTGCTCGAATTATCTTCTCCAGCATCAGATTGAAGAAATCGCACGAAAGGGAGTCGCCCTGTCTGAAGCCTCGTTTGGTTTCAAATGGCTCAGAGAGGTCCTTCCCGATTCTGACGGAGCTGTTGGTATTGCTCAACGTCATTTGGCAAAGCCGTATAAGCTTTGCAGGGAAGTCAAATTCAGACATGGCGGCATACAAGCAACTCCGTTTTGCGCTGTCAAAAGCGGCTTTGAAATCGACAAAGAGATGGTGCGTGTCGATTCTTTTATCATGGGTCTTCTCCAGGATTTGGCGTATCGTGAAAATCTGGTCGATGGTAGACTTATCAGGTCTAAAGCCACACTGATAAGGTCCAATAAGTTTGTCTACGATGGGCTTCAGCCTTTCACACAACACGCTAGAAAGAACCTTATATGCGATATTAAGAAGACTGATTCCGCGGTAGTTGGTGCGGTTAGCGGGATCGCCTTTCTTGTGGATTGGGCAAAGCACACTTAAATTCCAATCCGGAGGCGTGCATTCGTCTGACCATATTCTGCATAAGAGCTGATTCATGCTTTTTACCAGCACTTCGCCTCCGTGTTTGAACAGCTCGGCGGGTAGTCCGTCTTTTCCAGGCGCTTTGTTGTTTTTGAGCCGGGATATAGCTATCCTCACTTCATCATAGTCAGGTGGTGGGACGACTTTTCCATCGTCAGGGATTGGGGTATCGGGTTCGACGTCTCCCTCGCAATTTAGCAGGGAGGAGAAGTGCTCCCTCCATAATTTAAGTACACTTTGTACGTCGGTTACCAGGTCGCCATTATTGTCCTTACAGTAGCTTGCCCCGGTCTTAAAACCTCACACTCACGCCTTTCGGCCTCACTTTTCTTTTTTTCTGAAAAGGCGTCTCTCTTCCTTCTTTGCCTCACGATATTGTTGCCATACACTGCGGGTTGCGCCCGTTCGCAACGTCTCCTTGTAGGCAGCGTCCTTTTTGTCCGAGGCTGTGGTGCATTCCTCATCGTACCAGTTGTTCTTGCGGGCTCGCTGAAACCCTATAGTGGCTTGAGCGGCGGTACGTAATGAGTGAGAGATATGCTTCCATTGCTCGGTTACATCGTTAGGTCGAGGATTGCTCTCCGATAGCAGGTGTAAGAGTCGAGTGGAGAAATCATCAGCTGTCTGTGTCACGCGCAACTTCTCGACGTCAAACTTTCCTTCCGTTACTGTGCGTACTTTCTTCGATGCACAGAGGCTTGTGCGTATCTTGGTTGCAACAAGATAATGGTCCGAGTCGATATTGGGACCGCGTAGGGTACGCACGTCTAGAACGGTGGAGCTGTGTCTGCCGTCGATCATGACATGATCAATCTGGTTTCTTGTTCTTTGATCAGGGGACAGCCAGGTGGCTTGGTGTATTCGCTTATGCTGGAACCTGGTACTACTGATGACCATATTGCGGGAAGCGGCGAAGTCAATCTACCTAGTGCCGTTGGGGGATGTTATATCGTGGAGACTGAATTTTCCAACTGTAGGACCAAAGACTCCTTCCTTGCCCACCTTGGCATTAAAGTCGCCGAGCACGATTTTGATATCATGCAGGGGGCAGTTCAAGTTTATCGTAGAAGGAGTCCTTCTCTGCGTCGTCCGTCTCCTCAGTCGGCGCATAGGCGCAGATAAATGTTATGTTGAAAAACCTCGCCTTGATGCGGATCGCAGCGAGACGCTCGTCCACAGGAGTGAACGCTAGTACTTGGCGGCGAAGTCTCTTTCCCACCACAAATCCTACACCACGCGCTTTGCCGCGTGTCTGGCCACTGTAGTATACGTCACAAGGACCGATGGTCGTCTTTCCTTGCCCCGTCCATCGCATTTTCTGCAGGGCGGTGATGTCAGCCTTTGCGTTCGCGAGGACATCAACCAGTCGGCAGCGGTACGCTCCCTAGAAGGGGTCCGGACATTCCACGTACATGCCCTAATATCCTTCTCGTAGTCCATAATTCGTTTTGCCGGGTCGTCAACATTAAAGGGGGTTCTCATCTGAGGCTTTGTACTTTTTATTTTCATTGGAATTAGGTTTTTTACGTGGCGGGTCCCATACCCAGCGCACAACCCGTTTCGGGGGTTTTTTTTTTTTTAGAATATTTACACATTTATATAGCGAGCCGCTTGCTTCAAGACAGACGCCCGCTTGCAGCCGCACCTCATGGCGAACAGACACTGCACAAAAGACCTCGGTGAGCCCTTAAACCAAGTATGTCAGAGTGGCCCCACCGGGGCTCCCTCTTTTTCTGCCGCGAGCCTAGATAGCTCACGTTGCCCAGAGTGTACGAACGAGGACGCAAGAGTCGGGATTGGGCAAGGTCACACAGCAACCACACCCCAATACACTCCTGCAGATTATATTGCTGTTTGTAAATATGCTCGAAAAACCCAGAAGTATATGAAGTGGAATATTTGGATAACACTTTTTTCAAGACATTTTAAAATAAATGGAAACATTTAGAAAACTTATGGTTTGCTGGGAAACGACAGCATTTCATTGGTCCGCTCGCACTAACACTACCTCAGTTACAAAAATGCCTCTGCCTGGAGTAGAATCCAAATCAACCATTTTAAAAATTTGTGTGTGTCTGTCTGTCCGTATGTTTGTGGCCGTATCACTCTGAAAGTAATGAATGGAATTGAATGAATTGTTGGATTGCTGGACGCTCAACTTAAAATTTAAGATATTTTTTTTTGCGATATCTCAACGGGTTTTGGGGTTATCGCCCAATATGTGGACCAGGGGTGACCAAAAATGTCTTAGTACAATATGGGTGTCAATGTCATTGAAATATCTGGAATGGTTTGGGAGATATCTTGAAATTTCGATAGCTCGACCGGTTTCGGAGGTATCGACGAATATTTCCACAAAAATGTGTTAGTACATTATGGTACCCTTAAGTGCTGAACTTCAGTCTTTTTGTTGGATTTTATTCTTTGCTAACCCAACTGCAAAAAAAAAAACAGAAATTATACGCATACGAAGTCGCGGGCACCAGCTAGTAAAAAATAATATAATCGAGCCCTAACAGCCATTTTAGTGTAACCAATACAAATACAAAAATCATGGACAACTCAACTCAATCTTTCATGACCCATTACACTCCGAAGTATTCAGAGAAAAATGACCTGGTCATATCAACCAAAATATGGGTTGATTCAACTGCATTGAAACTGTTAACCTTAAGTTAACAGAAAAGCTGTTACATACTTTGTTGTTCTAAGAGTTGCTGGTTCCATTCTCGGTGAAGTCAATATAATATTTTTTTTTAAATAAGTCTGATTTTAACACCGAAATGAAATATTTTTCATAGTTCTGATATTGTTTTCACAGAGAATCGGACTTAGGTCTCTTGAATGCTCAACCCACGTATTACGATACGATACTTATTATAACCAGCGTACTAGTACTAGCACAAGGGTATTATAATTTTGTTCACATAACGGTAGTACGTAACGGCACAAAATAATCGAGATAGATATAGAGTTCCATATATGAAAGTTCTTGGGTTGAAAAGAGGAGTTCATTAAGGCATGTCCGTCCGTTATTTGGATGAAATTTTATATACAGGTTACTTTTTGGCCAAGGTAGGTTGTTATTGAAAATGGGCGAAATCGGATAATTACCACCCCCCCCTTTTTCGATATCAAAAACTTCGAAAATCACCTAAATTGGCATAATTCGTTAACGGAAACGGCTAACATGATATAGTTTGTAGGATGAATCCCCTAGTCATTCTATTATAATTTTTTGATAAATTTTTAAAAGTAGGCGTGGCACCGCCCACTTTTCAGGGAGGCATATTTGAAATTTTCACGGGTCATAATTTTTAAACTGATTACGGTAGAACGATGAAACTGGTACGAGGTATACTAGCATAATAGGTTGCTTTGTTGCCTTTACCGGGAATCGCGCTCACACTGCTTTGACTTCTGAACGGAGATGACTACCATCAGGCCATCGCGTACTTACACAGTAAAAAATGAAAGACTACTTTTTTTAAATTTAATACCAAATACATAGTATTATTTAAGACCCTGAAAAAGTTTGCAAATTAAATTTGGACTAATGGTTTTAAAATAATACCAAAATAATACTCAATCGCTCTCTCTCTCTCTCAAATTTGGCAATTAAATTAGTCCAAATGGTCTTAAAATAATACCAAAATAATACTCTTTCTCTCAATTAAACGGAAAATGGTATTAATTCAATACTTTTCGGAGTTGTTATATATAAACACCAAATTGGTATTAAATTTAGACTTTTCTCTTTACTGTGTATGCTGGCCGAAGTCTAATTGCCGCTTTGTTGTATGACAGTTGTTTATGCGACATAAGCTACGATTATTCCGTTCATTTCATATTATCTACATTACATACTATTGTAATTTTACACAATGAAATATTAGACAGAGACCTACCAGTACTGCCCTCACAAGCCCCTTCATCAGTAGAGGAGCTGGAGGATCTTTTTACTACATTTACATCGGCGCTCTCAAATGCTCTAGGACAGGCTTGTCCAGTGCCAAAACCACGCGGTAAACACAGGCCACATTGGTGGTCCTACGATTTGGACTCGCTCCGCAAATCATGCCGGAAACAATTTAACAAGGCCAAGAGCCTCGGCTCTGAGCCTCATTGGCACGAATATAAAGCTAAACTAAGGGCCTACAAAAAAGCTCTGAGACAGCCGAAGAGAACCTCGTGGATAAATTTCTGCACTGGCGTCGAAAAGGTCGACGACACAGCGAGACTTAGACGAGTCCTCTCGAAAAGTCAAACAGCTATTTGCGAAAACCTGACGGATCCTGGACCAGCACGACAGAGGAAACCCTTGAGCTGCTCTTGAATACACATTTTCCGGGGAATCTGCATGACGCACCACTAGCACCTGCAACAAACCTGGCAGTAAATATACCCATCACTGAGGAAAGGGTAAGGTGGGCAGTTAAGAGCTTTGAACCGTATAAGGCTGCCGGGCCGGACGGGATTATCCCCGCGCAACTTATAAACACGTTGGAGACATCGGCTAAATGGCTGGTATTTCTCTTCACAGCCTGCCTGGCTCTCAACCACATTCCGGGCTCCTGGAGAAGCGCCACGGTAGTGTTTATCCCTAAGGCTGGGAAGGCATCCCACTACGAGCCAAAATACTACAGACCGATCAGTCTCTCGTCCTTTGTACTCTAAACCTTTCAGAGGATACTAAGCGACTACCTCTCAACGACTATTGATAGCAACCTTATCTCTAGCTATCAGCATGCATACACCAAGGGTAAATCAACAGAAACTGCTCTGCAGAGCCTAGTATCTGTCATTGAGAAATCGCTGTGTGAAAAGGACTACTGTCTCGTGGCCTTCCTAGACATTGAGGGGGCTTCCAACAATATAAGCCCGGAGGCTATCAACTCCGCTCTAACTAATCTGGGCGTAGATAGACCTCTAACTGGTTTAATTGACCAACTTTTAAGGGGAAAGAAAATAGCTTTTTCACTTGGTACGGTTGAGTTATCACGCTATGTCACAAGGGGAACGCCCCAGGGTGGTGTTCTTTCCCCGCTATTATGGAACCTCACAGTCAACTCGTTGCTACGTGACACAAGCTGCGGGGGTGGGAAGATAGTGGCATACGTAGATGATTTAGCTATTGCATTCAGAGTCAAGTTCCCACAAACTCTGTGTGACCTGATGCAAGTAGCACTGCGAGAAGTTTCGACGTGGTCCTCTCGCTGCGGACTTAGTATCAACCCGGTGAAAGTGGAACTTGTCCTCTTCACCAACCGGTACAAAATACCGCCACTAAGCCTACCAGAACTAGATGGCACGCGCCTGGGCTTGTCGGATAAGGCCAAGTTTCTAGGCATAGTTCTGGACAGGAGATTGAATTGGAAGGCGAATGTTCTTCAGCGCCAGAAGAAAGCTTGCATCGCTCTTTAGACATGCAAAAGAGCCATTGGCAAAAAATGGGGGCTCAGCCCTAGAGTATGCAGTTGGATCTACACGGCCATCATTCGCCCAATCATGCTGTATGGAGTCGTCGTATGGTGGCCTGCGCTGAGCAAGGCAACATACCTGAATCTGTTGCGGAAAGTCCATAGATCCAATATGATCTGTATAAGCGGTGCGCTAAGGACAACGCCCAACGAAGCCCTCCAGGTCATTCTGGGCATTTTTCCACTTGATCTGGAAGGGTTTCGGTCAGCGGCGGCATCAGCTCTGCGCCTAAGGGAAACCTTCAGTTTCAGTCCAGTATTCTGGAATCTTACAGCTTTCTCCCTCTAAGCACAGATCGTTGTGCGACCACTACAGTCGGGGATAGCTGTTTCAAAATAAACATTCCCAGCAGAGAAGACTGGGAGAGGACGGATTGGTGTCCCGAAAAAAATGGTAGCACTTCCATATACACCGACGGCTCGAAGAGTTGGCGGAGGGGTTTATTCAAGGGATTTGGACCTTGAGCTCTCCTTCAGACTACCTGATCATTGTAGCGTCTTCCAGGCAGAAGTCTCGGCAATCCTGGACGCCGCTGCCTGGTTAAGCAAACGTGTTATCGGAGAAGATATCGCTATTTTCAGCGATAGCCAAGCGGCCATCAAATCCCTTGGCTCATACACGTTCAACTCTGAACTGACGCTCAGCTGTCCTCGATCTCTTCAGAAGATGGCCCAACAGAACCGTGTAAACCACATATGGGTGCCGGGACATAGGGACATTGAGGGAAACTGTAAGGCCAGGCAGGGCACGACGACGCAGGTTCTTCAGGATAAAGAGCGCTTAGGTATGCCGTTTGCCACATGCAAACTAATGCTGAAGGAGCACACACTCCGTCAAGCCAACGAAAGATGGCTGCAATCCCCAGGGTGTCGGATATCGAAACAGACCTGGCCAAAATGGGATCTTAAAAGGTCTAGACGCATTTATGCCCTAACTAGGAGGGAAATCTGCATATTGATAGGGGTATTAACCGGTCACTGCCTCATTGGTAGGCATGCAGAAAGGCTAGGTGTGCCCTACCGACGATGCTGCAGGAGTTGCAAAGATGATGAGGAGGAGGAAACAGTGGAGCACCTCATCTGCAACTGTCCGGCTTTAAGCGGCGCGAGAACGTGCTTTTTGGGAGTTCCGTTCCTGGATAGCCTAAGCCAGATCGCGGAACTGGACATAAAGGACTTGATGGCCTTCATAAAGTCATCTAAGTGTTTCGAGGAGGAGTAACGGTGTCGGTTTAGGAGTGTCAGTCCCGGGATTCTGCTATGTGGAAAATCCCAACAACTGAGGGATTTTCCATATGGCTGGGTCCCGGGACTGACTTTCCTTGTGTTGGTGGTATCACAACGGGCCTTTCAAAACTGGCCTAAGTGTGCCTCTGCGGCAGCCACTTGAACATAACCTAACCTATTGTAATTCGCAAACAGTTTATGGAATATTCGGAATACATTGTTTATAATTGCATAAGCAGATGGAGGTTTTTTCCAATTACAGTATCTTCGTTCTTGGATTAACTGCAGAAGTTTTTTGTTTTTAAAATGACAGTTCCTTCACTTTTGGATTAACGCAAAATTCTGTTTGTTTTACAAAATTTTGCTGATTAAAAATTTACAGTTCTATGACTGTTGAATCAACAGATATTTCAACAAAAGATTCCGTTGAAATAACCAAAATTTGGTCAGTGCAACAGAATTTGGTCAATTTCAGGGTAACAGTTCGAGACTGTTGATTTTACCAGTGCCATTTTATTCTGTGAAAAAAGTTGATTCTTATCATGGTAGAAATAGTCTTTCTACGCTCGCCGTTGTCACGCGCAAAGTTCCATCGCAGTACTCCAATAGCTTTAAAACAGGACCCGGCAAAATTGGAGGTGAAGGGGTGTTAGCGAAAGAGCGGTCATCGCATATGTTTGCTCCGTCGCTCACTAGCAAGTACCGAAACCGTGCATAATCAACGACATCCATTGATTGGTCAATGTGATCATAGCAACAATGTCATTGTTCGAGAGGCCAAGCAAAGAGCGTAATAATCGATGCGAATTTGGCTCTCAGATTTTCGGACAATTGTACCACTAAGTGCCTATTCCTGCTTTAAAACCTCGGTTGCTTTTTCATCGACGATATTTCGCATCCCACAACCTATATTCTGCCTTTACTGCTGTTGATGATATGTGATTTTCGAAGAAGGGCGCCAAGTTGTCAATCTCGTCTGCTTTACTTACATCCGCGAATCCTGGAAGAAGCTCGGTAGAATATCTTCGTTTTCTAAAAATCTTTCCGTTAAGTTTTTATGTAAAGAGTCGATGCATGGTAGGAATATTGCCATTCTGAAATACGCTTCACTCGACGTTGTTCCCGGGTTAGCTCGGTTTCATTGACGCGATACCACTCTGGGAGCACGGATTTCACCGTCAATAAGTCTTCAGCGATTTTTAATGCGGAAACAAAGATTTGCCCGAAGAAATCGTCAGCAGATTGTCTAATTTCGCGCAAAGACTGTATTACTTCTTTCGTGCGGTTTATAGCAGATATAAAGCCTACAGATTTTTCTTGGAGGAACACCGATAGTAAGAGTCCAAAAGTCTTACGAAAAAGTCACTTTTTTTAATTGCAGCAAAAGAGCAGACATCGACCACGTTTCGCCAGCTACTTCCTCAAGACTGATGGCAATGCATTCTAAAAGTTCAATGAATGTGATTATACTATCATGTCTTTCAATGAATCTGGTTTCAAAAAACTTGAAACTTTCGGGGCATACTTTTTGACCCTTTTGCGAAAGATCAGTGCCTAGTGCCAAATTAAATTTCAATCCTTAACATTTTATCTTATTTTTATAATTATTACGTTTTTGATGGAAAAAGTTATCTTATCTAAAAACCAACATAATCGAAAAAAATCCTGCAGTCAACTTAACTAGTTTTATACTAATCAAATACCAGTCAGCCAGGCGCCTCAACTAGTTCGAGTTCTGTAATTTTTCCATATTAGCAACTGGTATTTTTAACACGGCGATGTCGTACGAGATGGCAATTGTCCTGCTCTGCATCAGCACCATACCAATTGGCTGACTAGTCAGCCTCTGCATCAGGAATATACACATCAGTATCATACCATTTAAGATACTAGTTCGTATATACGTCAGGATCGTACCAGTTGGCAGACTAGTTCGTATATACGTCAGGATCGTACCAGTTGGCAGACTAGTTCATATATACATCAGAATAATACCAGTTGGCAGACTAGTTCATATATGCATCAGAATCATACCTGTTGACAGACTACTTCTTATTTGCATCAGAATCATACCAGTTGACAGACTAGTTCATATATGCATCAGAATCATACCAATTAACAGACTAGTTAAAAAAATCATCGGAATCATACCAGTTGTCATACTAGTTCATATATGCGTCAGAATCATACCAGTTGATATAGTAGTTCATTTATGCATCAGAATCATACCAGTTCACATACCAGTTCACTTATGCATCATAATCATATCAGTTGACATACTATTTCAAATTTGCATCAGAAATATACCATTTGACATACTAGTTCATATATGCATCAGAATATTACCAGTTGATATACTAGTTCATATATACATCAGAATCATACCAGTTGACATACTGCTCAGTCTATGCGGCAGGACATACTAATCATTATGCCCATTCAGATCGTACCACTTGTCATACTAGTCCACGAATTTGACATTCATTCCAGTTGGTATACTAGTCGGTCTATGCACCAGTATCATAGTCAGCCTCTACATCAGCAATATACCAGTTTATTCTTTAGAAAGCAGCGACTATTTGTATTTACCCAAACACGAAAAAGCATCTGTGAATTACAAGGTAAAAAAGAAGCAGTTACAAGAGAAAAAGAAAAGCAATTGTCCTCTTCTGCATCAGCACCATACCAATTGGTATACTAGTCAGCCTCAGCATCAGCATTATACCAGTTTATATACTAGTTCATACACAGCCAAAAATGAGCTAAAGGCTCTGAGTTCGATTCTCGGTAAAGTTGACACAAGTTTTTTTTTTTTTTTAATTATGTTGATTATTGTATTTTTAATTTAATTATTGAATTCAACTTGCAATGGCTCCTTTAAAATTCCGCGTTCGTCAAGTTTGATTATATAGGTGAAGGCCCAATTGCATTCAACTTTGTAGGATCCACTTTCATTCAAAGTTTTTTAAACGTAAAGCGAAGCGAAATTTTTGCAAATGCTCAAAAGCGAGGCGCGCATTTGTCAAAGTTTTATGTAATTGGGGCTTTGGAGTTGTTTTTTTAGGTAAGGTAAATTAAGGTTACTCAAGGTTAGGTTTGTCGTCCACTGCGGAGTTCCGGTCCCACATATGTATATATAGATAAAAGTAAGTCTTATTTTTACATCAAAAAGAGTCAAAGTAAGACTGCTTTCATGCTGGGCCATACACTCGAGTTAAAGGAGCATTGTTAGAGTCAATTTATTGTTGTTGTCAATATACTCAAGTTTATGCCGCAACGTAAAAAAATGGCGGTTATATACCAACAGGTTGCCATAACGAGACTTTTGCCGAACTTCTCTTCCAACTTATAGTGTGCTGCTTTGATTTTTGTTGGGATTTTCCACATAGTAGTATCCCGGAACTGACACTCCTAAACCGACACCGTTACTCCTCCTCGAACCACTTAGATGACTTTATGAAGGCCATCAAGTCCTTTA
This sequence comes from Campiglossa producta, assembly GCA_964058755.1. Lineage (NCBI taxonomy): Eukaryota > Metazoa > Arthropoda > Insecta > Diptera > Tephritidae > Campiglossa > Campiglossa producta. The sequence continues at coordinate 25,909,667 of CAXKVI010000005.1, forward strand.
TGTCCAGTTCAGCGGTCTGGTTTAGGCTATCCAGGAAGGGAACTCCCAAAAAGCGCGTTCTCGCGCCGCTTAAGACCGGGCAGTTGCAGATGAGGTGCTTCACCGTTTCCTCTTCCTCATCATCTTTGCAGCTCCTACAGCATCGTCGGTAGGGCACACCTTCTGCGTGCCTACCAATAAGGCAGTGCCCAGTTAGAACACCTATTAATATGGAGATTTCTCTCCTTCTTAGGCCAGGTTTGTTTGGATGTCCGGCACCTTGGGGATTGTTGCCACATTTCGTTGGCTTGGAGTACACACTCCGTCAAGCCAACGAAAGGTAGCAACAATCCCAAGGGTGCCGGACATCCAAACAAACCTGGCCAAAATGGGATTATAAAAGATCTAGAGGGATCATAAAAGATCTGAATACAGTTACTTCAACAAAAAATACCGTTCAAACAACCAAAATTTGGTCAACTTCAGGATAACAGCACGAGATTGTAGATTTTACCAGTGCCTTTTTTCTGTGTATATACACAAGAAATATAGAAGTTGACATACTAGATCATATATACCTCAGCATCATATTTGTATTTAGCCAAACACGAAAAAGCATCTGTGAATTACAAGAGAAAAAAATAAGCAAACCAAAAATTTCAAATAATGTTTGCATAGTACCATGTAATACAATAGATCGTACTAATGGTTGCGGTGTAATAAGGCCTTATAATAATAATGTAGTATGAAATGGAATTTTTCTAAAATAGATTAGGCTTTTTCTGACTACACCTTTTTCAGTTTATATTCAGAAAGTAACAATTTATATTTAGAAAATTACAATTCATATTCAGGATTTCCATTTGATATTCAGAAAAATACAATTGACATTCAGAAAATTACAATTGATATTCAGAAAACTTTCTGAATATAAACTGAAAAAGATGTAGTATAATTTCAACCCGAGATTCATACATACTTGCATACTAGTACGAACCAGGATTTTTGTGACTAGTATGATTTCGCCCAGCAAATTATAGTTGTAGACTAGTATGTTTTCTGATCAGATTGGCATTTATTGGTTTAAGGGTAATCAGCAAAGAACTAGTATAAAAACATCCATAAAATGTATAGTAAACGAGCTAGGTGTCTGCTGAGTAGTTTGGAATTGATTAGTTTGAAGGTATTCAGAAATTAACTGGTATGAATACACCACAAAATGTTTAGGCGTAGAACTATAATGTTGCTGAGTAGTTTGGCATTGGCTGGTTTAAAGCTAATCAGAAATGAACTAGTATGAATACACCACAAAATGTACAATCAATGAACTACATTGTTTGCCGAGTAGTTTGGCAATGACTGTCGTAAAGGAAATCTGAAATGAACTAGTATGAATACACCACAAAATGCATAGTCAATGAACTAGAATTTTCGCTGAGTAGTTTGGCATTGAAAGGTTTAAAGCTAATCAACAATGAACTGGTATGCATATGCCACAAAATGCATAGTCAATGAACTATATTGTTTGCTGAGTAGTTCGACATTGACTGGTTAAAGGTGATCAGAAATGAACCAGTATAAATACACCACAAAATGTATAGTCAGTGAACTATATTGTTTGCTAAGTAGATCGACATTGACTGGTTTAAAGGTGATCAGAAGTGAACTAGTATGAATACACCACAAAATGTATAGTCAATGAACTATATTATTTTCTGAGTAGTTCGACATTGACTGGTTTAAAGGTGATCAGAAATGAATGAAGAAAATGTATGGTCAATGAACTATATTATTTGCTGAGTAGTTCGACATTGACTGGTTTAAAGGTGATCAGAAATGAACTAGTATCAATACACCACAAAATGTATAGTCAGTGAACTATATTGTTTGCTGAGTAGTTTGGCCTTGACTGGTTTAAAGGTGATCAGAAGTGAACTAGTATGAATACACTACAAAATGTATAGTCATTGAACTATATTGTTTGCTGAGTAGTTTGGCCTTGACTGGTTTGAAGCTAATCCGCAATGAACTAGTATAAATACACCACAAAATGTATAGTCAATGAACTAGAATTTTCGATGAGTAGTTTGGCATTGAGTGGTTTTAAAACTAATCAACAATGAACTGGTATGCATATGCCACAAAATGCATAGTCAATGACCTACATTGTTTGCTGAGTAGTTCGACATTGACTGGTTAAAGGTGATCAGAAATGAACTAGTATGAATACACCACAAAATGTATAGTCAGTGAACTATATTGTTTGCTGAGTAGATCGACATTGACTGGTTTAAAGGTGATCAGAAGTGAACTAGTATGAATACACCACAAAATGTTTAGTCATTGAACTATATTGTTTGCTGAGTAGTTTGGCCTTGACTGGTTTAAAGGTGATCAGAAGTGAACTAGTATGAATACACCACAAAATGTATAGTCATTGAACTATATTGTTTGCTGAGTAGTTTGGCCTTGACTGGTTTGAAGCTAATCAGCAATGAACTAGTATAAATACACCACAAAATGTATAGTCAATGAACTAGAATTTTCGATGAGTAGTTTGGCATTGACTGGTTTTAAAACTAATCAACAATGAACTGGTATGCATATGCCACAAAATGGTTAGTCAATGAACTAGTATGTTTGCTGAGTAGTTCGGAATTTGACTGCAGGGAAGCTACGAAACAACCAGTAACGAAAAAGAAAACCAAGTAAGTTTGGTTAGAAACAACCAACAGTGCTTGTGTGAGTCTTTCCCTCAAACATTCTGGGAATGCTCATAATTTAGGAGTCCGATATGAGTCCTAAATATTAGAAAAATATGAGCCTCCGAAATAAGATCATAAGGGGAGTCCTTTATGACTCCGATTTAATGAAATTATGAGCCATATGCTGAAATTGTTCATTTAACAAAGCAATTTTGGAACAAATTTTCATATTTTGTCTGTGAAAATTTTTTTATTTCAAATAAATATTCAATTACATCGCGTGCAAACTGTTCCTGGCAATTTTTCTTGCTGTCCTGTTGGCGCTCTTCTAGCGGATTCCCTGATAAGTATACATTCCTTTAAGTGTTTCTCTTTTTTCATTGTACCATATATATTTAAAGGAATTTCCCCACATACATCTCCTGCGAGCCCCGGCAGATGCACAGAGCCAAAAATGCCTAATAAAATTAATAAGATTGTCTTTATGAACGGTTTTCAGGCTCAGGGGTAGTCAAGACGGCGGAAACGAAAAAAAAAAACCATACGCAAATCTATTTGGTTTAATGAGGAAATTCTTATTGATATTATCAAGTGCAATTTCTTCTTTTTTCTTTGCGATTTCTTTTTATATGTGTTATTAATAAGAAAATCTTCTCGAAATTTCTGTCAAAATATGGAAAAAAAGATGAAAGAGAAAAACTTCTTATTTTAATAAGATGATCTTAGGGTTCCTAACAATAAGATTTGACTTATAAATGTTTTCAAAGGAAAATCTTGCAGAAAACGGACTGATTTTTAGGGTTCTTAACAAGAAGATGATCTTAGGGTTCCTAACAAGAAGATATGACTTATTAACAGATTTCCGCATAATTGTATGTGTTAATAAGACGATCTTAGGGTTCCTAACAAGAAGATTTGACTTATTAATGTTTTCAAAGGGAAAACATATTTCCGCATAATTGTATGTGTTAATAAGACGATCTTAGGGATCCTAACAAGAAGATTTGACTTATTAACAGATTTCCGCATAATTGTATGTGTTAATAAGACGATATTAGGGCTCCTAACAAGAAGATTTGAATTATTAACCGATTTCCGCATAATTGTATGTGTTAATATGACGATCTTAGGGTTCCTAACAAGAAGATCTGACTTATTAACTGATTTCCGCATAATTGTATGTGTTAATAAGACGATCTTAGGGTTCCTAACAAGAAGATATGACTTATTAACAGATTTCCGCATAATTGTATGTGTTAATAAGACGATCTTAGGGTTCCTAACAAGAAGATCTGACTTATTAACTGATTTCCGCATAATTGTATGTGTTAATAAGACGATCTTAGGGTTCCTAACAAGAAGATTTGACTTATTAACAGATTTCCGCATAATTGTATGTGTTAATAAGACGATCTTAGGGTTCCTAACAAGAAGATTTGACTTATTAATATTTTCAAAGGGAAAACATATTTCCGCATAATTGTATGTGTTAATAAGACGATCTTAGGGTTCCTAACAAGAAGATTTGACTTATTAACAGATTTCCGCATAATTGTATGTGTTAATAAGACGATCTTAGGGTTCCTAACAAGAAGATTTGACTTATTAACAGATTTCCGCATAATTGTATGTGTTAATAAGACGATCTTAGGGTTCCTAACAAGAAGATTTGACTTATTAACAGATTTCCGCATAATTGTATGTGTTAATAAGACGATCTTATTGTTCCTAACAAGAAGATTTGACTTATTAATATTTTCAATGGGAAATCTTGCATCATCATCAGCAGACATCATGTAGAACAATTATACGCTGAGAAGCAGAAGTACCCGATGGCTCGATGGTAAGCACCTGTGTTCAGCATTCAATATGTGGTTAGTTCGATTCGCGGTGGAGGCAATATGGCAAGTGTGGAAGGCAATGTAAGGAAGAGTGCAGTGAGATGGCTTGAAGGAAATATAAAAAGGCAACATAAGGCTGTGTGCTAATTGAAAACATTTTTCGTCAGAGTAAAATGAGGTGGACAAATTTCCTATGGTGAACGAATATTTGGCATTTTGCTGTGCCAAACGAAACGTTAAATTATGACAGTAGTAAATTTTGACGTATGGAAAAAGTACGTGCAAAAGCAGATGCTTTGTGAATCAATTCTCATTTTACGTGTTTTTCATGCATTTATATTGCGTATTATTCGCATTATATTATATTTTAGTGTTGAATAACGCATCTGAACATAAATTTATGTGAAATAATATGAATGTTAACAGCACATGCATCCCTGTGCTCACATTATTGATTGTCAAAATTTGACCTAGCCCCCAGGGGGACAGTTGTCCGAAAATATGAAAACCAAATTCAAACATATTTTTACGCTTTTTGCTTGGCCTTTCGAACAGTAAAATTGTCGCTGCGCTTGGAAGACGCTATGAACGCACTGGTCAATCAATAGAAGTTGTTTCTTACGGTCAGTCGCTCACTTGCAAGCAACTACTCAATAAAATACGCTATTGCCTCGGTTTTTGCTAGTGAGCGGGTGAGCAAAAACAGACAACATAATTGTATTAGTTCGACGATCGCTCTTTCCCCAATGCACCCTCACTTTCAATTCGGCCGGTCCCTGATCTAATGCCAAAGGTTCATCATGTATGCTTCCCCAATTCCAGTGTCCCCCTTTCAATGCCGAAAAGGCGCCATTTAGGAACCCAAAAATTGCAGTAGGTATATGGCTTTTTAAGAGTCATAAATGCATCCGAAAAGCTCCATAAAGGAGTCATATTTGACTCCTATTTAGGCTCTATATGAGCCCTTTCTGAGGCAAATAAGAGTCATAAATGACTCCTATTCAGGCTCATTCAATATATGAAATTTAGCTCATATCGGACGACCATCGCAGGAAGGGAAATGCGCTCATTTCGGACTCATAAAGAGCGTAAACGCTCCTATTTAAGACTCCTTTCTTAATCAAATATGACTCCGATTGTTTGCTGGGTTATGAGTCATTGTCATTGTCATTTTGGTCATTGTTGTTCTAACTAACTAGACTCGATTAGTATTTTACTCAAACACAAGAGTTTTTATTACATTAACGGTCACATTTTTTTAGAGTATTTCAAACTGAACTCATGTAACTTTTTAAAACGTACTCACGAAAACACTGTTTTCTTCGATACCATTATTATTGCAACAGCCTATGCGACGAAAAAGATAAAACTAACGAGCAGGCGAAAATTTTATGTAATACGCCTACAATAAAAATTGGTAAAATCCATATGCTTGATGTTAGAAAGTAATTCATTTTCCGATAAAAGTTTCGACAGCCCGGGTGGGTGTGTTACCCACCCGGAAAATTCCGGGCGAGTACACCTACCCACTGTACCCATGGTATCTGCCGAGCCTGGTTGTTTGAACGTATTGCCGTATTGGTTCTGTTTACCGTTTTACGAAAGCCAAAGAAAAATCAAAAAGATGATACAAAAATTTTAAAGACAACCTTTATATAAATGCTGTCAAAAAGCCTCAGCAAATTTGTCGTTAACAAAGACATGGTTTCGGTGTTTTTGGTTTTGAAATTTTAGTCATACCAATTGTAATCAATTTTTGGGATTTGAAAATATAAAGGTGGAGTGCAATTAATAGGCTTTAAATGTTTTGTCGATATCCGAACTTCCATTTAGAATCTAAGAAATTGTTTGCCTTAGATTGGAAACGTGCACTCCACCTTTATGTTTTCAAATCTCAAAAATTGATTACAATTGGTATGACTAAAATTTCAAAACCAAAAACACCGAAACCATGTCTTTGTTTAACGACAAATTTGCTGAGGCTTTTTGACAGCATTCATATAAAGGTTGTCTTTAAAATTTTTGTATCATCTTTTATTATTTTATTTTTAGTTTTGGTGATTCCTATGGGAAATTTGATTTTTAAATATGGTACTGTCACGGTTCCTTTAACTAAATGCTACACGGAGCCAAAGGTACCTAATAAAATAGAACAAAAATGATAAGATATCTGTATAGTTTTTCTTCAAGAAGATGTGCTTCTTATTATTGTAGAGACAGTCTTTTTAATTTTATTAAGAAGAATTTCTTTTTAATATTTTAAATGAAAAATAAAATGATATCGTCCTTACGGAGAATCGAACTTACACCGTTGTCACCGTTTCCACAACTAAATGCTAAGCTTCAAGTTCCTAGGTTACCTACTTGGAAGTTGGTCAAAAGTCGATCGCGAAATTGCCAACTTCAAATTAGTTTTCGAAATATGATCCGTGCGCCACCTACCGGAATTGTTTTGATGAAAGATAGCATTGTCTTCGGGTTGTGACAAATGTGTAAAGTTTCAAGTCTCTAACTAATCTGGAAGTTACTAAAAATCTATCGCAAAAGTCCAGGAGTCTTCTAATTTTTTTTTAAAGATTTGCAATTATATAGACCAGCGTGTCACCTATCGGAATTTTGATATTTACTATTTTAGTGTCACTGCTGCCTCAATTTAATGCCAAGTTTCAAGTTCCTAGGTTACCTGGAAGTTGGCCAAATGTCGATCACAAAATTCTCAACTTCAAATTAGTTTTCGAAATATCTCGATCCGTGCGACACCTACCGGAATTGTTTTGATGAGGGATTACATTGTCATCGGGCTGTGATAAAAGTGTAAAATATCAAGTCTCTAACTAATCTGGAAGTTACTAAAAATCGATAACAAAAGTCCAGGAGTCTTCTAATTTTTTTTTTAAAGATTTGCAATTATATAGACCAGCGTGCCATCTATCGGAATTTTGATTTTTACTATTTGTAGTGTCACTGTTAACTAAATTGTTTTGATGAGGGATTGCATTGTCATCGGGTTGTGACAAACGTGTAAAGTTTCAAGTCTCTAACTAATCTGGAAGTTACTAAAAATCGATCGCAAAAGTCCAGGAGTCTTCTAATTTCTTTTTTTAAGATTTGCAATTATATAGACCAGCGTGCCACCTATCGGAATTTTGATTTTTATTATTTGTAGTGTCACTGTTGCCTAAATTTAGTACCAAGTTTCAAGTTCCTAGGTTACCTGGAAGTTGGTCAAAAGTCGATCACAAAATTCTCAACTGCAAATTAGTTTTCGAAATATCTCGATCAGTGCGCCACCTACCGGAATTCTTTTGATGAGAGATTGCATTGTCATCGGATTGTGACAAATGTGTAAAGTTTCAAATCTCTAACTAATCTGGAAGTTACTAAAAATCGATCGCAAAAGTCCAGGAGTCTTCTAATTTTTTTTTAAAGAATTGCAATTATATAGACCAGCGTGCCATCTATCGGAATTTTGATTTTTACTATTTGTAGTGTCACTGTTGCCTCAATTTAATGCCAAGTTTCAAGTTCCTAGGTTACCTGGAAGTTGGTCAAAAGTTGATCACAAAATTCTCAACTGCAAATTAGTTTTCGAAATATCTCGATCCGTGCGCCACCTACCGGAATTGTTTTGATGAGCGATTGCATTGCCATCGGGTTGTGACAAATGTGTAAAGTTTCAAGTCTCTAACTAATCTTGAAGTTACTAAAAATCGACCGCAAAATTCCAGGAGTCTTTTAATATTTTTTGTAATTATCTCGACCAGTGTGACATCTTGCGGAATTTCTTGCACAACAGTTTGTATTGTCTGCAATTGTTCATATGTATGCAAATTTTCAATAATCTAGCTTACCGGGAAGTTCCTCCAATATGCGACCCAAAATTTCAATTTTTAAATGAATTTACCCTATTTCTTGATCCGTGCGCCAACTAGCGTATACTTTTTTGTTCACATTGCATTGTCACGGAGCTCCGAACTATGTTCCAAGTTCCAAGTGTCTAGCTCAACGGGAAGCTACCTAAAAAGACTTTGCAAGATTCCGAAATTTCGTATGAAAAAGGTGGTGCAAACAAAAAAGCGACTTAATAGGTTTGTTTATTGGGCTGCTCTAGCTTACGCCAGATTGAGATATTTCACAAAATTGTGTTTAACGAACACTTTTCTTGCTCTAGGTTGCTCTATCTTTTGTTTCATGAGTACGCTCAAAACAAAACTAGAGTAATCCAGATCACAAATTTCTGCTCTAGCTTTTTTTATGGAGTAAGTTAGAGCAGAGAAGCAATTGTCAGTCAGGAAAAAGTAAATTTTTGAAAACTTCAAAAAAATTAGCTTGCAAGAAAATCAATGTGTTTGTAAACGTGAATTTGCATTAATTTGGAATATTTAAATAAAAAAACCAAATAAAAAGAAACTATCGAGATTCAAGTGTTTCATGGCATTTCTGCTCTGAGTTGCTCTATTTCTATTTTGACAGCTGCCCTGCTCTGCTCTGCTCTAACCTGCTCTGAACTTTTTTTTGGTCAGTAAACAAATCTAATATAAAGGTTTTAAAAGTCAAATAAAAAAAGGCACGACTGTCTTTGGCCTTTCGTTTTTTCGCTTATTGGGTTTAGCTTAGGCTAGAACTGTGACTATTGTGTTTCTAAGGCCCAGTTTTTCAGTGCTAGTTTAAACCTTACTGCGAGTTTATACTTAGTTTAAACGGTCAATTTGTATGAGATAAACTCTAGTCAACTTTGTCTGTGGTTTAAACTTGCACTGAAAAACCGGGCCTTAGAAGCGCAAGCACAAGCAAAATCAAATAAAGTGGCAGAAGTTGCAGTTTTTTAAACAATGGTTACATGTAGTAGAATATGTGTGTGCGCGCAGGAGAGAAAATAAACACACTTCGAAGTTTGATCATGCGGAGCTTTCACGTGGAAAAATTTTACAAATTTTGTCAAATCCCGGCTGGTTAAAATACCCACCCGAAAATTTTCGAGTGGGTAGTACTACCAACCATACCCATGTTATCTGCCGGGCCTGTCGACAGCACTTGCGTATAGTATTTCTACAATTATGCGAAAACAATCTTTCCATCAACTTTTCGAAATGCGAATTTGTGAAAGCAGAGATAAAGTCCCTGCGGCCCTTCGTCGATGCCCAGGGCATTAAACCCTTGCCAGAAAAGGTGTCATCATTACTAGTTTTTCCCAAAACCAACAGTGGCTAGGCACTTAAAACGTTTTATAGCCATGATGAATTTTTACAGAAAATTCTTGCACATGCCGTCGATTATCAAAAAGACTTACAAGCTTTTATTTCAGGAAATAAGAAAAACGATCTTACGCAGATTGCTTGGACACCAGAACCCGAATCCGCATTCAAAAGTAGCAAGGAAGAGCTGGTAAATGCGACTCTGCTATTCCACCCCTCTTCGCAGTCGGTGCCGCGCTAAATCAGGTTGTCAAAGGTGAGTATCAGCCTTTAGCATTTTATTCAAAGAAGTTGACGCCGCCTCAGTCTAAATACTCCACTTACGACAGCGAGCTAACCACGATGTACCAAGCAGTCGCACATTTTCGATACATGATCGAAGGAAGAAAATGTCACATCCTGACTGATCATCGCCCACTTCCATTCGCATTCGCTCAAAAGATGGAAAAAACCGCACATCGACGAGCCCGACAACTTGATTTCATCGCGCAATTCACTACCGATATCCGACACATAAAAGGCGAAGGCAACGTCGCAGCAGACTTGTTTTCTCGTATTCAATTATTACACGATACTATCGACTACTAAGCGTGGCAGAAGAGCAGCAAAACGACGATGAGCTTAAAAGCATTTTCCAGTCTAACGCAAAAAATTCACTCATTTTCAAACCTTTCGTGCTTCCAGAAACATACATATATTCATTTGATTTGTGACACCAACACATCGCGTGTGCTGCCATACATTCCGAAAAAATTTCGATCGCAAATACTTTCAAAGTTTCACAGCCTATCACATCCCGGCGTTCGTGCTACAACCAAATTAATCACAACTCGTTTTGTTTGGAGAGGTATCAAAAAGGACGTTGCCAGTTTTGTACGCAGCTCTGAGTCATGCCAACGTTCTAAGGTTTTACAACATTCTCGATCATAGCCTGAACGATACGAAGCACCACAAGAGAGGTTTTCGTACATAAATATAGACATCGTGGGTCCATTCCCATTATGTGAGTGACAGCAATATTGTCTTAGCGTAATAGACCAGATGGCAAGAAGCAGTGCCCATACCTGATATGAAAGCAGAGACTATCGCCAAAGCTTTTACTACCCTTTGGATTTTCAGATTTAGAGTGCCACAATACATCACATCTGACAGAGGCAGGCAGTTCGAGCCTTCCATTTTCAAAGAACTTACGTCGACGAATGGAGCGAATCCCCTTCGTACTACTTCGTATCACCCCCAAACTAACGGGCTGATAGAGAGGTGGCATAGAACCTTCAAAGCTGCCATTCTGTGTCATAAGCCTGAAAAATTGACATATTTTCTACCGCCGATTTTACTTGGACTGAGAGTTGCATTCAAGCCCGATATTGGCGCCAGCAGAACGACATTAAGAATCCCAGGCGAATTTTTTCAAAAACACTAAATCTTCAGAGCCGACAAGTGAATCAGGTGCTAAATTTCGCGAAGCAATGAAGAAACTGCGATCAATAGAAACAGCGCATCACTCGCCATCAATAACGTTTGTGTCGCCGAAACTGCTGATAGCAACTTATGTGTTCATCAGAAACGACTCGATCCATCCCTCGTTAACGCACCCTCACAAGGTCCCTACGCCGTAACACGCAAAGGCTCAAAATACTTCACGGTTACCATCAAACATCGCTCATCTAATATCAGCATCGACAGACTCAAAGCTGCCTTCATAACTCATACCCACCTCGAAACTTTAACTCCTGCCTCGAGAAACCCCACAGAAACTTTCGAGAATTGTACTGATTCCACACAAAATCACGCCCAAGACGAGACTACACTTACAAGAGATCACGCTACAGACAAGTTCGTAAAGTGCTCCATTAGGACTTCCGGAGCAGTGCACTCACCCACCTAGGGTGTTCCCTCAGTACACATTCCCTTTCCGGAGACTCCGTACTGACTGCTCGCTCCCATTAGCACGCCTTCAAAAGAGCTATTCGTTCCTTTTGGAAGCATTGCATTGCCTAGAAAAGGTTGCCAGATATTTGTTTATCTGCTGGACAAGGCCTCGGGTTCCGTTGTTATTGTAACGAAGCCCAGTCCTGCCCAAAAGTAACGCTTTTGTCCTTAATTGTCATACAAAGAAACGAGCAGTTACAGTAGGGTTGGACAAAAGTGAAATTAACTTAAGAAGGGTAAGCTCCGAGGAGCAGTTGAATAAGTGGTTAGTGTCATGAGGAGAAGTGGCGCATACCGGGGAAACTTTTGGAACCTTTGGACTCAGTCTGGATAAGTAGTTTCATTTTTACTACCAGGGGTAGGTAACATGGCCTAGAAAGTTTCACTGGTGATAAATCGCTACGACAGTCGGGACGTACTGGGTACAGTTTTGTCGTTAAAATAACAACAACAGGTGTTTTTGCGGCTTTGTATACATGCTGCCCAAAATTAACCCCAATGGGCGAAGTCCATTCGGGATCAAAGCTACATCGACGTAGACTTCTAACTCCCTGTTTGCTGGGGATCGTGAATAGGGTGGGGAGGATTTTGCCGAGGTATTAGCAGGCTCCTTGTGGCTAAAAAACCGGAAGGAGTCGGGAGATAACTATGTATTTTTGTTGTGAAAAAAAAAATTATTTTTTCTATTTTTATTAAATTTTTTTTAAATGCCGTAAACAACCGTGAAATAGTTTTCAAAAAAATTTATTAGACTGGATTTACACACGGCAAGTTTTATTGCCGCAATTCGAAATGTGTTGAAGAGGGAGTGACGGAGAAGGAAGAGGGACACCGAATTGCTTGTGCTCGGCAATTCTGCTTTGTCGCCTTTTTCTCAGTCACATCATATTGACTTTTAATCAAGTTGACATTCATTGTTTGTATTTTTTGAAATACATATGTATAAAAATAAATTTTTTGTTTTTAAAATTGTTTTAAAAAATTTATTTTTATTTACAATTTTAAAATAGAATAGAATTATATATTTTCAGATCAAATTTCCATACATCAAGTCCTTGATATCTTGCTCCGCAACCTGGCGTAGGCTATCCAGGAACCGCAGGCAGCGTATTCTAACGCCAGTTATTGCTGGACAACTGCAGATCAGGTGCCCCACTGTCTTTTCCTCGTCATCATCTGTAGAACTCCTACAGCGTCGTCGGTACGACATGCCTAGATTTTCTGAATGCCCGGTTAGTACACCTATTATTTTCGAGATCTTTGGGATGTCTTTAGCGTGGTTTGGCGTACATATCCGGCACCCTGGGGATTGTAGTCATCTTTCGTTGGCTAGTTGAAGCAGTGTGAGCTCCTTCAGCATTAGTTTCCTTCCTTCCTCAAAATAGCCTTTAACCGTCCAGGCGATTTTGGCCGTCCAAAGTTGGATCTCCCCGTTTCTCGGGGAGTTGGATTTAAGTTACACAATTACCGAGCCGCTTGATCCAAGGCAGACGCCCCCTTGCAGCCGCACCTTATGATGACAGGCGCTTCTGTTGAAATCCCCTGGAAAGCTCTTAAACCGATTATGTCGGAGTGGCCTTGTTAGGTTGTCGCCTTTTCACATCAGTTCACCACCGAACGGATGTTCAGTGGCTATCCAAGGGATACGACGCGGACGTAGTGACCTGCTTGGACCGCACATAGAAGAATCACTATTGCTATTCCCAGTTGAATAGCGGTCAAAAACTTTCCCCACTTGCGTGGACTTCTTCACGCTTCGCTTCAGCATTAGTTTGCATGTGAAAAAAGGAACCCCACAGCGGTCTTTGTCCAGAAATACCTACTTGGCTATGCTCTGCCTAGCAAGTTCGTCTGCTCTACAGTTTCGTTCTATGTCTTTGTGTTCCGGGACCTATGTGAGGTTACCGCGATACTATTGAATCATCTCTTGAAGGGATCGACGAAGGTTGAGCGTTAGTATAGAGCTAAAGGAGTAAGATCCAAAGGATTTGATTGCCGCTTGGCTTTCGCTAAAAATAAAGTACATATGTTTTCCTATCCAAGCCACGGTGTAAGGGGTTTATAATATGCCCGAGGTAGATATGCATGGCGTAAAAGGCGACATAGGTCCAGAAAAGGTAATCACGTGCAATTTAATGGTTGATCTATGGATATGATGCCTCTCACCTCTCATTTCCAACCTTCTTCTTCCTTACAAAAGGAGGGTTGAGATGACCTAGTAGTAGCGCAAAGAACTGCATCTATCGACAACACTCCCCAAAACCTACGGGAAGTGTTTTTGTCGCTAAACCAACAACATAAGCAACTGAAACTTCATCCTGAAAAACACAGCTATGATGTCAATAAAAGCGGTCCTTAAACGGGACATAAGCTGCGCGTGCTAGGTACCCTGCTACATCGAGAGACCTAGCTATTGTATAATGTTGGCTTTTGCTGCCTTGTTGTTGTTGTTGTTGTTGTTAACAGCAAAACACTCCCCGAAGGTTTTGGGGAGTGATGCCGAAGTTGACAGTCCTTGGCCGGATATGACACCGGTACGCTGCGGTACTCCTTTGCGGTACTGCCCGACTGTCGTGGTAGCGATTTGGTATGACCAGTGGAACCTTCTAGGTCATGTCAACCCTCGATCCGTGAGGAAGGAGAAGATGGGTAATGAGAGGTGAGAGGCATCATATCCGTAGATCAACCATCGAGTAGCACGTCAATTACCTATGTGCATATTAGTCGCCTCTTACGACCGGTATGCCTACCTCGGGCATATTCTAAACCCCTAATCCGCAGGGGCCTTGTCGTTACGATCAGCTCTGTGCAAGGGAAGAGCAAACCTTCTTATAATTGAACAATGGATCTGCTGCTTAATAACACACAGAAAAATTTCTTACATTTTTAGTTAACATGATTCATGATAAATCAACATGAAGACCTCTTGTACGTAAAACAAAAACAATTTCGGAAAATCAACACGAACATTTTAACGCTCATGAAATACTTCTGCATTAGAATTACATTAGTGTGTATCCCTTACACTAAATTCGGTTTGTTTTAACATGAACAAGTGTTGTTTTCGAGCATCATCTGTTCCCCATCAAAGCTTGTGAACAGAATTGTTCTCAAAAGAACAGAATTTAAGTCAGTGTGTAGATGATGAAAAGTTGTATATATTATAAATAATTAATATATTGTGAAATTTATAATTTCTTAACTTGCGAATAAGTGGTGAAGTTTTGCAAAAAGTTTTGGGTAAGTAATTTGTGTTGTTTTTCATATTTTGTAAACGCTTCCTGCTAAAACACGTCCAAAAATGTCGGGGCAGGTTAAAAACAACGCGCACTATACAAAAATACCATGGAAGCGCTTTAGGATTAGGGATACCGGGTAGAAAAGGCGTCGTTTGATACTTATCCCTACATTAATTGGACGTGTGCTACCAGTTTTACAATCGCTTGGATAATTTAAAGAGCTTTCAATGAAACAATTTTTATTTAATTTTCAGAGTGGGGCTTGTTGTTGCTGTTTTCGATGCAGAAGATGCCAATGATTGGATTAAAATAAGTATATGTATGTACATATGTGTACTTTTATTATTTAAAATGATGATCGTGTTAATTTAACATGATGATCGTGTTAATTTAACATGATGATCGTGTTAATTTAACATGATAGATTGTGTTAATTTAACATGAGGATCGTGTTAATTTAACATGATAGATCGTGTTGATTTAACAATAAAAACATGTTGAATTAACATGACAGATCGTGTTAATAAATTATACAAGCATTATTTCTTTCATACCTGAAAATATGTATGTTAAAGGTTTTCGATAAATGAATTAACTAAATAAAAATTATTAAAAAAATCAAAAACAAAGTGTTTCATTTTAAGGGTTAATTTAACAATGAAAACCTGTTAAATTAACATGATAGATCGTGTTAATTTAACAATAAAATCCTGTTAAATTAACATGATAGATCGTGTTGATTTAACATAACATATCGTGTCAATTTCACATGATAGATCGTGTAAATTTAACAGGACGAAAGTGTTATTTCAACATAGTATAGTGTTAATTTATCATGTCTGATCGTGTTGATTTAACAAGAAAAATAATGTTGTATCAACAGGAAATCATGTTGATTCAAACCTTTGTGATCATGTTAAAATCACACTGTTCCTTCATGTTGATTTAACATGTAGGAACAGTGAAACAGTAGCTTCATGTTAGAACGACATGAGCGATAGTATTGAAAAATAATAACCTGAAAAAGTGTTAAAAAAGTGTTGATTCAACATGAAAATTATTCTGCGTGAAGAAATAATGAAAAAAAAATAAATAATATTTCCTTCTCAGTATTATTATTGTTTTTGAAGCGAATGAATTCAACAGGAAATATGGAGTCAGTGCACTGCGTGCTCGGACACCCATTTAAAAAAAAAACCTTATATGTGGAAATGAAATAAATATCTTAAATGATAGCTTATTTTGTTTATAAATAGCTAATAATTTTTTTTTTTCATTTTCTACTTAAATTTGTCTGTTAAATCAATTTAGCTGCACGGTCTTCACTATCCAAAAATATACAATTACTCCACTCGCGCAACCCTGCGCCAATAAACAAAGTCAATTAAATTTTCTAAAATACATTTTCCAAGGAAATCTTTGTTTGAATTCTGGATTATGATGCTAAAATATCAAAGAAATTTTGTAATTTTTTATTTTAAGAGTACAAAACCAAAATTGTCCGACTACTGGGGTGTGTCCGACGACCACTAGTGCCTTTACCCTATATGCTTTTACATTTAAATTCCCATGTTATTATTGTTTTCGTTACATATTAGTTGAAAATTAAGTCATACGGTGTAGCTTTTATTCAGCCGAGAATTTAAGCTTTTTGTTGTAAAGTTAAGCACATGGGTTTTTTTAGTACTCAATTTCCCCAGAAAACCTAAGACGAAACACTCTTTGCAAAACCAAAATCGACAACGAAATATTTTACTCCTTAAGACCCTCATACAGTTCCGTGTGAGCGTGAGCGTGAATGAGAGGAGGATTGCGTGCGCAAAGGAAAAGAATTCCAAATCAATTCTTTAGTGTGTTCACGCACATCTGTCAAATGAGTTCAATTCTCCAAAAAATTAAAAAAAATCAAAGTTTGGCGTGGTAATCGCCAAATTTCAACACTCACTTGCGTAGGGTTTGTGTCACCTTGCGTTCGCAATTCACTGTGAGATGGTAAAATAAGCATTTAAAAGCATATTTAACACTTTCACTTAATTTTAAATGCACTAATATCAAATATATTTTAGCTGTTTATCCACTTACGCATGATTTTTTTGGGAAAGTGGAGTAATATAAACATATTACCCAAAAGAAAATCGTTCTCGCTCACCCGCGTTCACGCTCAAAAATAAGTGTATATAGGGCTTTACATGCAATTACGAATAAAATGCCTGTTTAGACCACCGGTCTAAATATATCGGCCGCCCCTCGTAGCAAACCGTAGTATCTTCCGCGCTATTACTTTTTACTTTTTATCTTTATACCGATAACAGCTCTTACCCCTTCGAATCCTACAAATGTAGGCTTTCGGCGGCGGTACAGAGCTGATATTTATCTAAACACTCGATCACTTATTTTCATACCAAGGTAAAGTACCACTTACATTTCCATATAATCATTTATTGTGCACTTTGTAATTATTTCAATTCCATTACATTTCATTACCACATACAAGTTACATTTAATAAAACTATTGTACATATTTACTTTGGAATCACATTGTTTATCACTCGCCGCTCCTTTCATTGCTTTGCATATATTATTACGTGCGAGCATCCCGCCATTGCCATTCGCCGCACGTAACATTGGTCCTATTTTATAATTAGGGGATTTCCCAAGTTTCGAATTACTTGAGATCAATGTAAACTACATTCAACTAATTTAAACATCTCGTCGCCTCAGAAAATGAACGGCGAATGTGAAAATTTACGATTTTCTGGTTTTGATGCAGAATAACTAATTCGGGACTGACCTTTTTATTTCTGCAATCAGTTTTTTTTTCTATCTTCTTTAGATTTTGAGTTATTTAGTGTGCGTTTTGTAGTATGTTACAAAATATAAAAATTCTGGTATGCTTTTTATCGTATGAGGTACAAATATACTTATCACATAGGACAAATTTCCATAGAAATTCATTTTTTGTTATCATTAGAAAAATGTGTCGTAAGTGCCGCTAACTGCCTGCATGGAGTTTTTATTTAGTTTATACGAAATATACGAAATAATAACAAAAATGATGTCAAGGTTCTGCTACTTATGTTATCAGGTAGACCTATACCTTGATTTTAAAAGTTAAATTAGTTTGATGGCTACCATACCGTAAAAGTTATAAGCGCGTGAAACGCACTGCTAACGTAACATCATTTGGAAGTGCAATCAAGATACAGATCATGTTTGGTTTAATTTCTGCGAACTTGCTGAGACAATCATCCCAATTTTACTTCATGTTATATAGCAAGGATGCCACAAGGCAAGGGCATACCGTTTTACCAAAATCTTTAGGATTTTGAACGTATTTTAACAAAAAAAAAGGTACTGCCTACGTTACACAAAGCACTGCTAACGTTACACGTGTGAAGACTGAGTATCTCTACATATAATAAAATTGTAATCGTTGGTCTCTGTACATTGCAGATATACAGACACATTAAAAAAAGGAGCCAGTGGAATCAAAATGAACCGTTTTTTTTTTTTTTTTTCTGTCGGTCTGACTGTCTGTCTGCCTTGATGTTTGTGCGCGGTTCACTAAAAATTGGAATGATGGAATTGAATGAAACTTTCACTGTTGCATTACTAGATGTCTACTTTAAAATTTAAGGTATCCCTTATGTGATCCAAAATGTGCTAGTACAATATGGGTATCAAATGAAAGGTGCTGATGAGTGCTCAATAAGTAATTATATTACATTCAATATCTGAAATGGTTTCGGAGATATCTCATGAAATATGAGAGAGAAATGGAGAAGGTTTGGAAGATTCATTGGCACCTTCGTCCAAGTTTTGGGCTATCATATTCAGCCTTCCAAAGAACTAAATCACATTTACTTGTCGACTTATGGACCTCACAAAAAGTGGACTTTCGTCATAAGTTGTGCAATAAAATCTGAACTTGCTTGTCTGCTATGAATCGGCGATAGTAAAACGCTGTTGTGTGATAAAGATAAACGTCTAGGCTCTCAGAATAATGTACTTTGATCCAAATATTGCTTCTACTTGCAGAGTAACAGAGCTCCTGAAAATAGGTTTGGGGTGAAAGAGTAGGTCGCCTCCCCGTTGGTGCACCCTGGGTAACGCTAAATGACTCACATGGCCTACACGGCTAGTTTCTTGTATTGCCGGTTCTACGAGAACGGTACCAGTATTTGTGCTGTACCCATCGTGCCGAAACGACCCGGGCAGTTTTCTTATATCGACCCAGCCAAGAGCAATACACTCGGGGTGACCCTGTTTGACATTTAGGCAGGGCTACATCTCGTTACAACAACATCAACATAGGTCATTTGAGCTCTAAGCGCGGATTGTAGGAGAACTAGCTTAATATAAAAATTCTAAGACTACACAGAGCCAAAAATGCCTAATAAAATTAATAAGATTGTCTTCATGATCAGTTTTTGGCCAAAGGGGTAGTTGCAACGGTGGAAACGAAGAAAAAACTATAGGGAAATTTCTTTGGTTTTAAGAAGAAATTCTTATTAAAAAAACTATACATTTAGTACAAAGGTGTAGTTAGACGCTGGCAATTATTAGCATACGATGGCCGGATGGTTAGCAGCTGGGTTTAGCGTTCGAAAAATTGTAAGTTCGATTCTCTCTCTTTTTTTCCTAATTAGAAATGTTAAAAAGAAATCTTCTCAATTATATATAAGTGATTTTCCTTTTAAACATTAACAACTATACAAATATCAGTAATTAGACGCTAGGAATCAAAAGTGAGCGATGGCCTGATGGTTAACAGCTGGGTTTATCATTCCGAAATTTGTAAGTTCGATTCTCGGTGGGGGCGATATCTTTTTATTTTTCATTTAAAATATTAAAAAGAAAATCTTAATAACATTAAAAAGACTGTCTCTACAATAATAAGAAGCACATCTTCTTGAAGAAAATCTATAGAGATATCTTATGACTTTTGTTCTATTTTATTAGGCATTGTTGGCTCTGTGTAGGTAAAAATTCTACGGAAGAACCTCTAAGAAGCCTCATACTCAGAAAATTGCTTTGGTTCACTGGTTTTTTGATTTTGGAAAAGGTACTAAATCCAGTGAGAAAAATAAAAAGTAGCTGCCGAAAATGTGCTAAGTCACAAAAGTGCATACATAAATATAAATTTTTTTTATAAGCGTCCATTTATTACACTCCAAAATTGAGTAACATGGCGTAAAAAACCGAAACTCCTAATTTAAATTCATATTTTTATGTTTTTTTTTCTCCTGTAAAATTTGAAAAATGCCACTTAGCACCTTTGCGACCTAAGCCGACGATATATCGCAAGGGTGTGAATAGGCAGGTTGCGATTGCATTCTTCAGGCATTCCTTATGTTTTGTATTTTGCTGAGCTTTCCTCTTCTTTGTAACAAAACGGAAAGCAACAATTTTTTTTTTTAAATAAAAAATCACTGGTAATGTTACATATTATTTAAGCTAATAATGTCTTCAAATCTTTGGAAAAGTAACTTTTTTTATTTGGAACGTTGGATATACGTATTGGCGACCTGGTAACCGACGTACAAAGTGTACTTAAATTATGGAGGGAGCACTTCTCCTCACTGCTAAATTGCGAAGGAGACGTCGAACCCGATACCCCAATCCCTGACGATGGAAAAGTCGTCCCACCACCTGACTATGATGAAGTGAGGATAGCTATATCACAGCTCAAAAACAACAAAGCGCCTGGAAAAGACGGACTACCCGCCGAGCTGTTCAAACACGGAGGCGAAGAGCTGGTAAAAAGCATGCATCAGCTCTTATGCAGAATATGGTCAGACGAATGCATGCCTCCGGATTGGAATTTAAGTGTGCTTTGCCCAATCCACAAGAAAGGCGATCCCGCTAACCGCACGAACTATCGCGGAATCAGTCTTCTTAATATCGCATATAAGGTTCTTTCTAGTGTGTTGTGTGAAAGGCTGAAGCCCATCGTAGACAAACTGATTGGACCTTATCAGTGTGGCTTTAGACCTGGTAAGTCTACCATCGACCAGATTTTCACGATACGCCAAATCCTGGAGAAGACCCATGATAAAAGAATCGACACACACCATCTCTTTGTCGACTTCAAAGCCGCTTATACGGCTTTGCCAAATGACGATGAGCAATACCAACAGCTCCGTCAGAATCGGGAAGGACCTCTCTGAGCCATTTGAAACCAAACGAGGCTTCAGACAGGGCGACTCCCTTTCGTGCGATTTCTTCAATCTAATGCTGGAGAAGATAATTCGAGCAGCAGAGCTAAACCGCAATGGTACAATCTTTTACAAGAGCGTGCAATTGCTGGCGTATGCCGATGATATTGATATCATTGGCCTTAACAACCGCGCCGTAGGCGCTGCCTTCTCTGGACTGGATAAGAAAGCGAAAAAAGTGGGTCATGCCGTGAACGAGGACAAGACGAAGTATTTGCTGTCATCAAAGAAAGAATCGGCGCACCTGCGCCTTGGTAGCCATGTCAATGTCACTTCGTCTATTTAGGAACCAGTATCAACACCGAAAATAATATCAGTCTAGAAATCACTCTTGCCAACAAGTGCTACTTTGGACTGAGTAGGCAATTGAGAAGTAAAGTCCTCTCTCGAAGAACAAACATCACGCTCTATAAGTCTCTCATCATACCTGTCCTGATGTATGGCTCAGATTCATGGACAATGTCAAGAGAAGATGAGATGGCCCTTGGAGTATTTGAGAGAAAAGTTCTCCGGAAGATTTATGGGCCTTCCCGTGATGCCAGCGGCGAGTATCGAAGGAAATTTAACGATGAGCTGTACGAGCTCTACGCAGATCTGACCATAGTCCAGCGAATTAAAGCCCAAAGACTCCGCTGGCTGGGCCATGTTACGCGAATGGACAAAGAAGCTCCAGCACAGAAGGTTTTCCTATCGTCGCCTGAATTCGGCAGCAGAGGAAGGGGGAGGCCTCGACTGAGGTGGAAACAACAGGTGGAGGATGACTTGAACTCCCTTGGGGTTTCCAATTGGCGTCAGTTTTCGCTAAAAAGGAATGACTGGCGTGCTTTGATATGCAACGGCCAAAATCGCTTAGGCGGTTAACCGCCAATAAATGATGATGATGGATATACGTATAGTATTAAGAAACTATATAAACAAATTAAATTAAAACGTAATTTAACATGTCTTAAAACAACTTTTTTGATTTTGCACTGCTAACTTTACATACGATTTTTTCGGTACATTTATCTTTCACATAACTACTACTGGGAACATAACTTTTATAAAAACTTTACGTTTTATGATATTATAGCTAATTTTCTAATAACTAAAACTTGAACAGCCAAACTTTGTCGCAACAAACACGGTATCTTTATGTTTTTGTTTTCTGAAGTACTTCCGACCAAATTGTTTTTATTCACAGCGTTTTATAAAATGAGCGAAAAGTTTAATTTAACACGACTAAAATTGAATGACCCTTTTTAAACAATATGCCATGAATCCCGCGAGACCCTAGTGCTTGAAATATTTGACAAAAAAAACTACTTGCTTTACTTTCCCAAAGAATCGACCATATATCTATACATACCTGAGCCTCAAAACGAAAAATACTTTTGGTATTTTTTTTAGAAATTGAAATGTAATCAATTCCTTTTCTCCTGCTGAAAGGAATTTATTACTTTTCCAATTACATGTAATGGGGAATTTGGGAGTAAGTTAATTCCTAAAGTGAGGTGAGCTCAGCTAGATGATCCCATTTAAAATTTTCTATTAGCACTTTTTCATTTCATTGTTGGACTTAGCACATTTTGGAATCAATGCAAACAACGCACATAAAAACAGAATAGTTATACAATGCATGATGTAAGTAGTGATATTAACAGTTTCTAGCATTTGGCATCAAAAACCTGAAAAAATCCATAAGGTGGACTTAGCATCTTTGCGACCTAAGCCGGCGATATATTTCTTGAGGTAAACGTGCCAAACCACGACAAAGGTGAGTACATGTTTCGCTAACATGTTTTATACATTTTTATAATAGTAATTTGCAATAAAATTGAAAATGTTGTAAACATCAAAATTTATTGTGCAGGAAGATGAGAAGCCTGCTGTACCTTAAATTAAGGTAAGTACAAACGTAAATATGCTCGTTTTTTTCGGAATTATAAAGCAAAATGTATATTGACCTTGGACAAAATATTAATAAAAATAATAATATTAAGATCTACGTGGGCTGGACTGAGTCAAACATATGTACCTCTAAAAATCCATGAAGTTTTCTGATTTGGTCAACTTTAAGGGGGTTAAACACGTAGGTACCCACCAGGTCTATTGGAAAAGTACGGATAAGCAAACTAGGTAAGTTATTAGGGATTAGCCTCTATCAATTAGTAATTCAGAACAAGATATTTTTTTACAATGCACTTAAATCAAAACACAAAGGTGTATATAAAGATACATACATAAACACATGTACAAATATGTACTTACCTACCTGAGTTAAAAAACAAGTAAGGAAAGCTCTCTTCGACATCGTTTCAGGTTCCTAGCTGTTTAATTACAGGAGTTATAGCCCAAAATCCGTTTATCGGAAGAATCGATTGTATGGGGGCTATGTGAAATATTTTTTAAATCTCAATGATTTTCGACATATGTAGATATTGCACATATACAAATAGCAATACTTACAAAATTTCACGTTCCTACCTGTTTATTACAGGAGTTATAGCCCAAAATCCGTTTATCGGAACAATCGATTGTGTGGGAGCTATATGTAATATAGGTCCGATCTTGCTGGTTCCGACAAATGATTTCTATATTAGAAAATGGTGGCCACATACCAAATTTAAGCCAAATATCTCAAAAACTGAGGGACTAGTTTGCGTTCAAACAGACAGATGGACATGGCTAAATCGACTCACCTCGTCATCCTGATCATTTCGGTA
Organism: Campiglossa producta; assembly: GCA_964058755.1. Classification (NCBI taxonomy): domain Eukaryota; kingdom Metazoa; phylum Arthropoda; class Insecta; order Diptera; family Tephritidae; genus Campiglossa; species Campiglossa producta. The sequence continues at coordinate 25,933,481 of CAXKVI010000005.1, forward strand.
TACTTATTGAAGGGTCCATCTCTTCTTCTTCTCATACTTACAAACATCTGACCAAAGTTATAACACCATTTCATCTTCATGAAAGGTATAATAAAGTCCTAGCTCTGTACCTACAACAATCGTGTTCAAAATCAACTCGTTTCGTGTGTTTTGAAAATTTGGGAAGTATGTATTTGATTGACTACATCTTTCTTTCAACAAGTCCGATTGTCAAATTGTCGCCTAGTCTAGTCCCGATTTTTTTTCGGAAGCACGAAAGCAGTTATGTTTGGCTATAAACACATGCAAGCACACATGCTTTTGGAGATCTGCATTTGAGTATCTTTTTAAGTAATAAAAAACGCAAAACAAAGAACTTTTGCCAATCTCTTACAAAGTCTCTTATTTGTCTCATTAGTCGAATGCATTGTTACTGCATTATTATTCCAGTGATTTATTTTTGTGCCAAACGCTAGTAAATGTACGAACCCAACGTGCTCAATGCGCCGTTTATTGACTTTTGTCACCAACGGCCAGGGCTGCCAGATTTTTAAAACAAAAAAAGCCCCTCCAGAAGAAAAAAGCTACCAAAAGTGCTCAAAATTCCCAAATTTCAATAAAACATATAGGGTGATAAGAAAATAAGCCTTGTAAAAATCAGACCTGGGAAACTTCGATTAGAATTAGTAATCATTACGATTAGAAAAATAAAGTAATCTAATCATTCGATTTTTTTTGATTCTTTTTATTTTGATTACTAATTGATTAGATTAGAGCTAATCAAAAAACTAATGGCGATTAGCGACGATTAGCATATCTAATCAAAACTAATCAAAAAAAATAATCAATTAGCTTTCTCGATTAGTTTTAATTAAATTTGATTAGATCAACTCTTTTGAAATATTTTCTTTTTTTGTCATATAATTCATAAAGTAGCAAACTTAAAATAACTTTTATACAAAATTTCATTGTAAACATAAACACTAAATACAAGTTAAAGTATACAAATTGAAAAAACATTATGAAAAAAAAGCTTATTATATTACAAAAAGTTCACATTCGACTTCATTAGTACCAACTTTTCAAAAGAAAAGTCAGACAATGAACTCCGTCTTGGATTATTAACTATGCCGGCAAAAGAAAATAGCCTTAGCCTTTCAACGGGCGCTGATGAGGTAAGCGGAGTATTAAAAGCGAGATACGCTTCCCTCAGCGCACCATATTTCGTCCAAACTTCAGGGGCTGGCGTCGGGTCATTTAAGTAAGCGTATAGCTGATTGCTAACGACTTGTTTAAACCCGGTTGGCGCGTTAGGTAAAATTGGTGTTTGGGGAATTACCGCCTCCTCATCATCTTCTGGAATCAAAATAATAGTTATGTAGTTTGAAAAACCAAAAAATATTGATAAAATTACCGTCATTGAAATCATAAAAAGAGCTTTCAGAGTCCAACTGAGGCACGACCGTTTCAGTACATGTGGAATCGTTTTGGAAGAAAGTGCTTATTACCTCAATCACCCTTTTACTGATGTGCTCCTGAGTACAGTTAGGCGAAGTTTTTTGGATAGCAGGCAACCATTTCATTTTCACATTTGGTGTCAACACCGCTGCCGCTAATGCCATATTTACCTCAGGAGCCAATGTAAAATATGGCATAAACCTTTCTCTCAATTGATGTTCTAATTTTACTGCTGTTGAGCTAACAATGCTCAAAACTTCGGGTTTTCTGGATAATTTTAGCAGTTTATTACTCAAAGAAAATAACGCAGGAATAATACAACCATATTTCACATTGGCTTCACCTTGAAGAAAGTCTAAAGTTTGGGAAATAGGCTCCATTAGCAGCTTGTACGACTCCAAATATTGAAAATCACTTAATGCAAAAGGAGACAGATTCAGCTCATCGGAAAGCTTATTCAATTTATCTTTGTACTGTAGTAACTTCACGATTGCATCATATAGTGAGTTCCACCTAGTTACTACTGGTACAACAAGAGCTGAACCTAAAATGCCCTGAATAGTTTCGGAGGATTTTGGCCATTTGCATTTTTTCCAAAGTTGATTGCACTTTTTGATCGTCTGTAAGAAATGAATTTTAGTTGCATTTAAAAAAAAATGTATAGATTTTACCATTGAGTGCTGAATTTCCATTGTTGGTTGGCTTTTCAAAATCTTGGTATAGTCAGTGCTGGCTAATAAATTTAACGTGTGACTGGCACACCTATCGTGTTTCGGCAAATATTTATTATTTTCGAAAATCGGTATTTCGTCTTCACTATTTTCCTCTTCCTCATCACTATCATGTTTTGGCAACCCATAATCACGAAACGCCTTCACAAAGTTTGACCCGTTGTCCGTGATGGTCATAATTATGTTCTTGTTGTTTAGCTCAAAGGAAGAATTCATTTCTCCAATCATTTGCGCGATTTTCTCCGCAGAATGGACACCAAGTATTCGCCTACACGCCAACGCAGCTGATTTCCTCTCAAAATTTTGATCAAACCAATGACATGTGTAACCTAAAAAGCTTCCGTGATTGCCCGACCATATATCGGCCGTGGTACAAAAATACTTTGATGACGACATGTCATTTCGTACTGCAGACACCATGTTATTGTAGCCTTCGTCAAGTTTTTTCATGGCAGACTTTTTACACATAACATGTAATCCAGTGCCACTAAACAAGTCACGGAAGGACTCCTTTTCTAAAATTGAAACGGGTAACGCGCAATTTACCAAAAAACGGATAATTTTTTTTTCAAAAGCTTCCTGTGCCGTGCTTTCATGGGATGGGCCAGATTTCATACCTAAATACTTTTTGTATAGGTCATTGTGGCGAACTTTTATATGGGATATGAAGTTTGACGTTACTTCACCAGTGCCTCGTATGACTTTATTACAGGCGACACATGTACCCGTTGTTCTTCCATTTGACTGCCATAACAAAAAAAAAAATTAATTAAACAATAATTTAATATAAATATTCATGAATAAACAAACAAAATCACTACTAGAAACCTACAACATCACAACATAGTTTGAACTTCACCAACACTTAGTTTAACAAACTTTTTCAATTGCCACGTAAAATTCTGGTTCGAAAATTAATTTAGGCGAACTCCTTCTTTTTTTCCCGCTCACTGCCGGTTCACTATCCGCAACAATATTCCTCTTGCGGATCACCTTCTCCGGTATAAAATTTGGGTCAACAACATCGTCATCGGCTGAGAAGTCTTGGTCATCAAACAGATCTTGATCCATTTCGACAACTACGGTATTTATAATTTGAAAATGTTATATGGCTCCAATTTTTCAGAAAAGTTAAATATTCATTTACCGTTATCTTACATAATAATATTTTTTTTTTTTAAATTCAAGAAACCAAAAGTCAGAAGGAAAAATTCAGAAAACTTTTTTCAGAAACCAAAATTCAGAATCAAAAATTCAGAAACACATTTTTCAGAATATTTTTTTTCAGAAATTCAAATAATACATATAAACACATAATATATTCAAGTGATTTTATTTAATTTAATTTTTTTAATTTTATTTGTATTTTGTGCAATTTTATTTTATTAATAATGCATAAAACAACAAAACATGAAAAGGTCGATATATCGCCATCGTAGAAAAAACATCGATAGTGCGATATTATCGATAGTGCCATCGATTGTTTTCCAGCTCTAGCGCCAGCCATTAGTAGCTTTTTTCGAAAAAATATCACCATGAAAAAAAGTGGCTCACTTGGTAAAATTCGAGCCATATGTACTTACAAATAGTTTTCACCACTTCACTTATAACACTTTTTAAATTGAAAAAAAAAAAAAAAACAAAACACAATTTTCAGTTTCACCAAACAAGTTGTCAAGCAAAGCTATGAACAATGACTTAGTACAATATTATGAAATATTGAAAAATATTTATATCATGTAAATATAAGTAAATTTAGGGTTTTATTCATAAAAATAAAATTGGTTTATTAGCTCTTATAATTGGAACTTTGTATGAAAATGTCATTTTAAACCTTTGATATTTTTAATGAATAGTTAGTATACAAAAATTAATATTTCTTTTTACAAAAAAACTTCAAATAGGGTGATCTAATCCAATCTAATCAAAATTAATCGAGAAATCTAATCAATTTTTTTTTTGATTAGATATGCTAATCGTCGCTAATCGCCATTAGTTTTTTGATTAGCTCTAATCTAATTAAAAAGTAATCGATTAGAATAGCCATCTAATCCTAATTGGGCAATTAGGATTAGAAACAAAAAGCTTCTAATCCGATTAGTAATCATTAGGATTACTAATCATTATTTCCCAGGTCTGGTAAAAATTAACGCTTTTTTGTATGAGAAAATATTAATTTTTGTCGCGAAGTTAATTTTCTGATCATTTTAGGAAAAACGATGTGTACATATTTCTTTTAAGCCGCTTTGCTCTACACTGAACCGAAAAGGTACATATTTTCTACGAAAAAGTACATATATTTTACGAATTTTTTTCATTAAAAGCTCTCCAAAGAACGTTTTCGTAGAATTTAGGAACAAAAATTCGTAAATACTCATGTCAAACAAAATTTTAATAATAATACTTAAAATCTAAGAACTCATTCATAGAATCTACGAACTCATTCTTAGAATATGTCAATACATACTACGACCTCATTCTTAGAACGTATGAAAAGATTCTTAAATTGTACGAACTCATTCTTAGAATATGACAATCCATTTATTAATTATACGACCTTATTCATAGAATGTATGAAAAGATTCTTAAATTGTACGAAAAGATTCTTAGAATAGTTCAATCCATTCATAAATTATACGACCTCATTCTTAGAATGTATGAATCCATTCTTAAATTTTATGAACTCATTGTTAGAATATGACAATCCATTTATAAATTGTACGAACTCGTTCTTAGAATGTATGAATCCATTCTTAAATTTTACGAGCTCATTCTTAGAATTCAAGAACCCATTCTTAAATTTTACGAACTAATTCTTATAATATACGAACCCATTCCTAGAAAAACCAAAAAACGAAGCATATTATCCATGAAAGTTCGATTATTATTGTTAAATATTATTTACAAAAAAATAGTATTTAAAAGTAGTAACAAAAATTTTCCAAAGTATATAGTTTTTATATATCGTCGTTCTCAACGAAGACTAACACGGTTCGTTGTTTGCGTTTAAGACTAGCACGGTTCGTTGTTATCGTGGAAGACTAGCCCACTTCGTTCTCTGCGTGGAAGACTAACACACTTCGTTTTCTGCGTGGAAAACTAGAATAGAACTGAAGCGTGTTAGTCTTCGACGCAGAGAACGAAGTGTGCTAGTTTTCCACGCAAAACAACGAACCGTGCGGAGTATCTCTAACTTTTGTGAGCAGCATTTTTGGTTTACATGAATTTCTTTTTTTTGTTTTGCTGCCTATTATGAGTTTGTCTGCCCTTTTTTTATCTCTTCTTATGATACTTATATTTTAACTTTTTTTTATCATTTTTTGTGTGTAGTTTGTTTTTGTATTATTAAATTGATCTTTTAATATTTAAGTGTTTTTTGTTTTATTTTTTAATATAGCTTTACTTTTGTTAATTTCAAAATTAATTCCAGCCCTTTCGCCGTTGGTATACTTCATTCATAAGCTTCCTCAAGCTTGTGTGTTTCTTGATCTTACATTGTCTTGACCCAATATTTTAAAATTAATGTGTTCTGTGTTTCACCCTTCTTTTGATCAGACATTTTTGTTAATGGATTTTCACTTAGTTAATTTAATCGGTGCAAATTTTCACGCTTTCTCCTTTCCTCCTTGTGACTTGATGAATGAAAAATATTTCCCAGTGACAGCTGTCTGCTCAGGTAAGAAAATGTTGGTTCAATCTATGACACTTTCATAAAATATAAGAAATAGTTATTAAAAAATACGAAACAAGTTCTAAATAATAAGAAAAAGTAAGTAAGTAAAAGTTATAATCATATAACGTACGTAATCTCTTAAAATTTAAGAACATATTCGTAACATTTAAGAATAAATTCAGCCAAAAAATTAATGAATTTTAGTTCTTATATTTTATAAACGAAGTTAATACAATTTAACGTATTTTTTCATATATAATAAGAATTTTTTCCTTAATTATATGTACTTTTTCTTAGATTCTAAGAAAAAATCAGCGTGATTCTATGAAACTTTGTTCGTAAAAAACATGTACGTCTTTGGTTCAGTGTAACTTTGTTACTTAAAAAGTTATTAGAAAAAATTACCATAGTTTTTTTTTGATGATTGATGTGCTTCATTAAAATTACAAAATCAACACAAATAGTTGCAAGCACATCTCATCAAAAAATATATATTTCGAAGCCAAAAGATTGCGAAAAAAATCTCCCAAAATCAAGGAAGCGCCCAAAAGTGCCTCTTGCGCTTCTTCGAATTCCAAGGCGCGAAAATTCGGAAAAGAGCGCCTAATTGTCGCTAATTCGTCCAATCTGGCAAGCCTGCCAACCGATAAAATTTAACGCTCTTTGCTTCCCACACACAAGGCTGTAAGTAGAGAATGCATGTGTGAAGTTATGCTTTTCGTTTGCACGATATGCGCGCTTCTAAACTAAAGATATAAAATAGATATGTAAGTGTATATGCAGATGTGCATACATGTTCATATATTTGCAGTTATGTATAGTAAATGTGGCATGAGATTTTCCAACTGTTTCCACGCTTGCTGCCCACAAAATGACAACAAATACTGCACCGATTATTATCTATAAGATTGCTTCGGTCATAATCGCACTCGTGGATGCACCGTGTTTAAATTCTTAACGTGTATCTTTCAAAATTTAAGGCATAGGTACATATGTATTTATGCCCACAAATTATGAATGCTTAAAGAATGACTATCTAAATACATATGTATGTACCTAGTTGACCGGTATTTTACAAAGTTGTGGCATAAAATTACAGCATAAGCTTTCCAAAAAGATTTTCAAAACATATCGAGCACTGACCGCAAAAAAAACCAAACCAAGAAACAAGTGACTGAGGTTTCTTTGCCGGTTAGGATTTAATGTATCGTCCAAATTTCTTTGTTGAAATTATAATATTATTTTAATATTGAAACAAAAATATGAAAGGTGGCAACACTACGAATAAATAAATAAAATGAGGTTGTTTATTGGTACAAAATGAGAAAGGTGGCAACCCTGTAAACTGCCCCAAATGGCAACACCCAAGTAGAAACCCTAAGAAATCTCTTCAGTCGTTATCGAGACAGTGACCGATAAACGATATAGCAAACCTCGGAAACCTCGGTCGAAAATACCTCCATTGTATGATATTAAAAAAAAAAATTGTTGGGGTTGATAACATGTGTGATATTATAGGCATAGACGTCAAAATTTGAAAGTGAGTTTAGTCACCTGTTTTTAATTTCCTCCTCCAACTCTGCCGTCTAGCTTTGAGCCGTCAGTGTAGACAGAAATGCCGCCATTAGTAGCGGGGCAGCGATCCATCCTCTCCCGACTGATGTGGCCGCACATCGATCTGTGCTCAGAGGGAGAAAATTGTAAGATCCTAGAATACTGGAGTGCCCAGTTGTGCTTGCGCCCCAGCCAGACGTTTCCCTTAGGCGCAGAGCTGCTGCCTGGTACGTTTCCAGATCGAGTGGCAGAATGCCTAGAATGGCCTAAAGAGCTTCGTTGGGCGTTGTTCTTAGCGCGCCGCTTATACAGATCATACCAGATCTATGGACTTTGCCTAACAGATTCCGGTTTGTGGCCTTGCTCAGCGCAGGCCACCACACCACGACTCCATATAGCATGATAGGTCGGATAATTGCAGTGTAGATCCATCTGCATATTTTGGGGCTGAGACCCCACTTTTTGCCAATGGCTCTTTTGCATGTGTAAAGTGCAACACACGCCTTCCTCTGGCGCTGAAGGATATTCTCCTTCCAGTTTAACTTCCTGTCCAGAACTGTGCCCAAGAATTTGGCTTTATCAGCCAAGTTCAGGCTCACGCCATTAAGTTCTGGTAGGTCCAGCGGCGGTATTTTGTACCGGTTGGTGTAGAGAACGAGTTCCATTTTTCTTGGGTTGATACTAAGTCGCAACGAGAGGACCATGCCGAGACTTCACGCAGTGCTACTTGCATCAAGTCACACAGAGTTTGTGGGAATTTGCCCCTGTATGCAATGGCTAAATCGTCTGCATATTCCACTATCTTCCCGCCCCCCAGCATGTGCCAAGGGATGAGGACATTTTCCTCCCCCGTAGTATTTAATCGATTGGTCCAGTTAGGGATCTGCTTATGCCCAGAATAGTAAGAGCGGTGTTAATAGCCTCTGGACTTATATTGTTAAAAGGCCCTTCAATGTCAAGGAAGGCTCGAGACAGTAATCCTTTTCACCCAATAGTAGTGGAGAGGTAGTCGCTGATTATCCTTTCGAAAGTTTTGAGTGCAAAGGGCGAGAGGCTGATGGGTCTGTAGTCCTTTGGCTCGTAGTGGGAGGCCTTCCGCGCGTTAGGAATAAACACTCCCGTGGCGTGTCTCCAGGAGCACGGAATGTAGTTGAGAGCCAGGCAGGCTGTATAGGGAAATACTAGCCATTTGGCTGATGTCTCCAGCGTATTAATGAGTTTCGTGGGGATAGTCCCGTCCGGTCCGGCAGCCTTAAACGGTTCAAAGCTCTTAACTGCCCGCCTTACCCTTTCCTCCGTGATGGGTATATTTACTGCCAGGTTTGTTGCAGGTGCTGACGGTGCATTATGCAAGTTACCCGGAAAATGTGTGTTCAAGGGCAGCTCAAGGGTTTCCCTTCCGTGCTGGTCCAGGATCCGTCAGGCTTCTGCAAATAGCTAATGGCTGTTAGAGTTTACGAGAGAAATCGTCTAAGTCTCGCTGTGTCGTCGACCTTTTAGTTTAACTTTGTATTCGAGCCATTGAGGCTCCGTGTCGAGGTGTTTAGCATTATTACATTGCTCCCTGCAGGTTTTACGGAGCGAGTCCAGGTCGTAGGTCCACCAATTTGGCCTATGTTTACCGCGTGGGTTTGGCACTGGACAACCTTGTTCTAGGGCATTTGAGAGCGCCGTGGTGTATGTCGTTACCAGGTCCTCCAGCTCCTCAACTGATGAGGGGGCTTGTGGGGGTAGTACTGGTAGTTCTCTGGCTAAAACAGGCAGCTGTTGGTATTGCGTGGATGGCGTTTCATAATAGGTTGCTCTACACGAAAGTTCAACACTATTTCTATATATCGGTGGTCGGAAAATGAGTGTTCTTCAAGAACACGCCATTTTCTGACCCACTCATAAGCGCCCTCACTACAAATAGTGAGATCTATGACCTCCCCACGGGTTTTAGTGATAAAAGTAGGCTCGCTACCCACGTTGCAAACCACCAGGTTGGTTGTTAATGGGTAGTCAAACAGAGACTCGCCCCTGGCATTGATATCGGAGCTTCCCCATTGGACGTGATGAGTATTAGCGTTCGCCCGTACAAAAATTTGACAACAGATCTCTCACCTCCCTTTGTGGTGGAGGTTCTTCGGCGTCGTAGGGCATATAGACCGACGCCTTTGTCAGGCTGGTGTTGCCGACTGTTAAACTGGCAGCGGTAATGTCACCATTGGTATAGTTAGGTAGAAGAAAGGTGTTGAGGTCAGACTTAACCAAAATACAGGTTCTGACTTTGGCCACCTCGCTGGCTCGAATGGGCTTGAAACCCTTAGTCTCCAATCCACAGATCCTCGAGCTGTTGACCCAGGGTTCTTGGATGAGGACCACATCCACGTCGCCTTTAGAAAGACGACTACTTAAAGCAGCCGAGGCTACTTTAGATTTGTGCAGGTTTATCTGAAGCACCACCAACATGAGAGCAATCACACCTCCCTGCCGTCCCCATATCGTCGAGGTCTGCCCTGTCCCGCAGTCTGTCTCTCAACGACGAGTTCAGAGCTACTGCGCGATTTGTCGTAGCGGGAGCCCTGTTGTCTGAGGCTTCAGAGATATTGGGCTCAGGATGGGCTGCTACGACCGTGACGTCGAGGCCTTCCTCGTCCAGCAGGCTGTCTTCCAACTCCGAGTTGGCGGATAACATGCTTTCCGCGTCGGACTCCTCGGTTTCCTCTTGCGGTACTTCGATTTCCGAGTCCGCTGTGCATCGCCACGGTATACGTGGATGACTATCTGGCCTACACTGTAGTGCACTAGCACACCTTTTAAGGGGCTCGAGTGCCTCCTTATTCATGGTGAAGACCACTTGTCTATCAGGCCCCACCGCATCCCCGACCAGAGTGACACTCCAGCCCTACGTCGGGAGGGACGGATTCAATATCCGCAGCTTCGTGAGAACTCTCTCAGGCTCTGCAGGGATGGCAGGAGTCCATGCCCTTGCCCTTGACCGAGCCGGAATGTCCTTCCAGTCGACGACCTCGAATTTTGCACCTTCGTAGACTTCACCCAGTCTTGCAGCTGCTGCTTTGTACAGTGCAACAGTTCTTGCGTCATCGCACGCGACAAGTTTGATCTGTCCCTGGTGCCAGACCGCATCTATGACCGCCGCCGAACCACTTGGAGACGCCAAATAAACGTCGATGACAGCGTTTCCGAGTGCATTCCGGACGGGCCTCCACTGGTCCTTGGGGATGGCCAAACGGTCGTTGTCTCGGTCAAGAATGCCTATAAGGATTCTGTCCTTGGTTACATCAGCAAAGCTTGGTTTGCCCGCTCCGGGGATGTTTTGATGCCGCTTGGGATGGGGTTTTAACTCCACGTCCGATCTCTGGCGTTTGAAAGGGTTTACGTTTACCCTCTTTGGCACATAACTGCTTTGGAAATCCGGTATCAGAGATTGTGCTAACTCCACACACTTCCTGGAGCTCGGCGTTTCGTTTTTCCAGGTACGCAGAGCGGCGGGGAGAGCTCTCTTGGGAGTCCGGGCCCGTAGTTTCCATCGCGGTCGCTCCTTTTGCTAACAGCTCATTCACTGCTTCTCTTTCCTTTGGATCTCTGTGGCCAGGTCGTGAGACCATTGCCACAGGCGTTGAGAGACTGGTTTTCATACCAGCGGTTGATGGAAGTTCAGCATGCGCCGTTGTCCGCTTAGCTGCGTAGGCAGCCGCACTGGTGCTGGCTCCCATCAAGTCAATCTTACTTGAAGATTTATAGGTTGAGCGACCCGTAGTTGCCATCGCTGTCAGTCCACCGGTTGATTTTGAAGTGGAGGTTGTCCTCCGACGCTTTGCCTTCGTTTGATCCAGCATAGCTACGGTGACCATCCGTTCTGTTTTTGGCAGAACAGTTCTTTTTTTAAGGAGCTTGTTCTGCGTATTTTTTTTCTAAGGAAAATGACAGAAATGTTCTGTTTTTAAGCAAATGTTCTTTTTTTGTGCCGGCAACCTTTTTTAACAAATTTGATGAGTACCTCTGTAAAGTTAGTTTGCTCAATAATTTCAAAACATTATGAAAACTTTAAAATCTTTCAAAATATTTTAAAAATAATTTAGTTTATGTTTAACGCGGTCAAGTGCTTCAGCGAAATCAAAAACTGAGTACGTTAAAATGCCAAAAACGTACCAAATTTGGAAGTTCCGTACCCGGAAAAAAGTTCGTACCAAAAATGGTACATTTCGGCCAAAACGGCAACCGTGGTTATGGTAGGTTTTAAATTAACAAGGAAGAAATACTATTCACAAAACGGAAAAATATACTTAAAAAAATTACTTTCAATTGTTGCACTTTGTTTGAAATTATTTGAGATTGAAATTTCAATGTTTCACAGACGTTGGCAATATTTTTTACTGCAATGAGATGACTACGCCATGAAAAACACTTTTTTATTCTAAATAATGAGAGTGTAACCCCAAATAGTTTATAGCCGGGTAGCGAAATTTTCAGGTGAAGGCAATACCAAGCCTTAAGTAAAAAGAGTTCTGTTTTTTTCAAAAAAAATTTATGGTCACCGTAAGCATAGCTCTCCTCTGCTGAGGAGTGAACGTAGTTGTTGGTTGTTTACAGTTTTGTTTTGTGTTTTTCATCCTGTTCGTATGACCCATCGCCGGAAAAGGCCAGCTTAGGGTCAAGGAGAGAGTGAGGGGAAAGTGTGTCGTCCGCCGCGGCAGAGCCTTATACCGCGGTAAGGCCATAGTTACTCTCGCTATGATCACAAGGGCAGCGTAGCCCTGTGGTTATCGACTTAAGCCCTCGTACCGCGGCAAGGTGTCCACCCTTCACGAGGGAATAACGCAATAAGTTATCCCATAATTTTTTTTATTAATAACGCATAATCAGTTATACCATAATTTTTTTTAGGTTTTGATGGGACTCGACACCCCTTTCTGAAATCTATTGGCGTTTTCTTTTCTCGACAAAATGTTGCCCTCTTAAACTGTAACTTTTGTCCTCGGCAATTTGGCGCTTATCAAAATGGCTTAATTTGTAGATAGTGGTGTCCCTCTGCCTTCTTATAAGGTATTTTTTGTGAAATGAACCTATAAGTCTTAGAGAGAGCTGAGAAAAATCTACAGGGCAACACTTTTTCTAGAAAAGAAAACGCCATATGTAACACCGTATATTATGTAAAAAAACTAGCACATTTAGCCAATCTGCATCGCTTACGATTTACAACAAAACGCAATAACTCCTTACGATTTTTATATTTTACGATTTACAACAAAACGCAATAACTCCTTACGATTTTTATATTTTCTAAAGTGCAAATTACACAATAGATAAAATCTAGCATTTTTGTAGTACAACTATCACTACTTCTCGATATAATAAGGTACATGAGACCAGTGTTGGGCAAATTAAAATTGTCAAAATAATTTTTAATTGTAATTGTTAAAAGCTGCAACTAACAATTTTTAATTGTAATTGGCAAAAGTTACAATTAATCAATTGCAATGCTCGTAATTAGCAATTAGTTAATAAATACTTATTTATAATTAATAAATACTTAAAAAATTAATTGATAAATGCCTAACACTGCATGAGACTAACCAGAAATTAATACATCGTTATCAGCATGTCTCCACACAATCCGTTCTCTAAGCATCCAAAAACTTTCAAACCAAAACGCAATAACTTCAGCAGCTTTCAAACCAAAACGCAATAAATATAAAATTTCAAACCAAAACTAAATAAATCCAAACAACTTTCTGCCTTACCTTTAAATTTAGTTGTCCGATAAATTTATCTACGAACGTCAGGTAAACCCCATTAAGCACGTTTTTTGGAAAATTCTTGCTTTTTACATAAAAAGTATTACTCTTTATCGATCTTTAGAAAATTAAGTTAATAGGTTTACCACTCAGAGCAGTCAATGTTTCAAAACTTCAATAGGGTTCTGAGGGTAGAATTACTGCATACTTTCGGTGATCGTAAAGTAAAAATAACTCCTGGCCTAGCCAGCGACCTCGTTAGCCTTTTATAAAATACAAAAACTGATAGAAGCTAATACTAGTTAGAACTATTATTTTGAGAACCAATTTCTTGCAAACAAAAATTGTACAACAATACGTTTCAACACAAAACACTGTGCGTTATTACTGTCACCTTCTCTGTGGCACCGAAGGCGTTACGGACGCATTCAACGAGGTGAGGTTGCGGAATGAAAACTTTTCGTTATGCTTTGTACACTTGCGCGTACATGCTCGAACGATATTTAAGTGGCAAATTAAAGTCCAAGTGAGAATAAATGTTCAAGACCAAATTATATCTTCCTTCGTAAACTACCGCTTTCTATAAATCATGCATGTATGTTGTGTACATATTAGAGGTATACGCCGCCGACAAACGTAGCCGCCGCCACCGACTAGAGTCACTTTTCACGCGCCGCCGCCGAATGGCTTAAATAACGGCGCGGCGGCGGAGTACGCCTGGGCGGGTATCTTTTTTTTCTTTTTTTTTACGGTGTGTGCTATTTATAGGCGGCATCAAAACTTGAAAAAATGAAAAATTAAATGTGGAAATGACATATTGTGGATTCAGATTTTATATTTCTCCAAATTTTTGCATTTTACTTTCTGAGGGTAAACTCTACAAAAATTTGGCTCTGTCGGAATTTTTGTTATTTCAAATTGCTAATTTGACCGGAATAAAATAGCTACTTTGCAAAAGAAATCATAAAGTTTATGTATAGGGGTTTTGTTGTTTTTGCAGCGACAAAAGCACCCCAGTAGGTTTTTTTGCAAAGCTTCTCTTCCAATTTTTTTTTTTTCCTACAAGTTGCAGGTCTACTGTTTTTTGCTGACTCCGAACGGCACCTGAAAACAATGAATTTTTGCTGTGAAGCTTTACGTGGTTTCTTCCTTTCATACTTTCCCTCTGGTCCAACCCTGAGAAACTGCTAGTGGCAATTTATGTTAAGGAAAGGTACACGTATCGGCAGGGCTACCTTTCGTTACAACAACAACAACTACTGCCGAGGGGCGCCCCCGTTTAGGAAAACTTTTTTAAAATTATTTTTGATGTTTTGCTTTTTTCGGGCTGCGATACACGAATACCTGGTGTGATAGGCCAAGCACACTACCGCTACACCACGGCGGCCGCCTTTAATTTTATAGTTCATTATACATTTATTTGACACTTCATTCTCCCTGTAAAATAAATTGCAAATAAAGTTGCCGATAAATTTATATTATTATTAGATAATTATTTATTCAGCGTAATTCAACCAAATTTTGACAGTTTATTCTTTGGATAATTCATCTCTACATGGACCTTAAGCGTTCAGCAGAATCAGTCCGTCAATACGTTGAAACAACTGACAGTAAAAGACGGATACGACAAAATAGAATTTGCTCGGAAATCGACATAGTACAGCGAATTAAAACACATCGGTTTCGCTGGCTAGGACACGTGGTGCGAATGAACGAAGACGCTCCGGCCCAGAAGGTATTCTTATCAGCAACCGCCGGTGGAAGTAGAGGAAGAAGGATAGCACCGCTCCGATGGCAGGATCAAGTGAGGGCAGATTTGAAAACACGCGGCGTCTCCAATTGGCGCCAGTTGACTCTACAAAGAACCGACTAGCGTAGTATTTATGTTGGACGGTCAAAAACAACAACAAAAATAAAAAATTTTAATATTTTTAACGTTTCAGAACCTTTTTTATCCCATTAAATTTCATTTAGGAACCTGTGTTTGTCTTTTTCCCAAATGGCCTTTCAAGTTTTCGACAAATTTTGAAAACAAAAACCTGAATTAAAACAAACATATTTATGCTTAGGGCTAGATTACTCGAAAACGGTTGGTCTGAGTAAATTTCTGTCTAGGGCGCTTTTGCAGATAAGTAGTTTTTTAACTAGAATGGCTAGTAAGTTTAACAGTATTTTTTTTTTTGTCGTTCTGAAAATGAAATTAATAGGTATAATTTCGTTTAGTTCAATAAAAATGTCAAAAATTGAAAATATTGAGTTTTTAAATTCAAAGAAAACTTTTGTTTATTCTACCCGCAACCGCTATAAAAATGTCTCCACGCCGCCGCCGCCGAGAAATTTGTGGGCGTATAGCTCTGTATACATATGTATGAAAGCATGAACATAAGTGTACAAAATTAATTGCTCTGCTATTAGGTGCGCTACACAGCCGTTATGTAAGAAAGCGTATTAGAAGAAAGGTTTCTAGCTCCGTATGTTTATTATCGGTCAAACATCTTACGTCTATCTATTTTTAATTACAAAAGCATATTGTACATATGCACTTGAGCATATTTTGTTAGCACGGCCAAATAATTACAGAAAACATTGCATCTTGACATTTACAAACTAATTACTACCGATTTAAAAAAAATAAGCGATGTTCTGTAGCAATGACATTTTTCACTGGAGAAATTCACAGTTAAACAAATTATCATAATCATTGCTGCGTACATTTCTTATACTCAAGTTTAAATCATGGTCTGAAACCGATTAATATAACGTTCCGGTTTCGATTTCGGCTTTGCAACGTGTTTCGGTTTCGGTTCCGGTGTCGTTCTTCAACATTTATTTCGGTTTCGGTTACGATTTCATTCCGGTTTCGGTTTCCAAATAAAAACACGAACAAAATAAATTTTACTAGGTACTAAAATACTCAAGTACCTACATACATATGTACACTGACTCACAGTGAATTCGTTCCACTAACATTTTTTGAATTTCTTTAGACAGGGTACTAAGATGGTATTTCAAAATATAGCCAATTACATAACAGAAACCAAAAAAAAAATGTCCTTAAAAATTTGCACAAACTTCAGGGGAATTTTTCCAAATTTCATCAAAATTTTCAACTTTTCAATATCCAGCGAATTTCTGAGTACGCAGTTTTGTAGGCCCGTCAATTTCACTAGCAAGCTAGAAGTAGCTCAAAATTTTCCCTGATTTTAAAGAATTTTTTTCGTCGAGGGTGTTGCGTAATTTCTTCCATACAAAATGATTTTTTTTTTGTATGGAAGAAATTACTTAATGATTCTGATGCTTTTTTTTAACTAGTATGTCAAATGGTATAATTATGATGCATATATGAACTAGTATAGCAAATGGTATATTTCTGATGCAGAGGCTGAGTACTCAGCCAATTGGTAAGGTGCTGATGCAGAGGAGGACAATTGCCATCTCGTAAGACATCACCGTGCTAAAAATACCACTTGCTAACATGGAAAAATTACAGAACTCAAACTAGTTGAGGCCGTTTATACTAGTTCAATCGGGACTAGTATGAATTCCATAAAATGTACTAGTCCCCATACTTGTCCAAAAATGACTATCATAAAATATACTACTCCCCATACTAGTCCAAAAACCATTGAACGTGGACTAGTATTATTTTAACCAGAAATTAATAGTCGCGTTCTTTTCATGACTTACACTTTATTTCATCATTTGCCTTCATTTTCAAGTTTATTCTTAAGAAAGCACCTGAACAACATGAAAAAGCACCTGTGAATTGAGTTAATTTGGTTTTGTGTTTTTCCGACAGGGTGGATACTAGATGTATATTGGAACGATTTTTCGTCATCCCTTGTCAATTTTGTAACAAACCGCACAGAGCCAAAAATGCCTAACAAAACTAATAAGATTGTCTTCATGATCAGTTTTTGGGCAAAGGGGTAGTCGCAACGGTGGAAACGAAGAAAAAACTTTAGGGAAATTTCTTTGGTTTTAAGAAGAAATTCTTATTAAAAAAAACTATACTTTTAGTACAAAGGTGTAGTTAGACGCTGGCAATTATTAGTATACGATGGCCGGATAGTTAGCAGCTGGGTTTAGCATTCGAAAAGTTGTAAGTTCGATTCTCTCTCTTTTTTTCCTAATTAGAAATGTTAAAAAGAAATCTTCTCAATCATATTTATGTGATTTTCCTTTGAAACATAAACAACTATACACATATCAGTAATTAGAAGCTACCAATCAAAAGTGAGCGATGGCCTGATGGTTAACAGCTGGGTTTATCATTCCGAAAATTGTAAGTTCGATTCTCGGTGAGGGCAATATCATTTTATTTTTCATTTAAAATATTAAAAAAAAATCTTCTTAATAACATTAAAAAGACTATACAGATATCTTAAATTTTTGTTCTTTTTTATTAGGGAGTGTAATGGGGTGTGGTTGCTGAGTGACCGCGCTCAATCCCGACTCTTGCGTCCTCGTTCGTGCACTCTGGGCAACGTTGAGATACCTAGGCTCGCGGCAGAAAGAGAGGGAGCCCCGGTGGGGCCACTCTGACATACTTGGTTTAAGGGCTCACCGGGGTCTTTTTCGCAGCGTCTGTACACCATGAGGTGCGGCTGTAAGCGAACGTCTGTCTTGAAGCAAGCGGCTCGCTATATAAATGTGCAAAACTTTTCCCTCCCAATCCAGGGTGTTATGCGATACCGTGCCCATTGGACGTTTGCAGCCGGGAGGCAAATCGTGGCTGTAGTCGAACGGAGCCTCACTGATACCGGGCCGCCTCAGGGAATAACTATGGTCTTACCGCGGTATGGGGCTCTGCCGCGGCGGACGACACACTTCCCCTTACACTACCCTTGACCCTAAGCTGGCCTTGTCCGGCGAGGGGTCGTACGAACAAGATGAAGAACACACAAAATACAAAGCAATTAACGACTTCGTTTACTCCGCAGCAGAGAAGAACTATGCTGGAGCAAGCGAAAACACAACGCCGGAGGACAAACTCCGCCTCAAAGTTAACTGGGAGGCCGACAGCCATGGAAACTACGGGTCAGTCATCCCCCAAACTGCTATCAAGTAAGAGTGACTTGATGGGAGCAAGCAGCAGTGCGGCTGCCTACGCAGTCAAGCAGAAAACGGCGGAAGCTAAACTTCCATCAAGCGCTGGTACGAAACCCAATCTCTTCACATCTGGGGCAATGGTCTCACGACCTGGTTTCAGAGTTTCGAAAGAGAAGGACGACGCCGCAAAGGGAGAGACCGCGATGGCAACTACGAGTCTGAATCCCCCCCAAGAGGCATCACCCCGACGCTTTGCGTACTGGGATAAAAGAAAGGCCGCAAGGATCGTTAAAAAATATGAGGGAGCATCGCAGGAGAAGCTGTCGCCGGAAGAAAGGGAGATGGTGGAGGAAGCGAAAGTTCTTATACCAAATTTCCAGAGGCCCTATGTGCCTAAGAGGGTGAACGGTAATCCCTTCAAACGCCAGAGATCGGACGGAGAGGTAAACCCCCATCCGAAGCGGCATCAGTTCAACCCCGTAGTGGGAAAACTCAGCTTTGCTGAAGTAACCAAGGACAGAATCCTTATAGGTTTCATTGACCGAGGTAACGACCGTTGGTCCATCCCCAGAGACCGGTGGCTGTATGTCCGGAATGAAATGGGCAGGGCCCTCCTCGACTTAATGCGTGAGTCTCCGGGTAGTCCGCCGCGAGGTACTGACGCGGGCTGGCACCAAGGTCAGATCAAAATATTCGCGTGCGAGGATGCAAGAACTGTCGCACTGTATAAGGCAGCAGTTGCAAGACTGGGTGAAGTCTACCCAGGGGCAAGACTAGATGTCGTCGACTGGAAGGACATTCCTGCTCGGCCAAGGGCAAGGGCATGGATTCCTGCCGTCCCTGCAGAACCCGAGAATATTCTTGAGATGCTGCAGGTCTGGAATCCGTCTCTCCCGACGCAGGATTGGGGCGTCAATCTGGTCGATGATGTGGTTGAGCCCAATAGACAGGTGGTTATCACTCTGAATAAGGACGCGCTGGAGCCCCTTAAACGGTGCAACGGACGAGTGTATTACGGCTTGGGTCAGATCGTGATCCACGTATACCGTGGCGATGCACAGCGCGCCAGCTTAAAAGTCGGCAGCACCAGCCCAACGATGGCGTCGGTCTACATGCCCTATGACGCCGAAGAACCTCCTCTACAAAAGGAGGTGAAAGATCTGGTGGATAATTTCTGTACGGGCCATCTTATTATTGGAGCTGACGCTAATGCTCATCACGTCCAGTGGGGAAGCTCCGATATTAACGCTAGGGGCGAGTCTCTGTTTGACTACCTACTAACAACTAACCTGGTGGTTTGTAACGTGGGTAACGAGCCTACTTTTATAACTAAAGCCCGTAGGGAGGTTATAGACCTCACTGTTTGTAGCGAAGGCGCTTATGAGTGGGTCAGAAAATGGCGTGTTCTTGATGAGCATTCATTTTCTGACCATCGGTACATAGAAATTGTGTTAGACTTTATTGTTGAGCAGCCAGTTATGAAACGAAATCCACGCAACACTAACTGGCAGCTACATAACCAAATATTAGCTAGGGACCTACCAGTATTACCTCCACAAGCCCCCTCATCAGTGGGAGAACTGGATGATCTGGTAACGACCTTTACAACGGCGCTCTCAAATGCCCTAGAGCAGGCTTGTCCAGTACCAAAACCACGCGGCAAACATAGACCCCACTGCTGGTCTTACGACCTGGATTCGTTCCGTATATCATGCAGGAAGCAATTTAACAAGGCCAAGGGCATCGGTACGGAGCCTGAATGGCTCGAATATAAAGCTAAACTGAGGGCCTATAAAAAGGCTCTAAGGCAAGCGAAGAGAACTTCGTGGAGAAATTTCTGCACCGGGGTCGAAAAAGTCGATGATACAGCGAGACTTAGACGAGTGCTATCAAAAACTCAAACAGCCATTAGCTATTTACGGAAGCCTGACGGATCTTGGACCAGCACGGAAGGGGAAACCCTGGAGCTGCTCCTGAACACACACTTTCCGGGGAACTTGTATGATGCACCTGTAGCATCTGCAACAAACCTGGCGGTAAACATACCCATTACGAAGGAAAGGGTAAGGTGGGCAATCAAAAGCTTTGAGCCGTTCAAGGCAGCTGGGCCAGACGGGATTTTCCCCGCACAACTCATAAACACGCTGGAAATATCAGCTAAATGGCTGGTAGTTCTCTATTCAGCCTGCCTGGCTCTTAATTACATTCCGTGCTCCTGGAGAAGCGCCACGGTAGTCTTTATTCCAAAGGCTGGGAAGGCCTCACACTATGAGCCTAAAGACTACAGACCGATCAGTCTCTCGTCTTTTGCACTTAAAACCTTCGAGAGGATAATTAGCGATTATCTCTCCTCTACTATTGATAGCAACCTTATTTCTAGCTATCAAGATGCATACACCAAAGGTAAATCAACGGAAACTGCGCTCCACAGCCTAGTCTCTATTGTTGAAAAATCATTGCATGAAAAGGAGTACTGTCTCGTGGCCTTTCTGGACATCGAAGGGGCTTTCAACAATATAAGGCCGGAGGCTATTAACACTGCCTTAACAAACCTGGGCATAAATAGGTCTCTTATTGGACTAATTGATCAACTACTAAAGGGAAGGAAAATAGTTTCTTCACTGGGAACAGTTGATCTTTCACGCTATGTCACAAAAGGAACGCCTCAGGGTGGTGTTCTCTCCCCGCTGCTATGGAACCTCACCGTAAACTCGCTGCTACGAGACACAAGGTGGGGGGGGGGGGGGCGGGAAGATAGTGGCATATGCAGACGATTTAGCTATTGCATATAGGGGCAAATTCCCACAAACCCTGTGTGACTTGATGCAAGTAGCACTGCGAGAAGTTTCTTCATGGTCCTCTCGCTGCGGACTTAGCATCAACCCGGGAAAGGTGGAACTTGTCCTTTATACCAGGCGGTACAAGATACCACCGTTGAACCTACCAGAACTAGATGGCGTGCACCTGAACTTAGCTGACAAAGCCAAATTCCTAGGCACAGTTCTAGATAGAAAGCTTAACTGGAAGGAGAATGACATCCAGCGCCAGGGGAAAGCGTGCATTGCACTTTACTCGTGTAAAAGAGCCATTGGCAAAAAATGGGGGCTCAGCCCCAAAATTTGCAGATGGATCTACACTGCGATAATCCAGCCAATTATGCTGTATGGAGTCGTGCTATGGTGGCCTGCGCTAAGAAAGGCAACAAACCTAAATCTGTTAGGGAAAGTCCACAGATCGAGCATGATCTGTATAAGCGGGGCGTTAAGAACAACGCCCAATGAAGCTCTCCAGGCCATTCTTGGCTTTTTGCCACTCGATCTGGAAGGGTACCGGGCAGCAGCAGCATCGGCTGTGCGTCTAAGGGAAACGTCCGTCTGGGGCGCAAGCACTATTGGACACTCCTGTATTCTAAGATCTTACAGCTTTCTCCCTCTGAGCACAGATCGGTGTGCGACCACAACAGTCGGAGATTGTTGTTTTAGAATAAACATTCCCAGCAGCGAAGACTGGGAGAACATAGATCGGTGTCCCGCTACTAATGGCGGCACTTTTATATACACCGACGGCTCGAAGTTAGACGGCAGAGTCGGAGGAGGGGTTTACTCAAGGGATTTGGACCTAGAACTCTCCTTTAGACTACCTGATCACTGCAGCGTCTTCCAGGCTGAAGTTTCAGCAATCATGGACGCCGTGACTTGGATAGGTGAACGCACCATCGGACAGGATATCTGTATTTTCAGCGACAGCCAAGCGGCCATCAAATCCCTTGGCTCTTACTCGTTCAACTCTGAACTGACGCTCAGTTGTCGTCGATCTCTTCAAGAGATGGCCCAACAGAACCGCGTGAACTTCACATGGGTCCCGGGACACAGGGACATTGAGGGAAACTGTAGGGCAGACGAACTTGCCAGGCAGGGCACGACCAAGCAGATTCTTCAAGATAAAGAGCGCATAGGTATGCCGTTTGCCACGTGCAAGCTAATGCTGAAGGAGCATACACTCCGCGAAGCCAACGAAAGATGGCTACAAGCCCCAGGGTGCCGGATATCCAAGCAAACCTGGCCAAAATGCGATCTTAAAAGATCTAGACACATATACGCCCTAAAAAGGAAGGAAATCTCCATATTAATAGGTGTTTTAACCGGGCACTGCCTTATTGGTAGGCACGCAGCAAGGCTAGGCGTTCCCTACCGACGATGCTGCAGGAGTTGCAAAGATGATGAGGAAGAGGAAACGGTGGAGCACCTCATCTGCAACTGCCCGGCCTTAAGCGGAGCGAGAAGGAGCTCTCTGGGAGTTCCCTTCCTGTTTAGATTAAGCCAGGTCGCGGAGCTAGACATAAAGGACTTGATGGCCTTCATCAAGTTATCAAAATGGTTCGAGGAGGGTAGCGGTGTCGGTTAGGAGTGTCAGTGCCGGGTTTCGGCTATATGGAGAGTCCCGACAGCACTGGGATTTTCCATATGGCCGGGCCCCGGGACTGACTTTCCTAGTGTTTGGTGGTATCACAACGGGCCTTTTATTACTGGCCTAGGTGTGCCTTTGCGGCAGCCACTTCTACCTACCTACCTACCTATTAGGTACCTTTGGCTCTGTGCGGTTTCGGCGAATGGATATTTCCTGACTAGTATGAGTTCAGCCAGAAAATTCTAGTTCCTGACTAGCATGAGTTCAGCCAGATAATTCTAGTTGTATCAGGGTTGCCACTTTGGAATTTTTTTTCCTACCAAAACCCTCACTGAAAACCTACCAAAATGGCATTCACCCAACCAATATTATATCACAGCATCAGCATTTTTTTGAGTGCCCAAATCGTATAACCGGGTTTCATCAATCATATTAAGAAATGACTCCCAGAGATATTGTGACATTCTCTATCGGTTTGGGCTCACTCAGATTTAAAAAGGTGTAGTTTGGCTTCATAGTAGGTTCATACTCATTTCAGTATCGGACAACATCACTCTTAAGCCCTTCCCTCGCAAAGTACCCAGATTGTAGAAAATCAGTTTGCATTATTACTGATGCTAGCAAGCCAGACGGCGAACAAGTATTAACACCTAAACACTTTGACATAAGCTTCTTAAAATCCATTATATATCAACTAAGATAAAAACCCATGATTCAATTATAAGAAGGTTTGCTCTTCCCTTGACGTTTATTATTGACACTCTCAATATGAAAATGTGTACGGGTTTCGTTTGCAAATAAAAAAGTAGGAATTTTTTTTTCTTTCGTCAAGGAAATGGTAGTAGAAAAATCGAAAAAGGAGGATATATGTAAATTGTAATGCAAATAAAAAATTGCAAAGTAAACTAACACATTCGACTGGGCAAAAAAAAAAAATTCGTTTTTTTTTTTCAAAAATTATTTAACATTTAACATTTATTAAACTTTCATACGAGGTACAGTAAGACTTATAGTCTTTTAATTGTACTAACATGATCACAGGTACATAGGTATATAGAGATTACAAAATTTTAATTATATTGATTTTATTTTTCAGAAAGGTGAAAAAATATTATTGTAAAAATTACAGATCTTAACATTAAATTCTAGAGGTCTATCATTGTTAGTTTAGATTTCACAGACTTTGCCTCATATTAAGAATAAGAACTCAGATTCCCTTCAAAAGCTGTATAGCCTAAAATTTTCTCCGACTAGCCGTTTTCTAGCCTCAAAATAAGTGTCGATTTCCTGGTCGATTTTTTTTTTCGTTCCACCGTGTTAATAGTAATTCGACCGATCGACAACTTGTATTTGATGGTTGAATACAATCGAACGTCAAATCGAATAGGACATCGACTAATTTAAAGCAGTCTTAACCTAAATTTTTACTAAAAGTTCCTTGGAAGGTTTTCGGGTCATAAATACTATCGGAAAAAGTGTGCCAAAGGGATGGTATTACCATTTTACTAACCAACTTTAACCAGTTCCAATAAATTTACCTCCAACTCTTTCATGCACACTTGGCTGATGATTAAGAATGAAAATAACACACTCTAATCACAGAAGGAAAATCTTTAAAGTCAGTTATTAATGATAAATTTATCAATTTTCCAAAAGCCAACCTATACTATTTTTCTAACTACTACTTTTTTAAACTACTTTTCTAACTAATTTTTTTTTACATGATTTTGCTAAAGGCTACCCAGAATGTGAATGACATTTTTTCAGGGAGCAAGATGGCCGCAACTGACAGAATCTGTCATCGAAAAGCTAACATGGTATAATTGAACCATGATAAAAACCTACCAAAATTCAAGTCGTCCTATCATCCTGCCAACAGGAAAAAACCTACCAATTTTGGTAGGGAAAGCCCACATACCACATCCCTGAGTTGTATACCTACTAGTATGAAATGAATATTTCAGGTTTGTTTATTGGGCTGCTCTAGCTTACGCCAGATTGAGATATTTCACAAAATTGGGTTTAACGAACACTTTTCTTGCTCTAGGTTGCTCTATCTTTTGTTTCATGAGTACGCTCAAAAGAAAACTAGAGTAATCCAGATCACGAATTTCTGCTCTCCTTTTTTTATGGAGTAAGTTAGAGCAATTGTCAGTCAGGTAAAAATAAATTTTTGAAAACTTCAAAAAAATTAGCTTGCAAGAAAATCAATGTTTTTGTATACGTGAATTTGCATTAATTTCGAAGATTTAAACAAAAAAACCAAAGATTCATGTGTTTCATGGCATTTCTGCTCTGAGTTGCTCTAAGTTGCTCTATTTCTATTTTGACAGCTGCCCTGCTCTAACCTGCTCTGAACTTTTTTTTGGTCAGTAAACAAACCTTTCCTGTTGTTGTTGTTGTTAAGACAAAAATTCTCCCCGAAGGTTTTGGGGAGTGATGTCGAAATTGACAGTCCTTGGCCGGATATGAACTCGGTACGCTCCAATACTCCCTTGCGGTACTGCCCGACTGTCTCGGGAGTGATTTGGTATGACCATTGGAACCTTCATACGACCATTATGACTACCTCTGGCACATTTTAAGCTCCCTACGCGCAGGGGCAATGCCATGGATATTTCCTGACTAGTATGAATTCAGCCAGAAAATTCTAGTTGTATACTAGTATTTTTCTAACTAGTTTGACGTTTCGCTGCAGTGTAGATAAAACTTTGAGAGGGGAAAAATCGGGTCGATATTTGTTTTTCTAAATTCATCTTTGGGATTTTTCTATACAAAAATTTGTGTTCTGAAAATGTACGCTATTTGAAATGGTAGGGGTGCTTTTTAGCGGAATGAAAATCTGAAAGGCTTTTACCCGTTTTTGTAAAAAAAAATAGTGGTAGAAAATTGTATTACTTTCTTACATGGATAATAGGAGAAATTATGTTTTTGTAATTTAACAGTGCCATCTAACGTGACGAATAAGTATGTGATGAATAGTGGGGGTGAAATGGATCACATCGGTGGATCAGCCATTAACTACCATTTCAGTACCTTTACGACTCGTAAATTTATTTCGGTCCTGTACTTTGATATCGAAAGCATCAAAACTTAAATATAAAACATTGAACAGGTGTGGAAAGGACTGAAAAACCTCCAAGTGTGATTCCTCAACAAATTTTTAGGGACGGCCGACAGACTTGGTAGTTTTTGTTCGGAGTCGACAATAAAATATATTTAGCTCCAATCTATAAGAGAAACCAAAGATAATCTTACCACAAATTGAAGAAAACCTCATTTAAAAGTCGAACTTTACAGCTATTGGCCAGTTGTTACGATAATTGTAAGCACGTCCAAGTTCTTCCAATTAAATTTAAAAAAATGTGGAAAAAATTTGAACTTAAGTACTTCATTTTGGGGTCATTTTACATTTTTTTTTTTTTTTTTGGGGTGGAAATTCTTTACTACCTTGAGAAATCTTAAGTTTCATTATTTCATAGAATTATATCTGCAAAAGCGCATTATTTTTAGTAAACAAGTGTCCTTCGATATAATTTTGCTGAAGAGTACAAACAAAGACCCTTTTATCATTTTTTGGCTCAGGGATAGGACCGATAAATTCGTATATTAACATGAAAATGGTAGTAAAATAGTAGTACATTTTTGTACTAAAAGTTCCCCTTCTCCCCGGATGATACAAAAAACAGCGCTCTTCCGTGTACAGCATTTGCTCCACATTTTCAGATAGCCGAATAACAGAACAAAGAGGAATTTAGAGCGAGACAATTGATATCTTACTTCACCTGGTTTATTTCACTATGATGAGCTATAGAAAAAATAAGATTTGAAAATTCTAAAAATTCAGGTCAATTCTTAAACATAAAAAACCTATACAACAGAATTTGATTGGCTAAAAACTGTATTTTAACGTATGAAATATGGACTCCCTGCAGCGAAATACGAAACTAGTCAGAAAAATACTAGTATACAACTATAATTTTCTGGCAGAACTCATACTAGTCAGGAAATATCCATTTCATACTAGTATGCAACTAGAATTATCTGGCTGAATTCATACTAGTCAGGAAATATTTATATCATACTAGTTTACGACTAGATTTTTCTGGATGAACTCATACTAGTCAGGAAATATCCATTCCATACTAGTATACATCTAGATTTTTCTGGAAGAAATTATACCAGTTTTCTCTTATAATTCATAGATGCTTTTTCGTGATAGGGTAAATACAAATAGTCGCTGCTTTCTTAAGAATAAACATGAAAATTCTGGTTGAAATCATACTAGGTTCGATGATTTTTGGACTAGTATGGGAAGAGTATATTTCCTACCAGTCCGTTTGGACTAGTATGTGGACTAGTTCATTTTATGGAAATTATACTAGTCCAGGTTGAACTAGTATGGAACTGGTATTTTACAACTAGTATGAAACTGGTATTTCCTGACTAGTAGATAACTGATATATTCTGGTCGAAATCTGACAATTGACATCTCGTAGAACATCAACACGTAAAAAATACCAGTTGCTTATATGGAAAAAAGAGAGAATACTGACTAGTTGGGCCGGTGCACCAACTAGTTGTAAAGTAGTTTTCAGCTAGTTGCTTTCGCTGCAGGGTCATTCTCCATCTATAACTGCATCTTTAAAAACAATGGAAAAAGCAAAACTTCTTCGAAAAAAGCTAATCTAATATTCCAACTATCATTCAGCGGAAGATCATTTAAGTATGTTAAACTTTCTTGAAAATATGTCGCTAAGATAGTCAATGAGCCTAACTTTTAAATGTAAATTTTTTGAAATTTATACTATCCCGACGAAGTTTGATCAAGTTAGCTATATTTCTCAACTGTGCTTCGAAAAAAGGTTTGTTTATAATAAACAAAAAAAAAAAAAAAAAAAACTAATGGCGGCGATATACCAACAGGTTATCATAACCTCTAACGAGATTTTTAGCCGAGCTTCTCTTTCCAACTTGTGGTGTGTTGCTTTTGAGTTTTTCCTACAAGTTGGCGGGACCTACAGTTTTTTGCCGACTCCGAACGGCACTTGCAAAGCAAATGAATTTTTTGCTGAGAAGCTTCTCATGGCAGAAATACACCCGGAGAGTTTGCAAACTACTGCCGAGGGGCGACCCCGTTTAGAAAAATTCCTTTTCTAAATAATTTTTGATGTTACTTTTGTCGGGCATCGAACCGCCACGACTTGGTGTAGAACGCCGAACACTTAACCGCTACACCACGGCGGCCGCCAATATAATAAAACTATGCCTTTTAAGATTGTGAATACGTGTGAATGATATCGCTGGTCTATAAAAGCCTAATAATACATTTACACTGATATGTATTGATATTTAAACCAAGGACTGAAACCGAAACCTATTAACACCGATTCATTTTTCAAAACCGAAACCGTAACCGTTATTTTGATCTGAAAAAATACGAAACCGAAACCGTTTCAAAAGCCGAAACCGGTTCCAAACGGCTTTGAATTTTTTTAAGGTCTCACTTTTTTAGTGGGCACATAAATATGTTTTTTCTTTTACAAACAGGTACCTTGAAAACTTCCATGGAAGATTGTCGAGCAAGGTAACAAAAGACACGTTATATATAATTATTACAATGAACAGCATAATATTTATTACAATGTACAGCAGCCGGCTGGGTATTGGACCAAACCAACATTTTTAAAGAGATTAAGACATAAGTAAAAAAAAGGCGATCCCCGTTTTTCGAAGTTAACCTCCAAACCTAAGTTACGGGCTTCGAAGTTCAAAGTTGGACCCTTCGAAAATTTGGTTTTCTAATAGTTTAGTTTAAAAAATAAAAAACAATTTAAAATAAAAAAGAAATTGCACCAATCAAGTAAGAGGAGCAAGAAGGCCACGCCCACATTAAACCTTTTTTTTATTTTTTAAACTTGTTTGTTTGAAAACCAAATCTTCGAAAGCCAGTAACTAAGTTTTGGAGGCTAACTTCGAAAAACAGGGAATACCATTTTTTTACTTATCTCTTAATCTCTTCAAAAAAGTTGATTTAGTCCAATACCCAGGATTTTGTCGTAGGTATAGTGTTTAATATTGGAAAAATGTTTTAAAAATTCAGACCGATTTTGCAGCTACATACTTAAGTTTTGTAGAAGTAAAATTTTTTTGCGTTCGTGTTTTTATTTTGAAACCGAAACCAGAACGAAACCGAAATTAATTGTTACAAAACCGAAACCGAAACCGGAACGTTATTTTAATTGGTTCATGACTTGTTAAAAACGTATTGCGATTTATGTAAATGAAATTTTCGGGCCATATTCACTATTAGTATCATTTTGTGGTGATATTGGGATCGTTTTGGGTTCAACTTGAGGTCATTTTGGGATCATTTTGGTTTCATTTGGAGTCATTTTAGGGTCTTTTGAGATCGTTTTGGGATAATTTTTGGGTTATTTTGGGATCATATTGCTACTACATTGCGATAATTTGACCACAAAATTACCCCTAATTAACCTCAAAATGATCCCAATATGACTTCAAACCGACCTCAAAATGATCCCAAAATTACCCCCTATAGGACCCCAAAATAAATTGCAAAAATAATTGTAAAAGTAATGAAATTCAATTACTTTTGCAATTCCTTTGAGGAATGGGAAATTCTAAAGTACATTTTCCATTCCTTCCCTGAAAACCACTGCTAACCGTAAAAACGCAAACACACACACATTTTTATTTTGACAAATTTCCCAAAATTATGTTAACCTTAAGCAACCAAAAAGAAGTTGTTCTGAATTTAATTGAAATGTGGGCCTATTAATACCAAAAGTCCGTTTTAGGGTTAATGTGCAAACGTTCTGCCAAAAAGAGAAATTATTGCTTATTTTGTACTATGGCTGTGTGCTAATTGAAAACATTTTTCGTCAGAGTCAAATGAGCTGAACAAATTTCCTATGGTGAACGAATATTTGCCATTTTGCTGTGCCAAACGAAACGTTAAATTATGACAATAGTAAATTTTGACGTATGGAAAAAGCACGTGCAAAAGCAGATGCTTTGTGAATCAATTCTCATTTTACGTGTTTTTCATGCATTTATATTGCGTATTATTCGCATTATATTATATTTTAGTGTTAAATAACGCATGTGAACATAAATTTATGTGAAATAATATGAATGTTAACAGCACATGCATCCCTGTGCTCACATTATTGATTGTCAAAATTTGACCTAGCCCCCAGGGCTATGTCCGTCTGTCCGTCTGTCTGTCTGTCTGTTTGAACGCAAACTAGTCCCTCAGTTTTTGAGATATTTGGCTGAAATTTTGTATGTGGCCACCATTTTTTAATATAGGAATCATTTGTCGGAACCAGCAAGATCGGACCGATTTTACATATAGCTCCCATACAACCGATTGTTCCGATAAACGGATTTTGGGCTATAACTCCTGTAATTAAAGAAGTAGGAACGTGGCATTTTGTAAAAGTTGCTTATTTCATATAAGAAATATCGACGTTGAAAATCATCGAGATGAGATAAATATTTCACATGGCCCCCATACAATCGATTGTTCCGATAAACGGATTTTGGTAGATAACTCCTGTAATTATACAGGTAGGAAAGTGAAATTTTGTAACAATTGCTCTTTTACAATGTGGAATGTCGATGTTAAAAATCAATGAGATTGGACCAATATAACACATCGCCCCCATATAATCGATAGTTCCGATAATTTCGGTATGAGCTAAAGTTAAATTGAAACAGGCTGTACTGGGGATAGAACAGCGAAAATCGTGACGCTTATTCGTGAAAGGTATATACCCTCCGGCACAGCCGAAGACAGCTTTCCTTACTTGTTTTTATTTGCATTTTTCAATATAAATTGTTTCTTTTTTAGCAGATCTGTATATCATAATATACAGCTGACAGGACATATGGAATGCAGGAAGTGCCGAGGAAAATAAAGCAGTTCCAAGGAATTTGCATAGATGGCAGTGGGTGCGCCTCCACTGTAAGTCTACGCTCACACTGCAGCCAACATTTTTCTTCCTACACAGCCGTAAAATTCGAGCTCGTTCAATTTAAACGGCTGGCAGTAGTTTTTTACATCGGGTGAGCACATTAAAATACATGTGTTGGGATGTGTGTTTGCTGACTGGCGAAAAAAGTCGGTTGTAGTGTGAGCGTATCCTAAATAAGGAATCGCATCCGCAAGCGCTAACCGTTTTGGTAACTGGTTCGGTAACCTATTCAACTATAAATGTTAACCAAATAATAATCGAAACTTGACTGCTTCATAACATAATGTTAGCTAGTTGTTAGCAGTTTCGGCAACCCTTTCAACAAATACTGTTAACAACATTTTAACCAAAACAATTGCCAGTTTTTGAATGGGAATTTTTTTTATAACAGGCAGTTTTGAAGCATAATAGCAATAAGTGCTAGGGAGAGACAAAGTGTAGATATGGTTAAAATTTTCACTGGGCCTGAACAAAATTAGCTACTTCATTAACCGTATGAAAAATGAATGAAACCTATTTAACTTGGTTGCTAGCCGGTACCTGGTTTGCAGGGTTGTAATGTAATTGAAAAAATTCATTAATTCATTTTTTTCAATTCCATAAAAAATACCTTGTACTTGAGCCTCACTCAAAACGATGAAATACTTTTGGTATTTTTTTTAGAAATTTAAATGTAATCAATTCCTTTCCCAATTACATGTAATGCAAATGCGAAGTACAAAGAAATTTTTTGATTTCAACCCGAAATTCATACTTACCCTGCAGCGAAACCTCAAACTAGTCAGAAAAATACTAGTATAAAACTATAATTTTCTGGCAGAACTCATACTAGTCAGGAAATATCCATTTCATACTACATCTTTTTCACCATTACTTCAAAAATTAGAAAATGTACTTCGAAATAGTGAAATGAACTTCAAAATCCCTGTAGTGGAATTCAGTACGCTATTTTAACAAGAGTTGTCATTGTTACGTTGACTGAACAATAATTTTAACGATTTCGCTATTCGCTACAAGTTTATTTGACAATATTTGTTATCGAAATGTCAGCTGTTATTGTTAACGCGAAATAATTGTCGACCTATAATTTGGTGTTGTTTGTTAAAACAACCAATAGGTACTTTTCTTATATATTTTAGCTCAGACACTTCTATGTTTTGCTTTGTGTTATCTGAGACAATCACCTTTTGTTTCTATGATTAGCTGAGAATCTGCTACGTTTTGCTATGTTTACCTGAGACAATCACCTATTGGTAGTTGTTAAGGAATATTGGTTCTATGCTTAGCTAAAAATCAGCTACTTTTTGCTATAATTCACCTGAGACAATCACCTATTGTACTATAATTCACCTGAGACAATCGCCTGTTGTTAATTGTTAAGGAAGAGCTACTGAATCACCGAATCGATAGTGCAAACAACGAAATTGTTAAGCTAACAACCCGTTTCATAGTATTGTTTAAAGTTACTGAATTCCACTACTGAAATGCTTTTCAAAATAGTTAATTCGATTTTAAAATAGTTGATTCGATGTATGTACTTCAATTATATTACATGTAATTCAAAAGGTGGCCAATATATTTCAAAAAATTAAAATTTAATTTAAAAAATAGTATCTTTTTTTTTAAAAGACGTTCTATGTACTTCAAAATAAGAAAAATGAACTTAAAATAGCGTAAAATATACTTCAAAAGATTTCGAAGGTATATGAAAACTACAGTACCTACTTACTGCTGAAAAAATAATTTGTAAACAGTAGGCTTCGAAAAAATAATCTGTTTACCGAAATACACATTCTTACATTGAACACCTTCCATCCGGATGCACTGTCTTTTCTGGACATGCAGGAAATATCTATTCCACACTAGTATACTACTAGAATTTTCTGGCTGAAGTCATACTGTTCAGGAAATATCCAATCCATACTAGTATATAACTAGATTTTTCTGGATGAAATCATACCAGTTGAAAAATAAAATATTTAATCGTTTCGTTTGCTTCTTTTTTCTCTTATAATTCACAGATGCTTTTTCGTGTAGTATACAACTATAATTTTCTGGCAGAATTCATACTAGTTAGGAAATATCCAATCCATACTAGTATATAACTAGATTTTTCTGGATGAAATCATACCAGTTGAAAAATAAAAAATTTAATCGTTTCGTTTGCTTCTTTTTTCTCTTATAATTCACAGATGCTTTTTCGTGTAACTATAATTTTCTGGCTGAATTCACACTAGTTAGGAAATGTCCATCTCATACTAGTATACAACTAGAATTTTCTGGCCGAACCCATACTAGTCGGGAAATATCCATTCCATACTAGTAAACAACTAGATTTTTTCTGGATGAAATCATACCAGTTAAAAAATACAAAATTCATTCGTTTCGTTTGCTTCTTTTTTCTCTTATAATTCACAGATGCTTTTTCGTGATAGGGTAAATACAAAAAGTCACTGAATTCTTAAGAATAAACATGAAAATAAAGGCAAATGTTAAAGGGCAAGTCATGAAAATTCTGGTTGAAATCATATTAGTCCAGGTTCAATGCTTTTGGACTAGTATAGAACTAGTATATTTCATACAAGTCTTTTTTGGACTAGTATGGGGACTAGTTCGTTTTATGGAAATCATACTAGTCTAGGTTGAACTAGTATGGGACTGGTATTTTACAACTAGTATAATTCTAGTATATCATGACTAGTAGATGACTGGTATGTTCTGGTCGAAATCTGACAATTGACATTTCGTAGGACATCAACACGTAAAAAATACCAGTTGCTTATATGGAATAAAGACAAAACACTGACTAGTTGGGCCCGGTGCACCAACTAGTTGTAAAGTAGGTTTCAACTAGTTGCTTCCGCTGCATGGTAATCATCAATGAACTTGTGTGAAAACACCCATAAAAAGTATAGTAAACGAAATAGGTGTCTGCTGAGTAGTTTGGAATTGATTAGTTTAAAGGTAATCAGAAATGAACTAGTATGAATACACCACAAAATGTATGGTCAATGAACTATATTGTTTGCTGAGTAGTTTGGCATTGGCTGGTTTAAAGGTAATCAGAAAAGTTCTAGTGTGAATACACCACAAAATGTATAGTCAATGAGCTAGACTTTTCGATAAGTAGTTTGGCATTGACTGGATTAAAGCTACTCAACAATGAAGTGGTATTCATATTCCACAAAATGTTTAGTCAATGAACTAGTATGTTTGCTGAGTAGTTCGGATTTTGACTGCAGGGTATGTACATGTAAGCAGTAGCCAACAAGTGTCTCATACAAACAAGTGGAATAGCACATAGACGGCCTTGCATGTTTGTGCCGATGTGGGTTTGACTGAAATGGGCTTGGACGACGATTCGACCAAAACAAGAGTGGCAAAGAGATCAAACTTTGCTGAGGTCAACGGTATGACACACGAATCAACTATTACACCCGGTAAACTATGGATCGCACGAATCTTCACCAAATAGTAAGTGGTTTTGAGGGACAAAATTTTATTTTTGCAAAAAAAAAAAAAGAAAAATAAAGCTAGCCACTGTAACAAGAAACATTGCCTTAAGCATTTAAAAATGTGCGGTTGTATGTAAGTTTATGTGTATATAGATTTGTACCTGCGAAAGAATAGTTGGTAGCGGTTTTGAGGAGTGGGTTACTGCAGTAACTTCCTTACACCACATTTCTGCAGCATATCGTGCCAGATTGTTGATGGTAAATATGCGCGCGTTGCAAAGTTTCAAATGCAAATCAACGGTGGCAGCAGTAACGGCGAGGCTGTGAGGCACGAAATAAAAATTGAGCTTTAGGCAACCGCGCGACGACAAGGCTAGGCAAAGACGCTAACAACAAAAAGGCACGCTTGCGCAATGCAACTTAGGGCAGAGAAACTTGTGGACATAAGGTGGACGCTCTCATGCTTTGATTATACCCAACAAACATTTAGGCTTGAGTTACGTTAGATCTCAAGTTGAGACCTCAAGCTTTTTTCTCAACACCGAATAAGTTTGAAAATGATAGTGTTTTCAACCAAAAGGGCATTTTTTTATCTGAAAAAAGTTGTTTCTCAAGTTGAGAGAGGGATAGTTCTCAACTTGTACTCAAATTTTGGATTTAAAGGTATGAATGCGTCACTGAAAATAAACACCGAAAATAAAATAAACCATGATTTTTACAATTTAAAACGCCGTGAGTTAGTTAACAAAATTTTTTATTTACATAAATTTTAGTCTAAGCTCTTCAATTTTAATTCGAATATCAAATTCAGGAGATTGGAAAATAATGTTGGATATCAATTTGAAAACTAAAAAATTATCAAGATATCTTAAAGGTTAGAGAATACTTTGAGAATGATGTTGGTTATCAACTTGAGAACTATTTAATTATCAGTATATCTCAAAGCTGTAGAATACTTGGAGAATGATATTGGATATCAACTTGAGAACTACAAAGTTATCAAAATATCTCTAAGGTTTGAGAAAAATTGGAAAATTGTGTTGGATATCAACTTGAGAACTATACAGTTTTTCAAAGGTTTGAAAAAAATTTCAACGATGTTTGCAGGGTATGTACTAGGAGTGATTTTTGTTTCATTGCATACCTCCTCATGCTGTGATCTTTCTATTCTTCGTCTTCTTCTATCATACTTTTGACTTTTAGCTTCTGGTAAAAAGTTACCAAACGTGGTACTAAACGTGGTAACTTTTTTCGCCGTTGGTAACTTGGTAACTTTAATTTGCGTTTGGTAACTTTTTGCGAGACATAGTTTTGGTATAAAAAAAAATTGATTATCAAGCAAATGAAGCAGAGCATACCTCCGATTAAAATATTATAAATCGATACACCCGTTTTAAAGGCTGGTTGTAATTAGATCAAAATGACTGACCTCAAAAACTGACTAAACTGCCACCGTGGCAATTTGGGGTCAAATGTGTTTTCATTACGTCTTTAAAATTTGTTGTCAAATTGGAATTTGACCGTTTTCACATGCGTGTCATTTTATATGACAACGAGTTCTCAACTGACTGCAACGCGACTGACACAGTACGCCCGTTTTCATTAGTTTGATAACATTTGGTGTCATATTTAAAAAAAAAACCCTCAATTTTGTCCCCGAATAACGTTTTTGCCACAAATGGGAGCGATGGGGACTTTTGCAACTTTCTTCCTTGGGGTCAACCTAAGCTCTCCAAGGCCGAAAAAGGCCAAAAAACCTATAATGTTGACCTTTGACCCCGAATAACTTTCTTACACATGGGATCGATTAGGACTTTTGAGGTTTTCTATCTGAAGGTAAACCTAAACTGTATGCAAAAAATTGGCTTAGTTGGAATTATTGTTGTTTCAAAGCAATATATATTTTGCCCTGTATCTCTGTTATTGATCGACCAATTTTGAAGATTGCGGCCATTTTAGAAAAGTAAGAAAATACAGATCTTATTACGGTATGGAAAACCAGTAAATTTTCGTAGGGTTTAGAAATATGGAAGCCTAAAACACGAAATTGTAAAAATTCGTAATTTTTCAGGATTTCAAGCCATTTGCGCCACCTCTAAATATTTTTTGATTGGCCTAACACTTTGTATATATTCGTTCTTGAGCTTTTCGCATATTTTTAGGGGGTGAGATCAAGAATCCAAACAGTTTTTTTTCCTCCATACAACGAAGAGCCACCCCAATGTACATATAACTGATATGCAAAGCCGACGAATTTAATTTTTTTCATTGGCTAGGTACTTTTTTTGTTAAGGCTGACTTACACGGGTCGATTTTTTTAGTCGATTTGTGTCATTACACCGTGTAAATAGCAATTCGATCGATTCACACCTTGTATTTGAAGGTAGAACGCAGTGGAACGACAAATATCGACCCGTGTAAATCATCCTTTAAAACGATAAAACAGTTCTAAGAATAGCTTGGTAACTTTTTTTTCAACACCTTGGTAATTTTTTCGCTTATGCTTGTGGCAACCATGTATTCAACAACTGCCCTAAAACAACTTGGTGGCATTTAAAGCATGGCTTCATCCGCGAATGAACGGTTGACAATTTGACTGATGCGCTGGATAGGTCGACTGGATGACTGAATGACTGACTTAGTGAGGTGCATGAGTGCATACAAATCTATCTATGGGTTGAGGAGAATGCAAGTGAGAAGTTCTTCTGTTGTCGTCAAAGTAAAAGTTCAAATGATATGAACTTTGTGCAGTGCGATCCTTAATCGTCGCCGCATTGCTTGATCATTGGTTGCATAGCCCCCATAACCACAACACGAATACAGTGCAGACAATCGCTGCTCAAATTTTTCTACCTCACATTGAACACTGGATAATTCGACATTATGTATTCAGAAACCAAAAGTAAATCATGCACATCAATGAAAAAGTGCATATCTATATGCATTAAGGTGGTCTTTATTATTAGATGTACAACTTTTTCCACACTCAGAAAAAAGCATTTCCTTGAAACAACAAACCAATTTCCTTATTTTGATTTACTTAATATACGAAAAAATATCCTTAATTTAAAGACTTTTTCCCTCAATTTAAGTTAATGTTGTCCTTAATTTTAACCCTGCTGGTAAAAAATAAGGTTATGAATGCATGATTAAAAAAGTATTAAAATAAAATATTACCTTTAATAAAAATTACTTTTGTTATAGAAAAATCTTCAGATATGTGATGTATGGAAGAATTTATTTAATAGGTAGTCATTAATTATCAGATAATGCCGCTTAAATTATACGCCTACCGGACGTATAGTTATGAATTAAGACCCATACCTAAATTGGAGCGTTGAGCGGTTTTTCATCGTGTTGTTTCTTTCTAATAATACAATAGAAATTAATATTATTACCATAGATATTGACATGCCGCACAGTGGTCGGGCGAACCTGCAGGACTGTTCTGAAATCCGATTAATGTATGTCGATCAAAATTGCAGAAACGTGTTCTCTAATCCTATCGATTTAAAATTATCGGGACTGACACTCCAAAACCGACATCGTTACTCCTCCTCGAAACACTTAGATGACTTTATGAAGGCCATCAAGTCCTTTATGTTCAGCTCCGTGATCTGGCGTAGGCTATCCAGGACAGACATGCATAATAACGTTATTTTTAACAATAAACAAAAAAATTGTTTGCTTTCGTTGAAATCAGACCTGTGATTAGCATTTCATTGATTATTTTTTGAGAAGCCACCTAATGATTGATTACCAATTACTTTCACTTTTTAATGATTATTTTTTCAATTGATTAAAAAAAAAATCAAAAAAAAAAATAAAAAAAATAAAAAAAATTAAAAAAAATCAAAAAAAATCAAAATTTCAAAAATAATCAAAAGTAATGATTACTTTTGATTTTTTGATTTTTTTCCAGTACTGTTGTAGAAAAATATGTACATACATAAATATTCACTTGCACGAACATACAAATGTATAGGTGAAGCAAGAAGTTCTTTTATATAAATGCATGTATTCATGCACATAAATATCCCTGGAGAAAAATCTCGAGATCGTTCGTACTAGTTCTCATCAAGTGGTCGAACTACAACCTAAACAGAAGACTGGCGCTTTTGCACATTCAGTCTATTATTTTTAAAAAGGTATATGTAATATGGAATGATAATGATGATAAAATATTAATATGATAAATATGGAATGTAGCGGTGTAATTTACAACTTGTTTATAGTACTGTACGATAGTAAATCAAATGTCAAATGCCCATAAATGACTACGTCGCCCAAGTCTCTTTTGGACATAGTTGGTATGCCTATGTTTTAATTTATGTAGCATACTTAGGCTACGCTCACACTGCAACCGACTTTTTCATCCGGTCTCATCAGAGAAATTCGAACGCGGCCAAAGTTTGTTTACATTCGGGTGAAATCGGATGAAATCGAGGAGCTCATTTAAAACACATGTGTGTGGATGTGTGATTGTTGCCGGACGGCCGAAGTCGGTTGCAGTGTGAGCCTAGCCTTATAAGTGTTCAAATAGAACTATCCGACCGTACCCGCAGGGTATCAAACGAGAAATGTCCGACACTAGCCGTTTACATATAAAAGGACAAATTACACTAGTTTACAGACAGACCGACAAAAATTCTAAAAATGGTTGATTTGGACTTTATTGGCCTAGTAATGACTAATACTATGAATATTTTTTTGAATATCTACAATACTCAGATATCGACCTTTTACAATTCTATTAAAAGTAGAGATGTTGAAAGTTACAAAAAAATCGCCAAAAATACAGTTTTTCCTAGATCTTGGTAATATTACGCTTAAAGTGTTTGCAATTATACACACTAATTTTCGAAAAAATAAACAGTTCTGATTTTCACAACTTCGCATGAAAAAAACATTTTTAAATTCAATCAAAATTTCGACTTTGGCCATCTATTGCTCAGCGATGGTTTGACCCACCCTTACATTTTATAAGTCGTCAGAAGCGTATTTTAATTTCCTTTCGAACGAGGTATCGCTTAGCTCCATCGCTTTTGCAACATTGGCAAAAAGAAATTTTGAATAAAGTGATACCTGAAAAAACACAAAATTACCGATATCTCGAATTTGAACTCGGAGTAAAAAATGATCAAGGTAAGAAATGTGGCGGCTGGCAAGCCATGAGCAACGATATACGGCTCATTAAAATCGGACTTAAAATGGCGACGTAGCGTAAAAAAAAGTAAATAGCCCATCGGGGAAGGCGTGGCAAAAAAAAAAAATTTTTTTGGGATCGCCTTCAAAATATCATACACGAAAACGTCAAATAAACATAACTATCATGTATTATTGAGGACATTCTCATGTATAATTGAAGGAATTTTCATGTACAATTGACATGAAACGTAAAAACATACAGGAAAACGTCAAATAAACATAACTATCATGTATAATTGACATGAAACGTAAAATGAACATGAACATCATGTATTATTGACTGCTTTCTCATGTACAATTGACATGAAACGTAAAATGAACATGACCATCATGTATTATTGACCGCTTTCCCATGTACAATTGACATGAAACGTAAAATGAACATGCCCATCATGTATTGATGACGGCATTCTCATGTACAATTGACATGAAACGTAAAAACGTACAGAAAAAACGTAAAATGAACATGACCATGATGTATACTTACGTGAGAGTATGTAATACTGATACTTACGTGAGAATAACGTTGAAGCTACAAATAAAATTAATGATAATCACATCGAAATGATATTATTTTTGGTAAATTTATTAACTTTTATTTTAAATACATAGCTACATATTTAATATAATAAATGTAATACATTTGATAAGGTGAAAAACTTAACATTTTTAGAAGCACATAAAAAAAGTTTCTTGGCAAACTGTATTTTTATTCTGCATTACACAGGAACTAAAAGTTCTTATTTATTACAGTTGCTCCTCCGTAAATGTAGCACAGATGAATTTTCTCCATTAGCACCAAATTCCTACAGACGATGATTCATAAACCATATGCTGGCCGGCGGCCTTCATTTCCGGCGAAACGCTTTCCACAAATAAACAACACTCATCACCCATTTTCACAGTTGGTTTTCTGCTAACTATTTTTGTTAATAAATTATTTTACAACGACCGAACTTGATTGTCAACTGCAGCGCGATTTATTTCATTTTAGAATGAAACAGCTACACAAATGCTAACGTGCTACGTGAAACATGTTGTCAAAATTTGTTATAAACATGAAACATGTCAATGTGTAATGTGTAATTTTAACATGAGATAGTTTTGCAAATGTTAGTATTACAATTTTCATAGGATTTTAACGTGAAGCAGGTTTTCGAAATGTGTTATGAACGTGATAAATGTCAACTGCAGCGTGGTTTATGCCGTTTTAACATGAGAATGTTATACAAATGTGAGATTGGCAGTTTTTATGTCAATATGTTGTCGAAATGTGTATTAACATGAGAAATTTATATGAAAGTGATATGACGTACTACGTTGGCTCAACAAGTTTTTTTATCAATTTGACGTGAAACCGGTTGGTTACATACTTTTTAATGTTAAATTAAACTTTTCGAAGTAATGTATTATTAAGATGAGAAATTGATATGACAATGTCATAGATGCTAATGTTGATTCAGCAACTTTCGTATCAATTTAACGTGAACCCGGTTTATTTGACAATTTCAATATTAATACATTTTTTGCTGAAATGTAAAATGGATAAAGCAGAAATGTTAGTTTTACAAGCGACTTTTCTTTCGGTGCAGTAACACGTATAAAATTTAGTAAATTTTGAATGGCTGTAATTATTTTAATAGTTAAGATAATAGCAGATGGCTTACCATTTTGGAAGCTTCAAAGCTTCAACTTTAAGAGTATGTAAAAATATTTTGAAAAAAGTTTCAAAAATTAAAAGATGCAAAATGTATGGGAAAGGGCGAAAAAAATAGCCACCTCTAAGGGTTAAGTTAGAGCGCTAATCATCAATACCTGAAGTTTCAGGGGGTAAGACCGAAAAAAAAACATTTTTTTTTATTTGAATCACCCTAATATACATATTCAACAATGAATATAGGATCAAATAGTCTTTCGAAACTATTTGTATTAAAAAAAATTAATGGTACACCACATGCAGTTACGAAACCCGCGCACTCTACTCTATGGAAATTTTAATTTTTTTATTTGAAGGACTTTCGGCGTCCTTCTCTAAAATACGCTGCTCTTCTTGCTGCAGGATAAGCTGTAGAGTATTCTTGTGCTTCCTATTTAAATGGCTTTTAAAGTTGCCCAAATGGTCTCTGACCATTTGCATGATGCAAAACTTGCATACCAGTGACCCGTCCACTGACTGGAAGCAAGTTCTAATAATCTGTCCTTCCCTTTTTCTGCCCATATTGTAATTTTTTCGTTGAGATTTTATTTTTGTGAAGCAAATCAAACATTTTTTGATAATAGTTTTTGATTATTAACAAAACGATATATTTGTAAATAATTTTTTTTGATAATTATTGAAACTTTTTATTTTTCGTTTTTTGATAAGCATTTTTTACAACTATTATTTCAACCAGAGCTGTTAATTTTGATTAGTAATTAGTAATTGATTGATTAGAAGGTTTTTTATTAGTAATGATTATTTTAATTGCTTTCAAGAAAAAGCAATTGCTAATTGATTACGATTACAAAAAATCAGAAAAAAATAAAAAAAAATCAAAAAAAAATTAAAAAATCAAGAAAAAATCAAAAAAAATCAAAAAAATCAAAAAAAACCGTTTTTGACAACCGGTTGTATGGGGCTACATATATGTTATATTTACCCGATCTTCTTGATTTTCCTCTACACACTACATAAATTGAAAGTACTCAAGTTGCAAAATTTTATGTTCCTAACTTTTTAATTGCAGAAGTTTTGGCCAAAAACCCTTATATCTGAACAATCGGTTGTATGGGGGCTATAT
The DNA here is from genome assembly GCA_964058755.1 of Campiglossa producta. Taxonomy (NCBI): domain Eukaryota; kingdom Metazoa; phylum Arthropoda; class Insecta; order Diptera; family Tephritidae; genus Campiglossa; species Campiglossa producta. The sequence goes on from CAXKVI010000005.1 coordinate 25,975,522, forward strand.
GTTACATTTGCCCGATCTTGTTGATTTTCACTATATACACTACATAAATAGAAAGTACTCGAGTTGCAAAATTTTACGTTCCTAACTTTTTAAATGCAGAAGTTTTGGCCAAAAAACCTTATATCTGAACAATCGGTTGTATGGGGGCTATATGTTACATTTGCCCGATCTTGTTGTTTTTCACTATGTACACTACATAAATAGAAAGTACTCGAGTTACAAAATTTTACGTTCCTAACTTTTTAATTGCAGAAGTTTTGGTCAAAAAACCTTATATCTGAACAATCGGTTGTATGGGGGCTATATGTTATACTGGTCCGATCTTGCCAGTTCCGACAAATGATTCCTATATTACAAAATGGGGGCCACATACAAAATTTCAGCCAGATATCTCAAACATTGAGGGACTAGTTTGCGTTCAAACAGACAGACGGACAGACGGACATGGCTAAATCAACTCAGCTTGTCATCCTGATCATTTCGGTATACTTATTGATGGGTCCATCTCTTTTTCTTCTCATACTTACAAACATCGGACCAAAGTTATAATACCATTTCATGTTCATGAAAGTTATAAAAATTAAAATTTCCTTAGAGTAGAGTGAAAATGATGTTCGCGATACGTGCGCGGGTTTCGTAACTGCATGTGGTGTACCATTAATTTTTATACCTTTCATGAACATGAAATGGTATTATAACTTTGGTCCGATGTTTGTAAATATGAGAAGAAGAAGAGATAGACCCATCAATAAGTATACCGAAATGATCAGGATGACGAGATGAGTTGATTTAGCCATGTCCGTCTGTCCGTCTGTCCGTCTGTCTGTTTGAACGCAAACTAGTCCCTCAATTTTTGAGATATCTGGCTGAAATTTTGTATGTGGCCACCATTTTGTAATATAGGAATCATTTGTCGGAACTGACAAGATCGGACCAGTATAACATATAGCCCCCATACAACCGATTGTTCAGATATAAGGTTTTTTGGCCAAAACTTCTGCAATTAAAAAGTTAGGAACGTAAAATTTTGCAACTCGAGTACTTTCTATTTATGTAGTGTATATAGTGAAAATCAACCAGATCGGGCAAATGTAACATATAGCCCCCATACAACCGATTGTTCAGATATAAGGTTTTTTGGCCAAAACTTCTGCAATTAAAAAGTTAGGAACGTAAAATTTTGCAACTCGAGTACTTTCTATTTATGTAGTGTATATAGTGAAAATCAACAAGATCGGGCAAATGTAACATATAGCCCCCATACAACCGATTGTTCAGATATAAGGTTTTTTGGCCAAAACTTCTGCAATTAAAAAGTTAGGAACGTAAAATTTTGCAACTCGAGTACTTTCTATTTATGTAGTGTATATAGTGAAAATCAACCAGATCGGGCAAATGTAACATATAGCCCCCACACAACCGATTGTTCAGATATAAGGTTTTTTGGCCAAAACTTCTGCAATTAAAAAGTTAGGAACGTAAAATTTTGCAACTCGAGTACTTTCTATTTATGTAGTGTATATAGTGAAAATCAACAAGATCGGGCAAATGTAACATATAGCCCCCATACAACCGATTGTTCAGATATAAGGTTTTTTGGCCAAAACTTCTGCAATTAAAAAGTTAGGAACGTAAAATATTGCATCTCGAGTACTTTCTATTTATGTAGTGTATATAGTGAAAATCAACAAGATCGGCCAAATTTAACATATAGCCCCCATACAACCGATTGTTCAGATATAAGGTTTTTTTCCCAAAACTTCTGCAATTAAAAGTTAGGAACGTAAAATTTTGCAACTCGAGTACTTTCTATTTATGTAGTGTATATAGTGAAAATCAACAAGATCGGGCAAAAGTAACATATAGCCCCCATACAACCGATTGTTCAGATATAAGGTTTTTTTGGCCAATACTTCTGCAATTAAAAAGTTAGGAACATAAAATTTTGCAACTTGAGTACTTTCAATTTATGTAGTGTGTAGAGGAAAATCAAGAAGATCGGGTAAATATAACATATATTTAGCCCCATACAACCGGTTGTTCCGATATAAGGTTTTTTGGCCAATACTTCCGCATTTAAAAAGTTAGGAACGTAAAATATTTCACCTTTAGTACTTTCTACATATGTAATGTGTATAGTGTAAGTCAGTACAATTGAACACGTATAATATATAGCCCCCATACAATCGATTGTTCCGATAACTCGGATCCTATTATTTTGTAAGTTTTTTTTAAATTATAACAAAGATGTGTAATGTGTATAGTAAATATAGTTAAATTGAAACAGGCTGTACTGGGGATCGAACAGTGAAAATCGTGACGCTTATTCATGAAAGGTATATAGCCTTCGGCACAGCCGAAGACAGCTTTCCTTACTTGTTTTTAATACAAATAGTTTCGAAAGACTATTTGATCCTATATTCATTGTTGAATATGTATATTAGGGTGATTCAAATAAAAAAAAAATGTTTTTTTTCGGTCTTACCCCCTGAAACTTCAGGTATTGATGAGAAAATAAGCCTTGCAAAAAATTAGCGCTCTAACTTAACCCTTAGAGGTGGCTATTTTTTTCGCCCTTTCCCATACATTTTGCATCTTTTAATTTTTGAAACTTTTTTCAAAATATTTTTACATACTCTTAAAGTTGAAGCTTTGAAGCTTCCAAAATGGTAAGCCATCTGCTATTATCTTAACTATTAAAATAATTACAGCCATTCAAAATTTACTAAATTTTATACGTGTTACTGCACCGAAAGAAAAGTCGCTTGTAAAACTAACATTTCTGCTTTATCCATTTTACATTTCAGCAAAAAATATCGTATTAATATTGAAAATTGTCAAATAAACAGGGTTCACGTTAAATTGATACGAAAGTTGCTGAATCAACATTAGCATCTATGACATTGTCATATCAATTTCTCATCTTAATAATACATTACTTCGAAAAGTTTAATTTAACATTAAAAAGTATGTAACCAACCGGTTTCACGTTAAATTGATAAAAAAACTTGTTGAGCCAACGTAGTACGTCATATCACTTTCATATAAATTTCTCATGTTAATACACATTTCGACAACATATTGACATAAAAACTGCCAATCTCACATTTGTATAATATTCTCATGTTAAAACGGCATAAACCACGCTGCAGTTGACATTTATCACGTTCATAACACATTTCGAAAACCTGCTTCACGTTAAAATCCTATGAAAATTGTAATACTAACATTTGCAAAACTATCTCATGTTAAAATTACGTGAATTGACATGTTTCATGTTTATAACAAATTTTGACAACATGTTTCACGTAGCACGTTAGCATTTGTGTAGCTGTTTCATTCTAAAATGAAATAAATCGCGCTGCAGTTGACAATCAAGTTCGGTCGTTGTAAAATAATTTATTAACAAAAATAGTTAGCAGAAAACCAACTGTGAAAATGGGTGATGAGTGTTGTTTATTTGTGGAAAGCGTTTCGCCGGAAATGAAGGCCGCCGGCCAGCATATGGTTTATGAATCATCGTCTGTAGGAATTGGTGCTAATGGAGAAAATTCATCTGTGCTACATTTACGGAGGAGCAACTGTAATAAATAAGAACTTTTAGTTCCTGTGTAATGCAGAATAAAAATACAGTTTGCCAAGAAACTTTTTTTATGTGCTTCTAAAAATGTTAAGTTTTTCACCTTATCAAATGTATTACATTTATTATATTAAATATGTAGCTATGTATTTAAAATAAAAGTTAATAAATTTACCAAAAATAATATCATTTCGATGTGATTATCATTAATTTTATTTGTAGCTTCAACGTTATTCTCACGTAAGTATCAGTATTACATACTCTCACGTAAGTATACATCATAGTCATGTTCATTTTACGTTTTGTCTGTACGTTTTTACGTTTCATGTCAATTGTACATGAGAATGCCGTCATTAATACATGATGGTCATGTTCATTTTACGTTTCATGTCAATTGTACATGGGAAAGCAGTCAATAATACATGATGATCATGTTCATTTTACGTTTCATGTCAATTGTACATGAGAAAGCAGTCAATAATACATGATGTTCATGTTCATTTTACGTTTCATGTCAATTATAGATGATAGTTATGTTTATTTGACGTTTTCCTGTATGTTTGTACGTGTCGTGTCAATTGTACATGAAAATTCCTTCAATTATACATGAGAATGCCCTCAAAAATACATGATAGTTATGTTTATTTGACGTTTTCCTGTATGTTTTTACGTTTCATGTCAATTGTACATGAAAATTCCTTCAATAATACATGATGGTCATATCAACTACACGTTTTTCCTGTACGTTTTTACGTTTCATGTCAATTATACATGAGGATGCCTTCAATAATACATGATGGTCATGTTTATTTGACGTTTTTCCTGTACGTTTTTACGTTTTTTTTTTGTGCATATCAATTTCACGTAGAAATGATATTTTCGAAATTGTAAAATTGACCTTGTTTCTTTTCAGTTGCATTTGGTAAACAAAAAATGTTAATTTTACGGCGGTTTTTGATATTTTTTTCTTTCGGTGTGTGTATGTGTGTGCAATAGTACAAAACTCCGTCATTTTTAAATGGCTGTAATTATTTTAATAGTTAAGATAATCGCAATCGCTTACCGTTTTGGAAACTTCAAAGCTTCAGCTTTAAGAGTATGTAAAAATGTTTTGAAAAAAGTAAGACCAAGTCGACATTTTTATATTAGGGCGGGTCGATTTGTATGGACCCATAAAATTCACAGGGGCCCATGGGGATTATGGCTATTTGGATCATTTCAACCATTTTTGCCCAAGAAACTATAGGTCTAACATGAATTTCGAGCTAGCAGTTTTTTCGATAAAAAATTTTTTTTTTTCTTCAAAAAGTGATTCACTTGTTAAAAAGCTGTGTTGAAAACTAACAAAAATCATTCTCTATATGCATCTGGGGGTTTTGGGGTCAAGGAATCCATTTCCGGTATTAATTTTTTTGTTTGACGTCCGCAAGAGGGCACTTTCGCTCTTTTTTTAGGGTTGTAAATCCATTTTTTTCGAAAATCGACCGTTTGTTCCAGAAATTTATGAAATTTGACTTTCTTTAATAGCAAATACAGTTACTAAACCGCTCAGCGTTGAAAATTAAGGGAATTATTTAAATTTGTTTTATGAATTTTACAAAACAAATTTTATTCATTCAAATTCAAATATCATTCTTTATGTGCATCTGAGGGTTTTTAGGGTCGAGAAATCCATTTCTGGTATTGCTTTTTTCTTTTGACGTCCCCCAGAGGGCGCTCCCGTCCATTTTTTGGATTTTAACACCTTTTTTCCGAAAATCAACAACAATGTTCCGAAAATCTATGAAATTTGACTAATACAATATCTTTTTAAGTAGGCTAACACACTGATTCTGCGTTCTTGATGAATTGCACGGTGCTACAAAAAAAGAATTTAATACACTTTTCAAGCGACCTAGTACAGATTGTTCATCTGCTCTAGTTATACACGAAACATCCTTCAAAAGATTTGTAACAACCCAAAATCTCGTTTCAAGGCCAAAAAACCGTTTTTTCAGATTTTTCGTTGAAAAAAAATCATTAAAAATCGACTTTGTACTTTTGACTTTGAGCGCCAAAGTTTGAAAAATCCTAAGTTGACCCATTTAGAGTGCCCCAATCGTGTTAAAATGTATGACCGACCCCCACTAACTTTGTAGGGCCGACCCCCCATGCCAGTGGCACATCCCCTTAGACCACACCTGTGAGGGTCCCCATACAAAAATTTCAAAAAATCACCATTTCTGGCACTTTACGTGAAAAAATCAGCTAAACGACCATCTTTTTTTCTTTTTGGAGTTCATTTTTCTCTTAAGAACTTTAAAAAACAGGTCCCTAAAGCTAGCAGATCAATTTTAGCAGAACATAAAAGTAACACATACAAAATTAGGTGCTCGAAAAGTGCTCTAATCCCACAAAAGGTGCTCGTCAACTTTTCCCAAAAATCGATGTTCTGCTAGCTTAAGGCTTAAGCTATTCAAAAATTGGGTGCTCAAAAGATGCTCATTAAGTGTCATAATCCGGATTAGGGTGCTCCTCAACTTTATAGAAAAAAACGATGTTCTGCCAGCTTAAGGCTTAGGCTAGCAGAACACTATGCGTTAACAGTGAGGGGTGATAGCTACATCAAAAGTGACTATGCAAAAATTAGGTGCTCGAAAGGTGCTCATTAAGTGCCATAATCCGAATTAGGGTGTTCCTCAACTTTTTCGAAAAATACGATGTTCTGCCTGTTTGAGGCTTAAGCTAGCAGAACACGATGCGTTAACAGTGAAGGATGATAGCTTTATCAAAAGCAAGGACTGAAACCGTAACCTTAACCGTTATTTTGATCTGAAAAATAACGAAACCGAAACCGTTTCAAAAGCCGGAACCGGTTCCAAACGGTTTTGAATTTTTTTAATGTCTCACTTCTTTTGTGGGCACATACATAGGTATTTTCCTTTACAAACAGGTACCCTGAAAACTTTCATGGTAGATTGTCGAGCAAGGTTACAAAAGAGACGTTTTGACCTCAGTATAAAATTTCTGAAAGTGGAAGTTTGACTACAGTTGAATGAAGCGATCGAAAAAAAATTACGAGATCCGATAAAGAAATGTTCAGGCTTGTCGCAGAAAGTACCACTCATATTAATGTTTTTGACGATTTATACATTTCATTTCGCTTCCATTCTAATATTTTTCTAACAAAAAAGTAGAGTTAATTTTAGGAATTTGTTTTGCAGAAATTTCATCCTTGCATAGCGTTAATAAAATTTATTATTATATTGGAGAAATTCCATGATGGCCGCAGGAAAAAGTTATGAAAATTTAGACCTATTTCGAAGCTACATATGTAGGTACTTGAGTATTTTAGTAGAAAAATTTATTTTGTTCGCGTTTTTATTTGGAAACCGAAACCGTAACCGAAACCGAAATAAATGCTGAAGAACGAAACCGAAACACGTTGCAAAACCGAAACCGAAACCGGAACGTTATTTTAAACGGTTTTAGACCTTGATCCAAACATACTTATGTATATATCGTCGCTCGCTTGCCTTAAGCTAGCAGAACATCGTTTTTTTCGAAAAAGTTGAGGAGCACCCTAATTCGGATTATGGCACTTAATGAGCACCTTTCGAGCACCTAATTTCTGTATACTCACTTTTGATGTAGCTATCACCCTGCCCTGTTAACGCACAGTGTTCTGCTAGCTTAAGCCTTAAGCTAGCAGGACATCGATTTTTGGGAAAAGTTGACGAGCACCTTTTGTGGGATTAGAGCACCTTTCGAGCACCTAATTTTGCATGTGTTACTTTTATGTTCAGCTAAAATTGTTCTGCTAGCTTTAGGGACCTTTAAAAAACATAGCCACTGATTTTTTTATGAAAAGTGCAAAAAATGGTTATTATTTTAAATGTTTGTATGGGGTGGGGTTTTACGGGGTGTGCCACTGGCATGGGTGGGTTGGCCCTTCAAAGTTAGTGGGATCGGTAATCCATTTGGACACGTTTGGGGCACTCTAAATGGGTCAACTTAGGATTTTTCAAACTTTGGCGCCCGAAGTCAAAAGTAAAAAAGTCGGGACATCGGAATTGGTTTTAGGGGCATGCTTTTTTCGGCAAAGTATTTTATTTTGATCCTTAAAATACGATTTTCCTTGTCACTTGGTTGATTTCTAAATCGACCCTCCTAATTGCACACAGTACTTCTGAAGGGCGCTTGAGACCAAAATATTAGATCTTGAAAACTTGAAGTCCTTTCCAAAAAAATAAAATTGGCATAATTAAGTAGTAGTTGCCTCTTGATATATAACCAAAAAATATTATTTATTGTCAATTAGTCAAATCTGCCTTCAGCACTTACAATAGCCATAAAGTATTAATTGATATTTTGTGCAAGCAATCTGGTGGACTTAAAGTTGTCCATTTCAATGCCCGTAGCTTGAATACTGATAAGCTCGATTATGTTAGGGATGTGTTTGAAAACTCGAGTGTGGACATAATTTGTGTTTCCGAAACCTGGTTCTTGAGTGATATTCCTGATGTTCACTATAGTATTCCTAATTACAGTCTTACACGAGTGGATCGACCAACGAAAGGAGGTGGAGGCGTTGCTATATACTACAAGTCTCCTCTGAAAATCAGTACAGAGTACATTATTGCCGAAATATCAGACAGCGTAACAAAAGTATTAGTATCCTGTGTGTACAATCCCCATAAGTGTTTCTTGTTAGATTCTTTTTTTGCTGAGTTATCTTTGTTTTTGATTGATTTTGAGCGTTTTGTGATCTGTGGCGATTTTAACGTAAACCTTTTTATAAACGACTCATATGGTAATATGGTATAAAACTACGCGATCATGTCTCAGCAGCTGGTCTCACAATAGCTAACACCAATGTACCAACTAGATATGCTCATAACTCTACCCCAAGCTTGCTGGATCTAATTATTACGTCAAGCCGTGACCACATTCTCTTTCTTGACCAAATTACGTTTATTTCCGACCATGACCTTATGTTCTGTACACTAGATACTACGCTTAATTGCCCTGCGGATGCTGTTACAACTGTCTATCGTGACTTTAAGTCTGTGAATGTTGAAGAGTTGTCTGCTGACCTGTCATGTATTAATTGGGCTTCCTGTTGGTACCTTACTACTGTAGGCGAGAAACTTGATTTTTTAAACAAAGCCTTGTGTTACCTTTTTGACTTACATATCCCTTTACGTCAAGTTCGAGTTAAGAACAGCTCTTGCCCCTGGTACACCAACAAAGTCAGGTCTGCTTTGAAACTTCGCAATAGGCTGTACACGAAGTGGAAAAGGGCCAAGGCTGAGATCGCATGGTCACAATATAAAATCGCCTGAATAAAGCCACTATCACAACTAGAACCGCTAAAAGGATATATTGTGACCAAAAGTTGAATCCATTACTTCCGTCTAAAGACCTATGGCGCAATTTGAAGAACCTCAACGTACATGGAAAGACGAGATCTGACTGTAATATTAACCCTAATGTGCTGAATGAGTATTTTAGTAAGTCGAGTATTAGCTCTGGCAGCCCAGTGTCGTTGAACTTAGTGAGCAACTTTTCACCTAGCTCAAAGTTTCAATTCAGAGCTGTGGATGAAAATGAGGTATATTTATCACTTAAGAAAATTAGATCTGATGCCGTTGGGGAAGATGGTATTTCTCTAAAGTTCGTGAAACTTGTGCTGCCTTTTATTCTAAGTACCCTCACACACGTAATTAATCACTGCTTCACAACATCCTGTTTTCCAACTGTCTGGAAAAAAGCTGTGATTGTTCCAATCGCCAAGAAAAATAATTCATCAGAACCTTCTGATTTCAGGCCAATCAGCATTATACCCTCATTTGCGAAAGTTTGTGAGTCCTTAATGGCAGCACAGATTACGTCCTACCTTCAAACACACAACCTGCTAAGTCCGATGCAATCAGGATTCCGACCAAAGCACAGCTGTGCTACCACTATGTTGAAAATTGTTGATGACATACGATTGAATTATGACAACGGTGATCTAACTCTTCTTTGTCTTCTGGATTTTTCTAAGGCATTTGACTCCGTTTGTCATAATCTTCTGTGTGAAAAACTCAAGCGCTACTTCGGATTTTCTGTTAGCTCTGTAAATCTTATGTCCAGCTACCTTGCAGAAAGAACTCAGAAGGTGGTATGTAATGGTACTGCATCCTTATCACGTAGTGTTTCCGCTGGAGTTCCTCAAGGTTCTGTACTTGGTCCTCTTCTCTTTAGTATTTTTGTAAATGATGTGTTCTCAGTGTGCCAGTTTGTAAACATGCATGCTTACGCGGATGACATCCAGTTGTATCTCTCTAGCAGTGTTGGTCTAGTCGAAGATCTGTGCTTTAGAATAAACAGTGACTTATCTGCGATTTCGCACTGGGCTCGTGAAAATCATCTTTGCTTAAACGCTAAAAAGTCGTACGTATTACCCATTAGTAAAAGTGTTGTGCATGTCGAATATATTCCACAACTTTTTGTTGGTAACAGTGCCCTCTCTTTTACTAGCAAAATAAAAAACCTAGGCTTTGTGATCAACTCCAATTTAAGCTGTGCCGATCATGTAAATAAAATTGTCAGCAATGTGTATCTTGTTCTACGAAGATTAAGAGTATCTGCCTCGTTTACGCCCTTTGAAACTAGAAAAAAGCTTGCTATTCAACTAATTGTGCCGCATATAACATATTCAGAGCTTATATATAGTCAACTCGATTCTGTTTCCCATCACAAAATTGAGGTGGCATTCAACAATATAACGCGGTATGTATTTGGGCTAAAAAAATACGATCACATTTCTGCTTGGAAGCGCGAAGTCTTAGGATGCACTATATTTGAGTATATCGCTGCCCGAAACTGTATATTTATGTTTAATCTCATCGAGTTCAAAACACCTCACTATCTCTACCAAAAACTGTAAGGCTTTGGTACTCTCTACCCGATTCTCTTAAGGGTGCCTTGAGTAGGGCCAACTACAAAAAGTTGATTTATGAGTACTTTAGTTCCGTGTGATTAACTGCATCTATCTTTTCTCTTCTCATATCTTTCTTTCTTTCCCCTAATAAGTACATTCCTTCTAATTATTTTTTTTTTTCTCTTGCTATTATAATTTAAGTCTAATATTGTTATTAATTTAATTTTTAGAACAAGATCTTAGCTTTTAATTTAATTGATTTTGTAATGCCACCATGATGATGTGCTACAAAAGACTCGGTCTTACAGTCACACCCACTTTACTCCTTAAATAAATTGTTAAATTAGTGCCAAAACAATGACGTCAAAACCGGAAAACCGGATGAAATTTCCAAAAATTTCAACTCCTGGCTTAAGAACCATATCATGCTTTTTTCAAATAAATAAAACACTATATATTTCGAAAGTGTCAACAATTCTCTACCCAAAACCGTTGAGAATTTTGAAGTCGGTTGAAAATTAGTTTTTTAATGAATTTTTGAACTGAAAAAACTTTTTTTTGGCCTTAAACCAGATTTTGGGTGTGTTACAAATCTTTTAAAGGGCGTTTCGTGTATAAATCGACCAGATGAACAATATCTACTAGGTCGCTTCAAAAGTGTAAAATGGCTATAGCACTGTCCCTGCAGCTAAACCTCAAACTAGTCAGAAAAATACTAGTATACAACTATAACTAGAATTTTCTGGTAGAACTCATACTAGTCAGGAAATATCCATTTCATACTAGTATACAACTATAACTTTCTGACAGAACTCATACTAGTCAGGAAATATCAATTTCATACCAGTATACAACTAGAATTTTCTGGCTGAACCCATACTAGTGAGGAAATATACATTCCATACTAGTATACAACTAGATTTTTCTGAATGAAATTCGTTTCGTTTTCTCTTATAATTCATAGATGCTTTTTCGTGATAGGGTAAATACAAATAGCAACTGCTTTCTTAAGAATTAACATGAAAATAAAGTCGTGGGATAAAATAAAGGGTAAGCCAGGAAAATTCTGGTTGAAATCATACTAGTCCAAGTTGAATACTTTTTGGACTAGTATATTTTATACTAGTCCTTTTTGAACTAGTATGTGGACTAGTTCATATTATGGAAATTATACTAGTCCAGGTTGAAGTAGTATGGAACTGGTATTTTACAACTAGTATGAGACTGGTATTTCCTGACTAGTAGATAACTGGTATATTCTGGTCGAAATCTGACAATTGACATCTCGTAGGACATCAACACGTAAAAAATACCAGTTGCTTATATGGAAAAAAGACAGAACACTGACTAGTTGGGCCCGGTGCACCAACTAGTTGTAAAGTAGTTTTAAACTAGTTGCTTTCACTGCAGGGGTGTTATCAATCTTGATAAAATATCAAGAAAAATATGCTTGCTCCCAAAAAAAATTGTTTTTGAAGTTTTGCTCCAAAAACCAGTTGTATTTTATTCAATCGCGATGGTCACTGCCTGTTTCTTAATAGACGGAGAGCTGGCAACATAATGGCGAATGGAATATACATATAACGAAAATATTTTGAAGAAAAAATTTAAGTTTCAACAAGCTTTATTGGGCATTACTAAGCTAATTTTAAGTCGACTTTAACTTAACTTTCTTGGTTTGGATAGCTGATTTTACGTGGCTTGTTATAAAGATTAAATATCTGACGTTATAATCCATTAAAATCGTGGAGAAATCGAAACTGGTCATTCTTCGGCCAAATTGCAACCAGTTTTCTTGTTTGAAAGACAAAACCTATATCATTCAAACAAAGAAAAGAAAATTGAATTCGAAAGACAACAAGAAAGTTATAGCATCTTGAATTTGTAATTTCAAGAATTTCAGAGTTGTTTTATATTTTTACTAAAAAGCAAAAAAGTCTTTCAAAAATAATTCGTCCTTTCCGTCTGTCCAACAAAAAAATCGGGTCACTCGATGCAGGGCCGATTTCCACATTTATGTGTTCAAATTAATTTGAATAAAACACAACTGGTTTTTGGTGCAAAAATTCAAAAACACTTATTTTTGGGTACAAGCATATTTTTCTTGATATTTTATTAAGATTGATAATTCATTAAGAACGCAGAATCAGGGTGTTAGTCTACTTAAAAAAAGAAATTGCATTATAGGAAAGTCAAATTACATATGTAGATTTTCGGAACATTGTTGATTTTCGGAAAAAAGGTGTTAAAATCAAAAAAATGGACGGAAGCGCCCTCTGGCGGACGTCAAAAGAAAAAAACAATACCAGAAATGGATTCCTCGATCCTAAAAACCCTCAGATGCAGATAAAGAATGAAATTTGAATTTGAATGAATAAAATTTGTATTATAAAATTCATAAAACAAATTAAAATAAAAGAAATTTTCATAAACGATATAATATCGATACAAGTTTTGCTTGAATGCACGTCCCATTCCCTTAATTTTCAACGCTGAGCTGTTTAGTAACTGTATTTGCTATTAAAGAAAGTCAAATTTCATAAATTTCTGGAACAAACGGTCGATTTTCGAAAAAAAAAAGGGATTTAGATCCCTAAAAAAAGAGCGAAAGCGCCCTCTTGTGGACGTCAAACGAAAAATATAATACCAGAAATGGATTCCTCTACCCCAAGAACCCCCATATGCACATGGAGAATGATTTTTGTTAGTTTTCAACACAGCTTTTTAACAAGTGAATCACTTTTTGAAGACAAACAAAATTTCGATCGAAAAAACTGCTAGCTCGCAATTCATGTTAGACCTATAGTTTCTTGGGCAAAAATGCTTGAAATGATCCAAATAACCATAATCGCCATGGGCCCCTGATGCATATATAGAAATACAAAGCCTCGAATGAGAACCCCCTTTAATGTTGACGACCCGGCAAAACGAAACGGAACGGAAGAATGATATTAGGGCATGTACCTGGAATGCCCGGACCCTTCAAGGTAGGGTACTGCTTAGGGATTCCAATCCCGGGATCCCGTTGTTTTTTAAGTCCCGAAAATCCCGAGATTACTAGACCTAAATCCCGGGTTCACCGAAAATAAATTTTTAAATACATTTAAGTTATCTTGTATTTATATATGCAACAAATTCAGGTCCAGGTTAAGAAATGATACTATTAATGCAATAATTTCTTTAAGATCACACTTCAAACTTCAGATAAAGTAACTTTTCTCTTAGTCAAATGGCATTCCTTTTTATTTTTATCTACAATGAAATTTGTATTATTACTATGCATACCTGAATTGTCGGAGACCAAATGGAAAAAATTTAATTATCGTTATTAATGTATCAAATATGCTTTTTGTACCTGTGGTACTGTGTGTGACTTTCCTAGTGTTGGTGGTATCACAACGGGCCTTTTAATACTGGCCTAGGTGTGCCTCTGTGGCAGCCACTTGAACCCACCCCACCTGTGGTACAAAAAAATTGTACCAAATTCCTGAATACATATATTTTATTTACGAATTTATTGTAAATTTCTTACGTAGATATTTGATTAATAACGATTTACATATCGCACACCTAGATCTAAACAGCGGTAAACTCAAAATATCTAAATGTTCAAAAAACTCGAAAAACTGGCTACTTCTCCCATATATCCCAATGGCATTTTTAATTCTTAACAGCCCTTTCTCGGTGAGTAGTGTAGCTATTAGTTAGATCGGTGGGTATTGAATGAGAGAACGCGGTAGTATGCATAGCTCAAAATTTAAGATTTTTGAATTAGCTCCCTTTAGATCTAGGTGTGCGATATGTAAGTCGTTATTAATCAAATATGTACGTATATTTGGCTATGTATTACCAGTAGTAAAAACAGCTTAATGTTACTTTTCGTTCGTTATAAAAATTACTGCCTTAATAAATACATATGAATTACTATAATTTAGTCTACGGTATTACATAGATATGGGGTGCCATTTTTGAACTTTCAATCCCGAAAATCCCGAGAAGCTAGAAATTACGGAAATTGGAATGCCTAGTACTGCTGTCCAAGCAAGGAGACTTTGGTCCTACAGTTGGAAAATTTAGTCTCCGCGATATAAAATCCCCATACGGCACTAGGCTGATTGACTTCGCAGCTGCTCGCAATATGGTCATCCAGTGGCGTATCCAGGATTTTGCTATCTTTTTGTTTAATCTAATTTTTTTTTTTTAATTTTTTTTATTTAGTTTCATTATATACTATTTTATTATTTTTTTATATTACTTATTTAATTTCATGTAATTTTATTTTATTTTATTTTATTTTGGTTGATATTTTTTTGTTTTATTTTATTATTTTTTTTATTATTTTATTCAATTTAATTTAATTAAATGTTTTTATTTCATTTTATTATTTTTTTATATTATTTTATTAAATTAATTTAATTAGTTTTATTTTATTTTATTTTTTATATTTTGTTTTGTTTGACTTTATTTTATTATTTTTTATATTATTTTATTCAATTTAATTTAATTTTTTTTAATTTTATTTTCTTTATTTTTTACATTATTTTGTTTGATTTAAAATTTAATTTAATTTGTTTTATTTTATTTTTATTTTTTTATTTGGTTTTATTTTATTTTATAATTTTTTATATTATTTTGTTCAATTAAATTTAATTTTTTTTATATTTTTTTTTATTTTGTTTTGTTTTATTTTATTTTATTATTTTTTTTTTTATATTTTTTTATTCAATTTGATTTAATTTCTTTTATTTTATTTTTTTATTTATATTATTTAATTTAATTTAATTTATTCTGTTTTATTTTATTTATTTTTTTTTTCATTTTATTTAATGTTATTTGATTCTATTTTATTTATTTTTTATTTTATTTTATTTTATATAATTTGATTTTATTTTATTTCATTTCATTTTATTTTTATTATTTTTTTTACTTCATTTTATTAAAATGAAAATGTGTTTTTGAGAAAAATTTACCCACGCGTTGCAGGAACCAGACAAGCCGACAATGTTTCAATGATACTGGAATTACATCTCTTCATGGACTTTTCTTCCCGGCATTGTGAGAGTCGAACTTACAACACTGTAGTGACTTGTATGCTAGAAGGTCTACCACCTTAGGCCACTACCCAGCTTGAAGGTAAACCCTTCTCAGTGTCCATTTATGCATATATTTATACTTCCATATAGAACATTTTCTTTTTAATTTCAATGCTAACTTATCTGAAAGATATGCGAATTTTAGGACTTGGTGTGAAACCTATGAAAGAATTTTCTATGCTTTCAATGAAGCACATATCTTTTTCATTTATAACATTTAAACTCTTTGTTGCTTTTGACTTGTAGTCTATTGCTGTAAATACCGACGGTGTTCTGAAGCAATTTTCGGGATTGTATGAAAATGTGTTTTTGAGAAAAATTTACCCACGCGCTGCAGGAACCAGACAAGCCGACATATGTTTCGATGATACTGGAATTACGTCTCTTCATGGACTTTTCTTCCCGGCATTTTGAGAGTCGAACTCACAACACTGTAGTGACTCTAGAAGGTCTAACACCTTAGGCCACTACCCACCTTGAAGGTAAACCCTTCTCAGTGTCCATTTATGCATATATTTATACTTCCATATAGAACATTCACTCGGCCGTTCCTGACGGGGAATCGACCTCGATTTCGTCGTTGTATAGTTCATTAGTTGAATCATCGTTATCAAGTTCTGGACAATTTCGGCAATATGGTTTGATTTTGCTGGATTCGTAAACAGATGTGAATTTACGCATCTTTATAGGGAATCCCGGTATATCTTCGATTAAGTAACGGTCTTTATTTAGGACTTTCGCGATTCGATAGGGGCCGCGATATTTTGGTACCAGTTTTCGCGACTCACCAGTGGCAGCTGGTTCGCTTTCAATTAGTACTAGATCATCTTCGTTGTAGATACGCGGAGACGAGTGTTTTTGATCGAAACGTCTTTTCCAGGCTTCGCGCTCACGCTCGATATTTCCGACAGCCAACATGCGTTTTTGATCGATTGGAACTTTCGCGAGATTTACATCTACGTCGTCATGTACGGCGGCTACTAATTCATTATGTACGACGTCGCGCAAATTGAAGTCGAATATGAGTTCGTTTGGGCTGTACCCAGTCGTTTTGTTCTTTTGTGAATTTATGGTGAATTTTAAATTTCGTAGGATTAGATCCCAATCCTTTGGATTGTCAACAGATGTGCGTAAGTAGTTAAGGATCGTTTGGTTAGCACGCTCTACTTGACCGTTAGACCTTGGAGTGCGGACAGCGGTTTTAACGTGTTGTATACCGTTCTGTTCACAATACGTCGTAAATTCCTTTGAGGTATATGCGGTTCCGCGATCAGAAATTACCTTTGCTGGTAGCCCAAAGTAACTCGTGATTTCGTTTAACGCGTTTATTACGTGAATTGTCCGCGTATCGCGAACCGCTTTTACTATTAATTATTTGGAAAATGAGTCGGAGATCGCCAATAAGTAGCAATTGCCCTTTTTGCTGCGAATGAACGGACCGAGGTGGTCAATATGGACCACACGGAAAGGTATCGGTTCTACTGGATCGTAATGCAGTGTACCTTCTGTTTTACCGGATTGTGCTTTACGGTAGCAACAATCAACGCACGCCGCGATAGACGATTTTATATACTTGCGTAGCTGAGGGAACCAGAATGTTTTGCGAATTCGGTCGATAGTTTTCTCGAGCACGTGGTGACCCATCTTATCGTGGCATAGTTGTGCAATTCGCCAACGTACTGCATTGGGCACCACAAACTTAAGTTCTTTTTCTTCCTTGCGATAAAGTCGATTATTGTGAATGCGGAAATATTTTTTAATCTCCGGTTCGCGTGATGATTTTATTTTTCCTTGGAGAATGTCGATCATTTCACGTAGTTTGTCGTCCTTTATTTGCATAACGTAGAGCCAGTCGTTGACGTCGGATCTTATTTCGAGGATGGAACCAGCTGGTTCTACTGGCTCAGCTGGCTGATCTGGTGCTCTGCTTAAGGCATCTACGTGAGCTAGTCTACTACCTGGACGATGTACGGACTCAAACTCGAATTCGAATATTTTTAGCCACCATCTTGAAATTTTAGACCTTAGCTCTTTATTTTCACGTACCCTGGCGACGGCTGAACAGTCGGTCACAAGGCGAAACTTTCTACCAAGTAGATATATACGGAAGCGTTCTAGTACTTCCACCACTGCGAGAGCTTCCAGCTCATAGGAGTGGTACCTACTTTCACTTTCTGTACAGTGTCGGCTGTAGTACATCGTTGGCTGCCATGTTTTCCCATCAGTAGACTGTAGGAGAACACCAGCTAACCCAACACTACTTGCATCGGTGTGGACTTCGTGTTCTGCAGTTTGGTCATAGAGTGCCAAAACTGGAGCGCTTGTTAGTAATTCAATTATACGGTTGAATGCTATCTGCTGTGCGTCGGTCCATCGGAAAGAGGTGATTTCAGTTTTACGTAAAAGCATGGTTAACGGCTTCGTTATCAGGGAGTAATCGGGAACGAACTTTCTGAAAAAGCCCTAAAAATCGTCGCAATTCTGAGATGTTGGATGTTACGGGAAAGTTTTCAATGGCTGATATTTTTCGGTTACCAGGCATTATACCGTTCTCGGTTGTAACATAACCAAGATACTCAATTTTGGTTTCTAGGAATCTACATTTATCCAGTCGTAGCGTTAGTCCACTAGCCTTAAGAATAGCTAGGAACGTCTCTAAGCGGTACAGCCCTTCTTCAATCGAGCGACTTGGTATGATAACATCGTCTAAATAAGCCAAAACTTTCCCAGGTTTCATTTTAGAGATTACTCGGTTCATTACGGTCTGGAAGACGGCCGGAGCGTTGGCCAGTCCAAAAGGCATCCGGTTAAACTCGTAATGACCTTCGTTGGTGACAAATGCGGTAAATTGCTTTGATTCCTCCTCAATCTCTATCTGATAACACCCCATACGTAAATCTAAGATAGTAAAATATTTGTTACCTGCCAGTTGAGCGAAGTGCTCGTCCATGATCGGTATTGGATATGACATTTGGTTCGTTATCTTGTTAAGACATCGATAGTCTACGCAGAGCCGATGTTCGCCGTTTGGTTTAGCGACAAGAACAATCGGTGATGCGTACGAGGATTCGGATGATCTTATGATATCGTTATCGAGTATTCTTGCACAATTTCATTTACGATGGTTCGTTTCGCGAACGGGATACGATACGGTTTCATATTAACGGGCATTTTAGAATTGAGTTCGATTGTCATTTTAGTTAGGTTACAACGACCGAGGTCCGCGGCTTTCTCGGCAAATACGTCACGATATGACTTCAAAAGTTCTTCAAGCTTGATCATTTGTTTTCGTCGATATTTGAACACGCACGAATGCTTAGAATCTTTTCCACGCGACAACAGCCATTTTCTATTACGAGGCGACTTCCGCTTCTACACAAGATATCGGTTCCCAGCAAGATGCTTTCGTTTCATAGATTATCGCTCACTCCCAAAACTTCCGCGTCAAGTTTTTCTTCGTCTATTTCGATTAAAACGTTTATTTTTTCGTCACATTTAAATTGTCCACCACCAACCCCGTTTAGCGTTACAGAGCATGGAGCGGGACTACCAATTTTGTAAGCGAGACTACGTTTTATTAAAGTACGGCTACTTCCCGGATCGATAAATGATGTTTTAGTTAACCCGTTTACTCGAATGTCTTTTACGATTCCGTCCTTAGACGCAGTTTTCAGCGACGCGTGATCTTGGTTAATTGTTTTTACGGAATTATTTATATTATTTGGACACTTTTCAGTTACGTGATTCGTGCGTTGGCAATTCGCACAGCGAGATTTTTTACTAGGTTCTGGGCATTTAATCGAATAGTGACCCATTTTTGAACAATTGAAACACTTGACACTTTCAACTGGCTTTGTATCTGTATTTCGCGGACCCGAAATGGTATTCGTAACCAATGCTGGTTTCGGCTTATACTGAGTTAATAATTTCACTTCATTGAAAACGTTATAGTTATTAATGTCGCTTAACAAATCAATACACCTGGCGTAGTTGTTTCATATTTTCTTTTTCATATCACTGTCATTGATTCCGTTTATGATTCCGGCGTTTCGTTAACACCTCTTTTCATCTGAGACATTTTTATATACACGTCGGCGATGCTATGTAAGCAGGGAAAATCGCATATCATTCGATTAGAAAACTCGGACCAGGTAGTATAGACGATTGGCAAGGAATCGACCCACTGTTTCGCAGGACCTTGCAATTTTTGCTGCACGGCACATAATAATATACCGTCGTCTATACCGTATGCATTTTTCAACATTTCAACGCGTTGCACGTATTGAGCCGCGTTTAGTGACGTATTCGAAAGCGGATTAAAGGAAGGCAAAAGTTCGACTATGCATATTGCCTCTAACACTTGTACTCATCGGTATTGAGTACGACGCTGGTGGATACGAGAGTTTTCGAATTGGTTATGAACGGAAGCAACCCCAAATGTATTCATTGGCACTTGTGCCTGCGTAAATGGTACCTGAATCGGTGGTACTATCGATTGCACTGTATGCACGTTTGTATTTAAAACGATTGTATATCTACCGGCGAGGATATACGCTGCAGGACGAAATTGTTAGCTATTACAGCTTCATTTTGCTTTCGAGTCATTTCGCGTATTGTATGCTCTAGTTCTGCCACACGTTGTGACAACACAGAACTTGCACTTTCATAATTTTCTTCACTTCGTTTATAATCTTCTAAACGTTTAATTAAAGTGTTTTATTTCCACTGCAGGCGAGTCCTGCGTCTTTGCAAAGCTGTCGAAGCTCAGCAACATTTGCCGATCGAAGATTTTCCATTGTTTTCATTCGTTTATTTATTTACATATAAATGTCAAAATCTTTTATTGTAGCGAGCAACATAAGAATTTATGCAAAACAAACTTATAAATGACATTAAACACGTATAAGTGCAACGAGTACAACACTATTCACTGTTCTTATGCGAAGGACGTAGCAAAACAACTATGATACCGACGAGTAAATATATTTGCTTTGCGACTGCGGCGCAAACGTTGCAATGACGAATGTATACAAACCAAACGTATAACTGCTATTGAAAAAGTGGACGTGCGACGAGCACAACACTATTCAATTTTCTTTCAGCGAAGAACGTAGCAAAAAACAAACGACGTCGTAGATTTATTTGCTTTTCGACTGCGGCGCAAACGTTGCAAACAAAATTTTAGAAATTTATCCCCCAAATTCTGTAACTTTGTCTCATCTCAAGTCACAAAATTTGAGATTTGTCGTTTGAGTTTTGATATGGACGAAATGGAATTGGAATATGAAATGTCTCTATTAGTGACTATTGTCTCTATTAGTGACTAGAGATAGCTTACAGAATTCAGGGGTATATGTATGTATAGAATATCCCAGTCGGGAATTTGGTTAACCACAAATGCATTTGAAGTTGACTACTTAGCACCCAGTACTGTTTGAAAAGCTAACTACTTTGTATAGAACAGACTGGCTATTTTTACATGGCGATGGCCTAGGAGGTAGTCAGTTGTGCTTTTTCCTGCATGACTTTTAGCTAACTACAATACGATTTTTTTTAGGCAGAGTTAAACTAACTATATTGAGGTAATTTTAATTCACTTAATTTGAAATAGGTTTATAGCTCACTCTTTTAGAATGAATTTTTGTTGGCCTTTTCCATACGGCTAAAAATCGACTAATTTGGATTAAATTGTAATCGATAACAGTTTTAACACCTTTTATATGGACTTTTCCGGATTTATTTTGCACAGATATTAATAAATATATTTGCTTAATGCTAATTAAGAAATACATATATATCAACAAAAACACTCATATGTACATGTCAAAAAAGTGTAGCAGCTCTTGATGTTTGCTCAATTTGATAATGACTTCCATGGCACCATTGGCACACATGCCTTTGCTCGAAAAGTTGTGAAAAGCACCAGCGCCATTCCATGGTCACATCAATACCGTATTCTTTAGCAATACGTTGTAAGATGTAGCGTGACACCCATGTTATGGTTAGGTAAAAGTCAGCCTCAGAAAATCAGGAGAAGGTAAATAATTTTGTTCTCAAATGGTTGATTTCTGCATGACTTTAGGATCAACTAAAAAGCAATTGGTTGGTTTCTGCATGACATTGTGGTTAACTATAAGTCAGGTTGAAAAAATGGAAGCGAAAATCAAAGATTTCATTTCGAACTGGTTGATTTCTGCATGACTTTGAGGTCAAATAAAAATCAATTGGTTAGTGTCCGCATGACTTTAAGGTTAGCTAAAAGTCAGTTTCGAAAAATTGCTACATAGACAAAGAAATTATTTCCTACTGATTGATTTTTGCATGACTTTAGGGCTAGATATAGACCCATTTCTATAGATTTACTTAAAGTTACTTTGTTGTTAGACAGGCTACGAAAGTCCCGACTGGGATGTCACTACGGCACAATCGGTACAACTAATTCCGAAGAGTTGTATTTATGTATATTAATTTGTGACTACATCACAATAGTCGCAACAAATATTTACGAAGAGTTGGTGTTTTTGTTTTGTGACTCCGGCAAAAGTATAACACAACCAATTAATTATATTTTGGGTATTGTGTATTGCAGTAGACACTTTGTTTGGACTTTTTACGTATGTACAATACAATCATGAGCTAATAAATGTGCAGAGCGAAAGAACACTAGGAAAAGCAACTACAATCTGCTTATTAACGAGACGAGTGTGTATATACCGAAAATATTCAGTTTGTATTAACGGACAAGTCTTGGCGAGTAGCTTTTTCGTATCGAGTTGCGAACGAGCATTAAAGAAAATCAAAGAATTTTCTGAAGCCACGCGACAATTCAATTTAACGACGTCGACGAATACGAAGACGAAACGAACGTACAGAGGAGCCCCGTTTTCTTAGAATCGCGATTTGCAGAGTCTCAATTTTTCACACACACACGCACTGTCTGAGCTTGTATAAAAAATATCACTTTCACACTATTTTTTTCGTGGAGTGGATTACATATCACTTCTGAGGCTGTCAGGAGACCTCATTTTATTTTTAATTATAACAAAATAATTTTATTGAATATAGTTACAAAGTTTTTAAAATAATTATTTCACCAGCACGACCTCTGTACGCGACGAACGTTAAACGTGAACTCCCTTCGGCTAGCTAGTTCTGTTCGTTGATGCGCTTGGATGGATGGTTGCCAGATTGCTGACACTTATATGAAAGATATGCGAATTTTAGGACTTGGTGTGAAACCTATGAAAGAATTTTCTATGCTTTCAATGAAGCACGAATATTTTTTCATTTATAACATTTAAACTCTCTGTTGCTTTTGACTTGTAGTCATACAATCCCGAAAATTACTTCCCAATACCGTCGGTATTTACAATTGATTTTTTTGTATTAGTTTTGATTAGATATGCTAATCGTTGCTAATCGCCATTAGACTTTTGATTAGCTCTAATCTAATCAATTAGTAATCAAAATATCATCATTCATTTATTGGCGCTTAACCGCCTAAGCGATTTTGGCCGTCGCCTATCAAAGCACGCCAGTCATTCCTTTTTAGCGATAACTGACGCCAATTGGAAACCCCAAGGGAGTTCAAGTCATCCTCCACCTGTTGTTTCCATCTCAGTCGAGGCCTCCCCCTTCCTCTGCTGCCGAATTCGGGTGACGATTGGAAAACCTTCTGGGCTGGAGCTTCTTTGTCCATTCGCATGACGTGACCCAGCCAGCGGAGCCTTTGGGCTTTAATTCGCTGGACTATGGTCAGATCTGCGTAAAGCTCGTACAGCTCATCGTTAAATCTCCTTCGATACTCGCCGTCGGCATCACGGGAAGGACCATAAATCTTCCGGAGAACTTTTCTCTCAAATACTCCAAGGGCCATCTCATCTTCTCTTGACATTGTCCATGAATCTGAGCCATACATCAGGACAGGTATGATGAGAGACTTATAGAGCGCGATCTTTGTTCTTCGAGAGAGGACTTTACTTCTCAATTGCCTACTCAGTCCAAAGTAGCACTTGTTCGCAAGAGTGATTCTCCGTTGGATTTCTAGACTGATATTATTTTCGGTGTTAATGCTGGTTCCCAAATAGACGAAGTCCCTCACAGTTTCAAATTTGTAACTATCAACAGTGACGTGGCTGCCAAGGCGCAGGTGCGCCGATTCTTTCTTTGATGACAGCAAATACTTCGTCTTGTCCTCGTTGACCGCAAGACCCACTTTTTTCGCTTCTTTATCCAGTCCAGAGAAGGCAGCGCTTACGGCGCGGTTGTTAAGGCCAATGATATCAATTACATCGGCATACGCCAGCAATTGCACGCTCTTGTAAAAGATTGTACCATTGCGGTTTAGCTCTGCTGCTCGAATTATCTTCTCCAGCATCAGGTTGAAGAAATCGCACGAAAGGGAGTCGCCCTGTCTGAAGCCTCGTTTGGTTTCAAATGGCTCAGAGAGGTCCTTCCCGACTCTGACGGAGCTGTTAGTATTGCTCAACGTCATTTGGCAAAGCCGTATAAGCTTTGCAGGGAAGTCAAATTCAGACATGGCGGCATACAGGCAACTCCTTTTTGCGCTGTCAAAAGCGGCTTTGAAATCGACAAAGAGATGGTGTGTGTCGATTCTTTTATGATGGGTCTTCTCCAGGATTTGGCGTATCGTGAAAATCTGGTCGATGGTAGACTTACCAGGTCTAAAGCCACACTGATAAGGTCCAATCAGCTTGTCTACGATGGGCTTCAGTCTTTCACACAATACGCTAGAAAGAACCTTATACGCGATATTAAGAAGGCTGATTCCGCGGTAGTTAGTGCGGTTAGCGGGATCGCCTTTCTTGTGGATTGGGCAGAGCACACTTAAATTCCAATCTGCAGGCATGCACTCGTCTGACCATATTCTGCATAAGAGCTGATGAATGCTTTTTACCAGCTCTTCGCCTCCGTGTTTGAACAGCTCGGCGGGTAGTCCGTCTTTTCCAGGCGCTTTGTTGTTTTTCAGCCGGGATATAGCTATCCTCACTTCATCATAGTCAGGTGGTGGGACGACTTTTCCATCGTCAGGGATTGGGGTATCGGGTTCGACGTCTCCCTCGCAATTTAGCAGTGAGGAGAAGTGCTCCCTCCATAATTTAAGTACACTCTGTACGTCGGTTACCAGGGCGCCATTATTGTCCTTACAGGAACTTGCCCCGGTCTTAAAACCTTCCGTCATCCGCCGGATCTTTTCATAGAATTTTCGGGCATCATTCCTGTCAGCCAGCATCTCAAGCTCCTCACACTCACGCCTTTCGGCCTCACGTTTCTTTTTTCTGAAAAGGCGTCTCTCTTCCTTCTTTGCCTCACGATAGCGTTGCCATACACTGCGGGTTGCGCCCGTTCGCAACGTCTCCCTGTAGGCAGCGTCCTTTTTGTCCGAGGCAGTGCTGCATTCCTCATCGTACCAGTTGTTTTTGCGGGCTCGCTGGAACCCTATAGTGGCCTCAGCGGCGGTACGTAATGAGTGAGAGATATGCTTCCATTGCTCGGTTGCATCGTTAGGTCGAGGATTGCTCTCCGATAGCAGGTGTGAGAGTCGAGTGGAGAAATTGTCAGCTGTCTGTGTCGTGCGCAGCTTCTCGACGTCAAACTTTCCTTCCGTTACTGTGCGCACTTTCTTTGCTACACAGAGGCGTGTGCGTATCTTGGCTGCAACAAGATAATGGTCCGAGTCGATATTGGGACCACGAAGGGTACGCACGTCCAGAACGGTGGAGCTATGTCTGCCGTCGATCATGACATGATCAATCTGGTTTCTTGTTCTTTGATCAGGAGACAGCCATGTGGCTTGGTGTATTCGTTTATGCTGGAACCTGGTACTACTGATGACCATATTGCGAGCAGCAGCGAAATCAATCAACCTAGTGCCGTTGGGGGATGTTATATCATGGAGACTAAATTTTCCAACTGTTGGACCAAAGACTCCTTCCTTGCCCACCTTCGCATTAAAGTCGCCGAGCACGATTTTGATATCATGTTGGGGGCAGCGATCATAAGTCTGTTCAAGTTTATCGTAGAAGGAGTCCTTCTCTGCGTCGTCCGTCTCCTCAGTCGGCGCATAGGCGCAGATAAATGTTATGTTGAAAAATTTCGCTTTGATGCGGATCGCAGCGAGACGCTCGTCCACGGGGGTGAACGCTAGTACTTGGCGGCGAAGTCTCTTTCCCACCACGAATCCTACACCACGCGCTTTGCCGCGTGTCTGGCCACTGTAGTATACGTCACAAGGTCCGATGGTCGTCTTTCCTTGTCCCGTCCATCGCATTTCCTGCAGGGCGGTGATGTCAGCCTTTGCGTTAACGAGGACATCAACCAGTCGGGCAGCGGTACCGTCCCTTGAAAGGGTCCGGACATTCCCGGTACATGCCCTAATATCCAAATCATTATGCCTTATTCGTTTTGCCGGGTCGTCAACATTAAAGGGGGTTCTCATCCGAGGCTTTAATTTATTTTTCATTGGACTAAATTTTTTACGTGGCGGGTCCCAAACCCAGCGCACAACCCGTTTCGGGGTTTTTGGAAAATATTTACACATTTATATAGCGAGCCGCTTGCTTCAAGACAGACGCCCGCTTGCAGCCGCACCTCATGGTGAACAGACGCTGCGCAAAAACCTCGGTGAGCCCTTAAACCAAGTATGTCAGAGTGGCCCCACCGGGGCTCCCTCTCTTTCTGCCGCGAGCCTAGGTAGCTCCCGTTGCCCAGAGTGCACGAACGAGGACGCAAGAGTCGGGATTGAGCAAGGTCACTTAGCAACCACACTCCATTACACTCCTAATCAAAATATAAAGAATAAAAAAAAATCGAATGATTAGATTACTTAATTTTTCTATTCGTAATGATTTCTAATTCTAATCGAAGTTCCCCAACTATGCTTGAGATGCCGGCTGACAGGAATGATGCCCGAAAGGTCTACAACGCGGCTGGAAAAGACGGACTATCCGCCGAGCTGTTCAAACACGGAGGCGAAGAGCTGATAAAGAGCATACATCAGCTCTTAAGCAGAATATGGTCGGAATAGTGCATGCCTCCAGATTGGAACTTGTGTGTGCTCTACCCAATCCACATGTAAGGCGAGCCCGCTAGCCGCACCAACTACCGCGGAATCAGTCTTCTTAATATCGCATATAAGGTTCTTTCTAGCGTATTGTGTGAAAGACTGAAGCCCATCATAGACAAGCTGATTGGACCTTATCAGTGTGGCTTTAGACCTGGTAAGTCTATCATCGACCAGATTTTCACGATACGCCAAATCCTGGAGAAAACCCATGATAAAAGAATCGACACACACCATCTCTTTGTCGATTTTAAAGCCGCTTTTGACAGCACAAAAAGGAGTTGCCTGTATGCCGCCATGTTTGAATTTGACTTCCCTGCAAAGCTTATACGGCTTGCCAAATGACTCTCTGGCCCTAACAACCGCGCCGTAAGCGCTGCTTTCTCTGGATTGGATAAGGAAGCAGAAAAAAGTGGGTCTTGCGTTCAACGAGGAAAAGACGAAGTACTTCCTGTCATCAAAGAAAGTATCAGCGCACCTGCGTTTGGCAGCCACGTCACCGTTCATAGTTCCAAATTTGAAACTGTGAGGGACTTCGCCTATTTGGGAACCAACATTAATACCGAAAATAATGTCAGTCTACAAATCGAACGGAGAATCACTCTTGCCAACAAGTGTTGCCGGACTAAGTAGGCAATGGAGAAGTGAAGTCCTCTCTCGACAAACAAATATCACGCTCTATAAGTCTCTGATCATACCTGTCCTAATGTACGGCTTGGAATCAGGCACAGTGTCAAGACAAGATGAGAGGAGTATATGAGAGAAAAGTTCTCTGGAAGATTTATGGTCCTTCCCGTGATGCCAACGGCGAGTATAGAAGGAAATTTAACGATGAGCTGTACGAGCCTTACGCAGACCTGACCATAGTGCAGCGAATTAAACCACGAACCGCGCTAGTCTTCATTGGAGTTGACTATATGTAAAGTTTTTTTGGAAAAGGGTTAAAAAATTATCAGAAAATCCCCTTTGAAAAACATGCAATTTTTCCCATACAAAATGTATGTAAAATGGCAAAAAAAAAATAGCCACCTCTAAGGGTTAAGTTACAGCGCTAATTTCTTGCAAGGCTTATTTTCTTGTCAATTCCTAACTTTTGGGGGTAAGACCTAGTCGACATTGTAGTATATCAGAGCATGTCAACAACAACAACAAAACCACACGCCGATACCTAAGTGTCAGGCTGTAGAATGTTTACATTTTGCTAAGTCAACGTATTTTCAATAGCGTTCACTTTCTCACGATGTCCAAATATTTGAGCCTCATCAGGTTACATATGTTTGTCATGTATGTGGATGCGCGTGTGACAGCATTGCTCGATGCCACACGCTAACCATATATGTAAGTATGTATGTGACTGCATTGCTGCAGCTGCATACCTAATATGTTTGTATGTGTTGGTGACTGCACTGAGTTGTACATAGAATTAGAGTAAATATGTATTCTAGTAAATAAGAGTTTTAGAGTTAAGAATTGTTATAAATAAGCTGAAATATTACTAAATAAACCAATTGCTGCTCTGCCACGCAACAGGCAACCAAATTTTCATTATTTGTTTTATTATATTCTTTATGGCGACCCTGCCTTGATACTGACGGCAAACATTGCTCATTAGCGATCTGCCAAACTTCAAAGGCAGGAAAACCTGGATATAAAAAGTTAATCCATTATTGAATTATCCTGCGGTCCAAATTCGGCAGGAATAAAGTAAATTCACCTGAATATAAAAAGTTAATCCATTATTGAATTATCCTGCCGTCCAACTTCGGCAGGAATAGATGCACGTCCAGATTCGGCAGGAATGGATACACGTTCAAATTCGGCAGGAGTAAATGCACGTCCAAATTCGGCAGGATTAAATGACCGCATACGTTGTGAAGAACTGGCTTATTATACACAAATCATCAATCAACTTAATTAAGTATAAAAAAAAAAAAAAAAAAATTTGTTTATCAAAATTATGGCAGGCCTAACGGCCGCTTAAACTAGAAGGGCACCAAATAGTTGCCGTTTCGCTTTGTTTTTTTTTATTCTAATTTTTTTTTAAGCTACGCATTCTTTTGAGCTACGCATTCCAGAGCCGGTAAAACACAAGCGGAAGAGAGGAGGTCAAAAATATGTTAAAAGAAGAAAATTAGCTGAATTGTATCAACAAGCTAACATATGTACAAACAAAGATTTAAAGATAAAACTAAAAAGAGAGATCCAAAGTTTAAGAAAACAATCGAAAGATAAAAATTAAAAAAAAAAATAATTAAAAAAAACAGGGAAAGAAAATTTTTGGTACGTTAATTTGTTACTTGCAATCTATTCCCATGGATTGTGCATTGCCCGAAGATCTTGACTACGAGGCAATAAATAAAATTGTAGAAGATTTAGAGCGTGAAAACGCGGACGTTGCCCGAAAGTCGAGATCACGTAATATAGGCAGCAATAGGCATAATCTAAATTGTTTGAAAAAATTGTGGTCCTTCATAGGAATGGAAAGAGAACCCACAATTGAAGATCTTTTGTATCCTTCCACTTTGGTAGAAGAATTGTGTAAATTTATAAGAAAAGTGGGCGGTAAAAGCATTTATGACTAAATATAAATAAAGATTTAAATTAGAAAAATTCGGTATTGAATTTTTTTTTGAAAAAAAGAAAAAAAATATAATAAAAAAAAAAAGAAGAATAAGTAAAAAGACCATTTCCATTTATCTATCTAACTCCTGATATGGGCAGAAAAACTTCTAAAGTAGATACTCCAAATGCGAATGTAGTCAATAGCATTAAAATTGTTGACCATACTGAAGCTTTGGAATTCATAAAAATCTTGCTACTGATTGTGACAATCTGCACCTGTACCAGTTTGTTCCTCAAAATATACTCAGTCCACAATAAAATTTTAAAAAAGAAATACCAGAGCCGCGCAGACGGTCTGGACAAAGTATAAGTAATACAAATGGAAAAGTGGGACGATATTTTGAGGGAACTTTCTGAAGAAAAAATAAACGCGGAAAAGTCATATAAATGTGAAAGGATGGTTCAGGGGTTGGTCAAGAAATCACCAAAACACTTTAGTTTGACATTAGTTTAATTAAAGTTAAATGAATGTTTAGTTACATGTACTTTACATGGAAAAGATATTTTTAATAAAACGTATAAATATATTTTAATCGATTGGTTCGTCCCTCACGCACGCTGCGACTTGGTTGTTCGGCTGTTTCAAATCAACTGCTGCTTGTCGGTTGGTTGTTGTTCGTGGGCGTCGATTGCGACACCGGGTTGCATTTGGTCAGGGTTACCATCGGGCTCACATTCGGCCACTCCTGACATTTGGGAGCGCCCCGCTCCGATACTGAGGAGTTTTGGTTCGACCTCGTCGTCGTCGGATTCATTATGTTCGTCTGGTGGTAAGTCACACCACAGTTTTATTTTGTCAGATGCGTACACTGACGAATAATGTCGCTGCTTACGCCGAGAACCTGGCAAGTCTTCGACTACGTATCGATCATTACCCAGAGACCGCGTAATTATGAACGGACCCTTGTAATGTGGTTCTAATTTTCGTGATTGGCCAGTGCTAGCTGCTTCATTCTCGACGAGTACTAAATCGTCTACGTGATAGGCTGTTGGTTTACGGTGTTTACTATCATAACGCATTTTCGCCTTCTGTCTCATGTTGCTGACCTTAGCTGCTGCAGTACGTCGTATTTCTTCTAAATCGATGTCTTCCGTTTCGTGGGCGTCAGTTTGCAAAGTTAATAATATTTTATTTTGTAGGATGTCTCGAGGTGAGAAACCCAGTAGCAATTCTTGTGGTGTCTTTGTTGTCATTTTGTTTTGCATCGAATTTATTGCCCATTGTATTTCTCGTAGTTTAGCATCCCAATTTTTATCATTTGTTGTCGTTGGTAATAGCATTGATAACAGCGTCCTATTCGTACGTTCTGCGTGCCCATTTGCCCTAGGGGTTCTCACAGCATTTTTGATATGTTTAATTTCGTTGTCTCTACAATACTTCGCAAATTCTTTGGATGTGAACGCGGTACCGCGATCGGTTACAATGCGTTCAGGCATTCCTACGTAGCTGCTGACTTCGTTCAAAACATCTAAAACGGGTTTGGTCTTTGTACTTTTAACTGCTCGTATAATCGTGAATTTTGTAAACGCATCAACTAGGACTAGGATGTGTTCATTCCTGAGACTACTTTTTGGGAAATGGTCCAGATGGACTGTCTTGAATGGAATTGGTTCCATGTCTTCGAAGTGGTATTCACCTTCCTTTCGCCCTCCCCGATCTTTGTTATATGCGCACTCAACGCACGACTTTATGTACGACTTCACGTAGTTTCGCAATCTAGGGAACCAAAAATTGCTTGTCAACCGCTGTACTGTTTTATCAACACCAAGGTGTCCTGCATTATCGTGACAACCATGCACAACTCTCCATCGCAAAGCTTTAGGTACTACCCATAACTTTTTACCTTCGCTTTTTCGGTATAGCCTGCCATTCTCGATGATATAATCATCAAGCATCTTACTGTTCTTCGCCTCCATCTGCTTGATAATCGCCTTGATGTTCTCGTCTTGCAACTGCATACTAAATAACCAGTCGGCCTGATCTAACCCTATTTTGAATACACATAAGGAAGCTTCATCAACCTCACGCGATACTTCGGCAGGGGCTCTACTGAGAGCGTCCACATGCTCCATACGTTTCCCAGATCGGTGCTCTATTTTTATGTCATACTCCTGAACTTTGAGCCACCAGCGTGCTATGCGAGGTATGAGCTCTCTTTTTTTCATAGCAGTCGTTATCGCATTGCAGTCGGTTACCACGGTCACCTCTTTTCCGAAAACATAGTATTTAAACCGTTCAAGGGACTCCACTACAGCTAGAGTCTCCAGCTCATAACTGTGAAACTTTCTTTCGTTCTCGGTTGTAGCCCTACTAAAGTAAACTACCGGCTTCCAGCCATCGTCGTCATATTGCAATAATACACCGGCTAGTCCGATGGAACTCGCATCGGTATGAATTTCATGTTGAGCTTCAACTCTATAGGATGCCATTACTGGTTTCGACGCCAAAGCCGACTTTAATTCATCGAAAGCGTCTTGTTGCTCTTTGTGCCATTGAAATATCTTATCTTTCCGGAGTAAACACCTTAGTGGTTCCGATTTGTACGCATAACCGGGAACGAATTTTCTAAAATACCCCGTCAGACCAAGGAATTGTCGCACCTCGGTTACCCCTGTAGGGGTTACGAAATTAGTAATAGCTACGGTTTTTGCTGCGCCGGGACTAATGCCAGCTGGGGTCAGGGTGTGTCCTAAAAATTCGATAGTTTGTTTGCCAAACTCGCATTTCTTCAAATTCAAAGTCAGATGTAGACCTCGGAGTACATTCAACAATCGTCGCAGTTTTGTTAACATTTCCTCAACAGTTGAACCTCCTACCGGAATATCGTCCATATAATTAATCATATCGCCCTTCAGAGTACGCTCTTTTACCTTTGCCATCAGTCGTTGGAAAACGATGGGTGCATTCTTAAGACCAAAAGGCATACGTTTAAATTGATACAACCCCTCTGTGGTAACGAACGCAGTAAATTTCCTACTCTCTTCTTCTATCGGGATTTGATAGTAACCACTATTCATATCAAGTACGGTAAAATATTTGAATCGTTTAGCTTCCTGAAGCTGTTCCTCGATATGCGGCATGGGGTATATCTCTTTACGCGTATGCTGGTTCACCCTGCGATAGTCGACACACAACCTCGACTCGCCGTTCTTTTTCTTCACAAGCACAATAGGGCTCGCGTACTCGGACTCAGATGGTTCTATTATATCGTTGTTTAGCAATTCGGAAATCATTTCTTGTACCATAACTTTTTTAGGTTCAGGTATGCGGTACGGGTTTTGTGCAATGGGTACTTTATGGTCTAATTCAATTTTCATAGATAGAATGTTTGTCTTACCTATTTCGCTGATATTATTTGCAAAAACATCGTTGTACTCATCCAGCATACTTAACAAGTTCTCCTTTTGTTTACTTTCGAGCTCGCCGCAATTCACGTTGTCTTTTGTTAACGTATTTTTCTCAATTTCCGATGTTACTTCATTTTTCGCGACCGTCGCGTATTCGAATTTTAATTGTCCATTATTTATTTTTGCACACGTATTCCGATTAAATATTTCTTGTCCCAATAACATGTCTGATGATAGCAAATCATCACCAACTACATATAGCATCACATTTACATTAACACTGTCAATTTGAATTTCAGTGGCGATCATTTCATTTGAGTGGCGGGCGCCACCACAAATGCCTTTTATTTTCAATGAACAACACTCTCTTTTGATTTGCAATTTATTAGCACATGATTCCCGGATCATGCTGCACTCACTTCCCGTGTCAATAAATGCTTTAACAGGTTGTTTCTCAATATATATTGTCTTCATACAAAAATGGTCATCACACTCGACTTTACGCGTTGTGGCACTCTTTTTTCCACAATTTACGGGCTCACCTTTCGGGTGTACTTTTTGACAATCGACACATCGCACTTTTCGTTGTGGTTTAAGACACTTGCTCGCTATATGCCCTTCTTCAAAACAATTGTAACATTTAATTTTACTTTTATTTTCAGTGCTACCTTTACCGACGTCGTTACTCGCGTTTTTCGATTTGCTTTGCTCAGCTTTTATAACCGTTGAGTTATTTAAATTCTTATTATACTCGTCAAGCGTTTCGCGTAAGTGCCTCATCGATTCAAACCGTAAAGGAGCAATTGCTGCTTGCAATTCCCGATTTCTTAATCCATTTCGCGTATATTTTATTATCGCGGCTTCACTTAAATTATAGCGCTGACCGATAGCGTTCATACGGAAGTAATAGTCCACGATTTTCTCGTCGGATTTACGAATCGAACTGTTCATTTTGTAATGCACCTCTGCCTCATTCGACTTGGTACCAAATTCACCGATTAACCGTTCCGCGAAAACTGTCCAATCTGAATAACATTGTGGTGATGCGTCTAACCATAGTTTTGCAACACCATTAAGCCGACTAAAAACTGCTAACATTAAACTTTTTTCGTTCCACTGATAAGCACTACGGGCTTGGTTAACACGTTCAACAAATTTTTCTACCGGTAACGAAAGTTCATTTGTCGGATCAAATGTTGGTAGCGTTTCGGCTATTTCTTTTACCGAACACTTTGCACTTGAAAACTCGACCACTGATACCGGGGTAGTTATATTTCCCGTACTCAACTGTTGTGAATTTTGTTCTGCACCAGTATTATTATTTTCTAGTGGCACCACCCTGTTTTGTTGTTCCAACAGGGCAGTGATGCCTTTCATCATTTCTTTCAACTCATTTATTTGTGTTTGCATTGCACCACTATCTTCAGCATTTCTTTGTTGTTGCATTGCACCACTGTCTACAAAAATTATTTCATCACTCTTTTCGACTTCGCACAATCGTTGCACTAATTCCGCTTTTGTGCCCGTTGTTTGACTATCACGCTCGCGCAGTAACATTTTCAGTTGTTCAACTTTTAAATTCGCTATTTTAATCATTTTGCTTCTTTGTTTACTTCGCTCACTCTAATTAGAAAATTATTTGCATACGTTTTATTCGCCGTCTTTTCTTATTAGAATTTTCTTTGTTTGCTTTTGTTGACACTTCACTTAGGTTCTTTTCTTTCCAATTCTCTCTTTCTTCTCGTTCAAATGCGCGCGCGTATTTACACGTTGTCTCGTTTCTTCGACCGCTGTTATTACCCGTTCAACTTCGGTTCGCGTTTTCTTTGCTGTCTCGTTTCTTCACCCGTAGTTTTTTTTCGTTCAATTTTCGTCCGCGCGAATTTTATGTATCTGTCTATATTTGTATATGCAACCGTCGTTATTTACGTTCAACTTCGTTTGGCAACATTACATAGGTATTCAACTCGACATGTGTACACTTGTCACTATGTGCATATGTATATTCATACATAAGTACACTCAACGTTTCTTTGCAGATTCAAACTTGCTTCGCACGATGCGCGGCTGAACTGATGCTGACAACTCGTCAACAAACACTTTACCACGCACATATATACTTTTCTCGAATGTTCTTCTACTTGTACGTGTACGTCTACACGTATGTATGTATGTCTAAATTTCTTTAAACATTCCACGACACGATAAGGGTGTTTTATTTTTTTTTTTTTTTTTTTTTTGTATGTATGTTATGAGTTTGTGGTCATTAATTTGAGAATCTTTGAAACTTTGGTGGACTTTTGACCGTTTGTGAATAATTTTTCTTAAATTATTCTATGTTTTTGTTATTATTAGTGAACAAGATGGAAAAGTAACAACAATTACAAGCTACCATGATTACGTAATTTCGGCCTTGCTCAAGGGCACTTATCAAATGGCTTTGTGTTTAGAAATTTTTCATCACCTTTTTTGTTGGTCATCGAACCAAGAACCAAGGGGATTAGGAATTTCTAAGCCCGCAGTGTGTACCTCTTACACCAAGCTGCGTTGAGATTATTGCTAGCTTATATCCATCATGTTCACTTAGTATGTATTCATTTTATTTTGTTTGTTTGTTTTTATACTACCTTATCGACAACTAGAGCGACATCAATCGATCGCCATTTATACTAGCAGTGTCAAGGATTTTAGTGCACCCCGTGATCATTTTACTGACAGCTGCAGCTTATTTTCACAGGGTGGCTTTTTTCGCTGTGTCCTGCGATTAATATGTATGTATGTTATGAGTTTGTGGTCATTAATTTGAGAATCTTTGAAACTTTGGTGGACTTTTGACCGTTTGTGAATAATTTTTCTTAAATTATTCTATGTTTTTGTTATTATTAGTGAACAAGATGGAAAAGTAACAACAATTACAAGCTACCATGATTACGTAATTTCGGCCTTGCTCAAGGGCACTTATCAAATGGCTTTGTGTTTAGAAATTTTTCATCACCTTTTTTGTTGGTCATCGAACCAAGAACCAAGGGGATTAGGAATTTCTAAGCCCGCAGTGTGTACCTCTTACACCAAGCTGCGTTGAGATTATTGCTAGCTTATATCCATCATGTTCACTTAGTATGTATTCATTTTATTTTGTTTGTTTGTTTTTATACTACCTTATCGACAACTAGAGCGACATCAATCGATCGCCATTTATACTAGCAGTGTCAAGGATTTTAGTGCACCCCGTGATCATTTTACTGACAGCTGCAGCTTATTTTCACAGGGTGGCTTTTTTCGCTGTGTCCTGCGATTAATATGTATGTATGTTATGAGTTTGTGGTCATTAATTTGAGAATCTTTGAAACTTTGGTGGACTTTTGACCGTTTGTGAATAATTTTTCTTAAATTATTCTATGTTTTTGTTATTATTAGTGAACAAGATGGAAAAGTAACAACAATTACAAGCTACCATGATTACGTAATTTCGGCCTTGCTCAAGGGCACTTATCAAATGGCTTTGTGTTTAGAAATTTTTCATCACCTTTTTTGTTGGTCATCGAACCAAGAACCAAGGGGATTAGGAATTTCTAAGCCCGCAGTGTGTACCTCTTACACCAAGCTGCGTTGAGATTATTGCTAGCTTATATCCATCATGTTCACTTAGTATGTATTCATTTTATTTTGTTTGTTTGTTTTTATACTACCTTATCGACAACTAGAGCGACATCAATCGATCGCCATTTATACTAGCAGTGTCAAGGATTTTAGTGCACCCCGTGATCATTTTACTGACAGCTGCAGCTTATTTTCACAGGGTGGCTTTTTTCGCTGTGTCCTGCGATTAATATGTATGTATGTTATGAGTTTGTGGTCATTAATTTGAGAATCTTTGAAACTTTGGTGGACTTTTGACCGTTTGTGAATAATTTTTCTTAAATTATTCTATGTTTTTGTTATTATTAGTGAACAAGATGGAAAAGTAACAACAATTACAAGCTACCATGATTACGTAATTTCGGCCTTGCTCAAGGGCACTTATCAAATGGCTTTGTGTTTAGAAATTTTTCATCACCTTTTTTGTTGGTCATCGAACCAAGAACCAAGGGGATTAGGAATTTCTAAGCCCGCAGTGTGTACCTCTTACACCAAGCTGCGTTGAGATTATTGCTAGCTTATATCCATCATGTTCACTTAGTATGTATTCATTTTATTTTGTTTGTTTGTTTTTATACTACCTTATCGACAACTAGAGCGACATCAATCGATCGCCATTTATACTAGCAGTGTCAAGGATTTTAGTGCACCCCGTGATCATTTTACTGACAGCTGCAGCTTATTTTCACAGGGTGGCTTTTTTCGCTGTGTCCTGCGATTAATATGTATGTATGTTATGAGTTTGTGGTCATTAATTTGAGAATCTTTGAAACTTTGGTGGACTTTTGACCGTTTGTGAATAATTTTTCTTAAATTATTCTATGTTTTTGTTATTATTAGTGAACAAGATGGAAAAGTAACAACAATTTTTTTTTTTTGTTTTAACACGGCGCGTAGCGCTTACTGTACCCACTGTCGCGACACTTAAACTTTTCTCGGATTCACAATCCCCTTCTGAACTGAAAGGATGGCTCAGGGGTTGGTCAAGAAATCACCAAAACACTTTAGTTTGACATTAGTTTAATTAAAGTTAAATGAATGTTTAGTTACATGTACTTTACATGGAAAAGATATTTTTAATAAAACGTATAAATATATTTTAATCGATTGGTTCGTCCCTCACGCACGCTGCGACTTGGTTGTTCGGCTGTTTAAAATCAACTGCTGCTTGTCGGTTGGTTGTTGTTCGTGGGCGTCGATTGCGACACCGGGTTGCATTTGGTCAGGGTTACCATCGGGCTCACAAATGCATATGTAAAAATACAAAAATTAAAATTGAAACGATAAAGAAACATCTGAATATCATTTTGTTGTCATTAAATAATAGCGGAAAAATATTGAAAAGAACTAACCATTATTTAACAAAAGCTCACCAAACAGAAGCATACCAAATATTCTCGTCTATCAGAGACAAATTGGTGTACTCATTATCAAGATATGAAATTGACTTCATAGTGCCAAAATCTTATGAGAAAGATATTGAAATAGATTGTGACGCCAAATTACTGGAAGATAGTTCAGAAGAGGAACTAGAAGAAGAAGAAAAAGTTCATTCTGAATCTGATAAATCTGTTCAGACTGAGATTATTGAGAAACAAGAAACATTTTCTCAAACAAATATTGTCGCCCAAGCAGGACAAAATTCCCAAACAGACACCGAAATGGCGCAACCAGCGAAATCATTCATTAAAACTGCGTCATCGATCTTACCTGAGTTCGATGGCAAACCAGAAAACTTATCGAGTTTTCTGGATGCCCTTGAAATCCTCGAACAAATCAAGGAGGAACATGAGGCTAGAAATTTGATAAGCGCTGGAGAGTCAATGCAGGAAATAAAACTAAAACTAAAAAATAAAGTAAAGGGTGAGTCAGTTGAAGTTATAATAGCAAAACTCCTGAACATTCAACAGCGCAGTAAGACTGCTAATCAGTATACTGCAGAGATTGAAAAATTGACAAAATCACTAGAGGGAGCATACATATCTGACGGCTTAACAACAGATCTAGCCACAAAATATGCTACACAAACTGCTGTAAAAGCTATGTGTAAAAATTGTTCCAATGATAAGGTGAAAATAATTATGCAAGCTGGAACGTTCACCTCAATGAACAAGCCGATATCAAAATTTACAAACAGCTGCACAGAAATTACGGGTAACCCTAATTCAGTGTTGCACATACGCCAACAAAATTATTTTCGCGGTAATTTCCGCAGAAGTTACCAAAATAACTCTTACAGAGGTAACCAAAGGCGTACATTCCCATCCCGTTTCAATAATTTTAATAACAATAATAATAATAAAAATAACAGTCAAAGATCCGGAAGAAACTTCGGAAATCAATCTCGCGGTTCTAATCGTAATAACCTTAGAAACGTTAGAAATGTGAACCAACAGGAAAACCAGCAAACTCCACCTCAATAAATAAAAAACTATATGTCTTCAACCTGCACCTTAATAGTTATATATCTTCAAAAACAACTCTAAACAATTCTATTGCAACCCTCCTGATTGATACAGGAGCGGACATATCAATTATAAAAAAGGGTCAAATTGACAATGATGCCACCATTAATTACTCTCAAAAAACTGATCTAAAAGGCATTGGTCACGGTTTAACAAGCACTATTGGTACGGTTACAGCAGATTTAAAGGATGATCACCTATTAATTAAACACAAATTTCATATAGTAGAAGATACATTTCCAATCCCATGTGACGGAATTTTGGGACTTCATTTTATTAAAAAATATAATTGCATTTTAGATTACAATAAAAATGGGGACAGCCTAATACTACGTCCATATGATTACCCAGAAAACATAATAATCCAAATGACAAATAACCCAACCGTAAATTGCATAACAATCCCAGCAAGATCGGAAGTAATCCGACAAGTTCATATTGAAAATGGCAATTCTGAATTATTGATACCCCATCAAAAATTATCCGAAGGTATTTTTATAGCAAACACCTTAGTAAATTCAAAACAAACCTTTATTAGAGTCATAAATACAACAGATAAAAATGCAACCATCCAAAATTTCAAAATTAATACAGAAAATTTAGATGATTACACAGTAGTAAAAAATAAACCGGAAACAGTAGAAAATACTAAAGAAAAATTAAAAAGATTAAATAAAAACTTTCCAAAATTTGTTACTGAACAACTTAATGAACTATGCGCAGAATTTATTGACATATTTTCACTAGAATCAGAACCCATTACCACTAATAATTTTTACAAGCAAAAATTACGTATGAAAGATAATAATCCAGTCTATGTAAAAATTACAGAATTCCACAAGCTCATAAAAGCGAAATTAGTAAACATGTCAATAAATTAATTGAAGATGACATTATAGAGCCGTCTATGTCAGAATATAATAGCCCCATTCTGCTTGTACCCAAAAACCCCTACCCGGCAAAAATGATATAAGATGGAGATTAGTAGTCGATTACCGACAGGTAAACAAAAAGTTAATGGCAGATAAATTTCCATTGCCAAGAATTGATGACATATTGGATCAATTGGGTAGAGCTAAATATTTTTCATGCTTAGACTTGATGTCTGGCTTTCATCAAATTGAGTTACATAAAGACTCTAGGCACATAACATCGTTTACGGCAGACGATGGCACGTATCGTTTCAAAAGATTGCCATATGGTTTAAAAGTAGCCCCAAACTCGTTTCAAAGAATGATGTCTCTTGCATTTGCAGGCCTTAAGCCTTCCCAAGCTTTTCTATATATGGATGACCTGGTGGTATTAGGATGTTCCGAAAAACACATGATTACGAATTTGAGAGATGTATTTTCAACTTGTAGAAAATATAATTTAAAATTACATCCGGATAAATGTTTATTTTTTAACCAAGAAGTTACTTACCTTGGCCATAATTGCACAAATAAAGGAATTTTACCTGATCCTAGTAAATTTGAAGTTGTTCTAAATTATCCAATCCCAAAAAATGCAGACGAAGTAAAAAGATTTGTAGCATTTTGTAACTATTACCGAAGATTTGTTCCAAATTTTGCAGAACATTCTAGAATTATAACAAGATTGTGTAAAAAGAATGTTTCCTTTGATTGGACAGAAGAATGTCAAAAAGCTTTTGTCTACTTGAAGGAGGCATTGATACACCCCAATATTTTACAATATCCAGATTTTGCATAACAACAGATGCCAGTGGATTCGCCTGCGGCGCAGTTCTTAGTCAAGAATATGAAGGCAAACAATTACCTATTGCCTATGCGTCAAGAGCATTCACGAAAGGTGAAAGTAATAAAGCAACAATTGAAAAGGAATTGGCGGCAATCCATTGGGCAATCACTTATTTCAGACCATACGTTTATGGTAGAAAATTTTTAGGTAAAACAGACCATCGCCCACTAACATACCTATTTTAATCAACCTAATATACATATGTACATATGTTGTCAATTTTGGGGCAAAAAGCCCATACGATCGTAGAAAATGTATTTGTCAGAGATTACCAGTGGCATCGGCGGTGGCAGCGGGTGACGACCACATGCTTGTGAATTACTCACGATCATTAAAGATTGTGTTTATGCTGCAATGACCGCGTTGTGAATTGTAGTGAATTGTTGCAACGAGCTCGAGTATTGCATAGTAAGTACACGTCTGTTCGGTATGTTAGTATCTTCTTCGAATGTGAATTTGCTTCCAAACTAAAGTAATGAAATCGCTGTCGTTGCATATCGACCAACAAACCGCTTTCAGTCAGTAAACCTTCACTAAGCACACATTCCCTTCCGCGCTCAATGTCGATTTAGTGTAACAGCAAATGCATCAATAGCAAAAACTAAAGGACTGGTTTCATACTTAATACTTTTTGATTACCATAAAAGAATTGTTTAAAAAATCAGTACTTAATAATTAATTAAAGAAGTTAACTGCAATTTTAGCTATTTAAAACAACGATTGCTGTAATTACTAATATTTCGATTTATGATTACATGATTATTACTATTGGATGTTGTGTCGGGTCGAGACAAATTTTTAGTAGAATAAAAACAAGAAAGTTTTAAATTTGGTTTTAATTTAATCTTCACATCTTTGTTTTCTCCTGTCCAGATCTTATACATACATATCGCTTCCGCACGGAGGGAAATCTATAGATGGAACATCCACAATTATTGATATCACATTAAATAAAAATTGATAATCCTGTCCCATCAATGAATATGGATGTTTCATCAATTCTTTTTTGATAAATCACTATTGAAATGGTATCCATATAAACTATTGATAAATTCTAAATAGTTTAAAAAAACAAAATTTTATATAATTCGACATCTGGTTTCAGTAAGATTCGACCCCTGCTCCTCTGGTACGTTAGCCCAGTATTCTACCATTCGGCTACGGCATATCATAAGAAATTCAAAAAATTTTGAATTTAAAAAAAAAGACGCTCCAACAAGTTGTAATATTGTTAGGAAATCCATAGTAAAAATTGTTGAACTATTATGATTATGCGTCCCAGAAAAATTTATATTTCGCCAATATATATTAATGCGCTGTCTCTACCATTATTACTATGCAGTAAATATGGATATGGATATACCGACAATATAAATTCATATCACGACCATGGATATTGACGTGCCGTTCAAATATATTAGCATTCTATCCATAAATATAGAAAATAGTACATCATATCGAAATGGTTGAGATGTCATTTTACTTTTTATTGGGAGCAAATAATATTTGATAACTCGCTCATTCTGAATGAATATTGCATCAAACTCGTCGCTATCAATAGCGATATTGTCACAACATTCCGTGCATTTCTCTCAGTGCGTGGTTCTATAATTACGCAATTGTCAATTTCCACACGGAGGGAAATCTATGGATCGAACATCCATAATTATTGATATCACATTAAATAAAAATTGATATTTCTGTCCCATCAATGAATATGGATGTTTCATCAATGCTTTTTTGACAAATCACTATTGAAAAGGTATCCATATAAACTATTGGTAAATTCTAAAAAGTTTAAAAAAACAAAATTTTATATAATTTGATATCTGGTTTCAGTGACACTCGAACCATGCTCCTCTGGCACGTTAGCCCAGTATTCTACCATTCGGCTACGGCATATTATACAATTTTTAGAAAAATGTTCAATGATAAGAAATTCACAAAATTTTGAATTTAAAAAAACCGCTCCAACAAGATGTAATATTAGAAAATCCATAGTAAAAATTGTTGAACTATTATGATTATGCGTCCCAGAAAAATTTACATTTCGTCCATATATATTAATACGCTGTCTCTACCATTATTACTATGCAGTAAATATGGATATGGATATACCGACAATAGAAATTCATATCACGACCATAGATATTGACATGCCGTTCAAATATATTAGTATTCTATCCATAAATATAAAAAATAGTACATCATATAAATGGTTGACATGTCATTTTACTTTTTATTGGGAGCAAATAATATTTGATAACTCGCTCATTCTGAATGAATATTGCATCAAACTCGGCGCTATTAATAGTGATATTGTCACAACATTCAATGCATTTCTCTCAGTGCAAGTTTCGAGATAACGTGCACAAAAGCTTTAGTGCTGTGTATAAATTTTATAATTGTATTACAAATAGTTTTCGCGCTAGACGCTTGCGAAGTTGTTCCAATTGTCCATAACATATGCGCATACAAATATTGAAACTTGCTTCACCAAAACTTAATATTTTACAATTGCGTCATTATAGAACCAGGGAAGCGATATGTATACGGGTTTTAGCAAATCATGTTAGAAAAATATTCCAAGTACATAGTGATATTGTGACACTCTATAAACCAGTACATGAATTCCAGTTTTCGCTAATGTTTAATTTCCATCTCCTAAAATCTCTAAATTCATTATGCCAAATTTTAGCGACTTTTGCGATTCCAGTGAAAGAAAATCTCTATAAATCTCCATCTTTGCTTAATTTTTTGGCATATTTAAGCGATGAACGCCAAATGAATCAGATAACGTAGCTGAGCTGGTTTTGACAGATACAAAGCTAAATTTGCGATTCTGCAATTTTAGCCATCTCGTAAAATCTCCAATTTTCTCCAAAAGCTGGCAACGAAAAAAAGTTGTTGCCAAAACGCAAAAAAATGGGAAAAAGGGTAGAACTATGTTGATTTAGGCCCTAAAATTACTCAAAAACAATAAATATGTGTAATTTATAAGAAAAATTGATATTTAATTATGTATTTGCCTATAATTTTGGAAATTTTATTTTTTCCCATCCTACTAAAACTGCAAAAAACGCGTCGCAAAAAGTCGGGAGAGGAATATAGTCGAGTTTCAGTCCCAGAAATCATAATCTGG
The DNA here is from genome assembly GCA_964058755.1 of Campiglossa producta. Taxonomy (NCBI): domain Eukaryota; kingdom Metazoa; phylum Arthropoda; class Insecta; order Diptera; family Tephritidae; genus Campiglossa; species Campiglossa producta. Next base: position 26,019,159 of record CAXKVI010000005.1, read on the forward strand.
AGTCCCAAAAGTAATATTATTTATCATTTAAAAGTTATAACTAAAAAACATTTTTTGTTTCCGTATAGGTAACAATTTTATAGAGAAAAACTCAATAAATAATTAAATTAAGGTGTATATAACAATTTAAAATCTGTTCTTAACCGACTTTATTAAACAAACACAAATCTTTTTACCGAAAATGGAATTTATTTTGTAATTAAAAAAGTAGAGTAAAGCTGAAAAGTAAGGGATTAGTAGCTAGTCACTTCGGGCGTTTCGGTTTACTTCTGGCTTTTTCTGAGTTGTAAAGGATCACAACTAAATTGACATCTTGCAGTGATGCCTGCGCGCCATCTATAGTGAAGATAACGCACTATTACCATACCTAGGCGGCTTGTGGATCAGAATCGCAAATAAGCGTCATCTCCTAAAATTCTGAGAGTTCATTTGCTTAAGCATCTTAGCATATTTTAGCATTTACGAGATGGAGATGGATGGATAAAAAGTTACACTTTGGCTTCAAAGTAGGTCCATGATAATTTCAGCGAATGTCATTGCATTAAAAACTTTGCTCACCATTCGACGCATCTATGAAAATAAAGAGAAAAAAAACTGATATCAAAGGTCCAAAGATTGAGACGGAGCACTGCAGTATCTGAATCGTCCCTGATCCAGCAGTCAGATTTTGGAAAAACACTGTGCCATAAACTTCTTAATGAAAAGTGATCATGTGTACAACTTTTGTATGCAAATCGGTTCTTCCAAGCTCACAAGGATGAGACTATCCCTTAAAGAACACAGTGATGTTATTTGAACAAAGATAAAAACCTACCAAAATTCAAATCGTCCTACCAACAGGAAAAAAAACCTACCACATATCACATCCCTGTATACTAAAGTACGACAAGTGTACATAAAAAACATGGCACCGATCAACGTTTTTTTTTTAAATGTAGCGGTTTTTTTAAGTTTTTAAAACGTATAAAAAAATTTAAAGAAATAAGTACAAATGATATCATTTTTTAAATGAAAACATTAGACCATCAAACCCTGTGTAAATTGGATTGTTATTAGCCCGGCCAAAATAGACATAAAATAGTGGTGAAATATCTGTGGTCATAAGCAATAAGACCAGTTGAAATTTTTGCTGGTGATTTTGAATAGCAACATCGAGACATTTTTCAAGACTTTTAATTGGTCTTTTTTACTTTCTTTACAAACAATTAAACCCAATACTTTTGCCTTAGTTATAAAACAGTTTTGTTACAAAAATTCGCCAGCAAAAATTTCAACTGGTCTAATTTCTTAAGTCGACACAGATATAAATAATTCCCACAGAGCCAAATTTTGGTAGAAAGCTTAGGTTAGCCGTCAGAAAGAAATTTGAGGTTTTTTTATTTATCCCGACTTTTGACCCCGAATAACTTTTTTAGCACAAATGGGATCGATGTGAACTTTTCCATTTTTTTTTCTGGGGGTGAACCTAAGCTCTCGAAAAGAAAAATTGGCTCTGTGGAAATATTTGTTATACAAGATAAACGAAATTTAACGGACTAGTATTTTTTAATATCATGCATGAAGAAAAGGTGGCTCTAGGTCGAGAACTATAGGCTTTAAAAAATGGGGAACTTCGTGACAAATAAACGGTAAAAGACAAATTTTCTATGCATACTAAAGTTTTCGACAAAAATCCTGAAAAGTCCATACGTGACATATATTTTTATATAATTTCCAAAGCAAATTTTACTACCGCGATATCTCAGAGAAATAATATTAGTACCATATTTCGACGTGCCATACGAAAACTAACACCGAACTTTTTTTTTTTCAATTTTTTACGAAAAGTAACACTTATAAAATTCTGTAAGAAAACTGACACTTTTATTTCACTGTCTGACGAAAACTAACTCTTTCAATTTGTGTTTGACGAAAACGAACATTTTTATTTTGTGTCTGACGAAAAGTATCACTTTCATTTTGTTTCTAAAGAAAATGTACTACCTAAAAGTGTTAGTTTTCGTATGGCACGTCGATTTGTAGAAAATTTCCAGGTCTCAGGTAATTTTTCGAAAAAACTTACAGAATTACGGAATAACTTTTTTAGCACACATGGGATCGATGGGGACTTTTAAGGTTTTTTATCTGAAGGTGAACCTAAGCTGTATGCAAATTTGGGTTCGATTCGTAACTAGTGCGTTATACGTCCGAAATGCAAAAGTACATATGTATACATATCTTTACCAGCTTGTAGGAATGGCACTGATCATAGAGCGAGATCCCAGAGCCTAAAAGCGTCACTTATTTTATAATGGATGAAACCAATACCGATCGATAGTCCTCCCCGAATCTAGAAAGAATGTGAAAATTTTAAAGCTGTACCTATGACAAGGGCCTAGGAATCGGGGGTCAAAGTCGCCAAAAAATGACCCTAACTTCACTTATTTTATAATGGATGATTTTCACATATTTGTCGTAGATTACCACCCCGCGTCAGTATCAAGTGTTGTTAGACCCGTACCAGTGACAAGGCTCCAGCCAGACACCCCCAGTTCGCGGATTTTCCTATAGACATTTTTTCTGTTTTACCAATTTCACGCATTTGGGCCACTTTGGCTGCTTTTAACTACCCAATATTTTCCCATTTTTTGTAGAACACTACCCTCAAGTAGTATCAGGAATTTTTAGACTTCGTCCCATGGCAAAAACTTCAGTCAGACACCTCAAAACTCGGGAAATTTCACTAATTTTTACTGCGCTTTCACATGTTTAAGCCGATTTGACCAAGTTTGGCCTATTTTAAATAACAGATCTTTACACATGTGTAGTAAAATGCTACCCTTAAGTAGAATCAAGCATTTCTAGACATCATCCCATGGAAAAAACTTCAACCAGACTCCTGAAAGTTCGAGAACTTTTATTTTCCTATTAATTTGCTTTCTCTTGTTTGTCCCACTTTTACTAATTTTAAATGATAGATCTTTTCAGATGTTTCGTAGGACACTACCCTTAAGTAGTTTCAGTCATTTCTAGACTTCGCCCCATGGCAAAAACTTCAGCCAGACACCTCAGAGCTCGGGATTTTCACTAATTTTTACAGAGATTTCACTTGTTTCAGCAGGTTTCTCCAACTTTGTCCACGTTTAAACGGCGGATCTTTACACATGTGTCGTATAACACTACCCTTAAACAGTATCAGGCATTTCCGGACTTCATTCCATTAATAAAACTCAAGCCAAACAACCCAAAGCACGGGAACTTTTCATCATTTTTACTGTACTTTCCAATGGTCAAATGGGTTTACCCAACTTTGGCTGCTTTTAAATGGCGGATCGCTACAAATGTATCGTATAACACTACTATTAACTAATATTAGGCATTTTTAGACTTCGCCCCATGACAAAAACTTCAGCCAGACACCTCAAAGCTGAGGAAATTTCATAATTCTTGCTGCGAATTCACATGTTTAACTGCGTTGGTCTAACTTTTGCTGCTTTTAAAGGGCAGATAATTTCACATGTGTCATAGAAGACCACCCTTAAGTGGTATCAGGTACTTTTTGACTTCGCCCCATGTCAAAAACTTCAGCCAGACACCTCAAAACTGAGGAATTTTTATAATTCTTACTGCACTTTCACATGTTTAAGCGAATTTGTCCAACTTTGGCTGTTTTTGAAAGGCAGATCTTTGCACATGTGTCGTGGAACAATATCTCCAAGTAGTATCAGGCATTTTTATACTTCATCCCATGGAAAAAACTTCAGCCAGACACCTCAAGCCTGAGGAATTTTCATAGTTCATACTGCTTTTTCACATGTTTAATCGGGTTGGTCCAACTTCGGCTGCTTTTAAAGAGCAGATCTTTTCACATGTGTCATAGAAGACCCCCTTAAAGAAGGATCGGCTATTATTATACTTCGCCTCATGTCAAAAACTATAGTCAGACACCTCAAAACTGAGGAATTTTCATAATTATTACTGCGATTTCACAGGTTTAAACGAGTTGGTCCAACTTTTACTATTCGTAAAGGGCATATCTTCACACATGTGTCATAGAAGATCACCTTAAAGAAGTATCGGGTATTTTTTATACTTTGCCCCATGTCAAAAATTTCAGCCAGACACCTCAAAACTGAGGAATTTTCATAATTCTTACTGCGATTTCAAAGGTTTAAGCGAGTTCGTCCAACTTCGGCTGCTTTTAAAGAGCAGATCTTTTCACATGTGTCATAGAAGACCCCCTTAAAGAAGGATCGGCTATTTTTATACTTCGCCCCATGTCAATAACTACAGTCAGACACCTCAAAACAGAGGAATTTTCATAATTCTTACTGCGATTTCACAGGTTTAAACGAGTTGGTCCAACTTTTGCTATTCGTAAAGGGCATATCTTCACACATGTGTCATAGAAGATCACCTTAAAGAAGTATCGGGTATTTTTTATACTTTGCCCTATGTCAAAAATTTCAGCCAGACACCTCAAAACTGAGGAATTTTCATAATTCTTACTGCGATTTCAAAGGTTTAAGCGAGTTCGTCCAACTTCGGCTGCTTTTAAAGAGCAGATCTTTTCACATGTGTCATAGAAGACCCCCTTAAAGAAGGATCGGCTATTTTTATACTTCGCCCCGTGTCAAAAACTACAGTCAGACACCTCAAAACTGAGGAATTTTCATAATTCTTACTGCGATTTCACAGGTTTAAACGAGTTGGTCCAACTTTTGCTATTCGTAAAGGGCATATCTTCACACATGTGTCATAGAAGATCACCTTAAAGAAGTATCGGGTATTTTTATACTTCGCCCATGTCAAAAACTACAGCCAGACACCTCAAAACTGAGAAATTTTTATAATTCTTACTGCGTTTTCACATGTTTGAGATGGTTCGTCTACCTCTGGCTGCTTTTAAAGGGCAGATATTTTCAATGTGTCATAGAGGACCACCCTTACGTGGTACCAGGTACTTTTAGACTTCGCCTTATGACAAATACTTTAACCAGACACCTTAAATCTGGGTAGTTTTCATAATTCTTACTGTGCTTTCGATTGTTTAAGCAGGTTTGTCCAACTTTGACTATTTTTAAAAGGCGAATATTTACACATGTGTCGTAGAACGCAACTCTTAAGTGGTATCAGGCATTTTTGGAGATCTTCCCATGACAAAAACTACATCCAAACACCTCAAAGCTCGAGTTTTTTTTTTGCAATTGATCTCTCCATAGGACATAATCAAGCAAATTAGAACAGTTCAGCCCATACAAAGTGTTCAGATGTGGAATTTGTTGCATTTCAGACAATTTCACTCTTATGTCGCTACCCTGCAGCGAAAGCAACTAGTTGAAAACTACTTTACTACTAGTTGGTGCACCGGGCTTATATGGAACAAAGACAGAACACTGACTAGTTGGACCCGGTGTTCTGTCTTTTTTCCATATAAGCAACTGGTATTTTTTACGTGTTGATGTCCTACAAGATGTCAATTGTCAGATTTCGAACAGAATATACCAGTTATTTACTAGTCAGGAAATACCAGTTTCATGCTAGTTGTAAGATACCAGTTCCTTACTAGTTCATCCTGGACTAGTATAATTTCCAAAAAATGAACTAGTCCAAAAAGGACCAGTATGGAATATACTAGTCAAAAAGGCTTTTAACCTGGACTAGTATGATTTCAACCAGAATTTTCCTGGCTTACCCTTTATTTTATCATTTGACTTTATTTTCATGTTTATTCTTAAGAAAGCAGCGGCTATTTGTATTTACCCTATCACGAAAAAGCATCTATGAATTATAAGAGAAAACGAAACGAATGAATTTTGTTTTTTTCAACTGGTATAATTTCATCCAGAAAAATCTAGTTGTATACTAGTATGGAATGGATATTTCCTGACTAGTATGGGTTCAGCCGGAAAATTCTAGTTGTATACTAGTATTTTTCTGATTAGTTTGAGGTTTCGCTGCAGGGAACTCACTTAAACCTGTGAAATCGCAGTAAGAATTATGAAAATTCCTCAGTTTTGAGGTGTCTGGCTGTAGTTTTTGACATGGGACGAAGTATAAAAATACCCGATGTTTCTTTAAGGTGGTCTTCTATGACACATGTGTGTAGATATGCCCTTTACGAACAGCAAAAGTTGGACCAACTCGCTTAAACCTGTGAAATCGCAGTAAGAATTATGAAAATTCCTCAGTTTTGAGGTGTCTGACTGTAGTTTTTGACATGGGGCGAATTATAAAAATACCCGATACTTCTTTAAGGGGGTCTTCTATGACACATGTGAAAAGATCTGCTCTTTAAAAGCAGCCGAAGTTGGACCAACCCGATTAAACATGTGACCAAGCAGTAAGAACTATGAAAATTCCTCAGCCTTGAGGTGTCTGGCTGCAGTTTTTTCCATGGGATGAAGTCTAAAAATACCTGATACTACTTGGAGATAGTGTTCCACGACACATGTGTAAAGATCTGCCTTTCAAAAATAGCCAAAGTTGGACAAACTCGGTTAAACATGTGAAAGTGCTGTAAGAATTATAAAAATTCCTCAGTTTTGAGGTGTCTGGCTGAAGTGTTTGACATGAGGCGAAATCTAAAAGTAACTTATACCTCTTAAGGGTGGTCTTCTATGACACATGTGAAAAGATCCGCTCTCTAAGAGCAGCCGAAGTTGGACCAACCCGATTAAACATGTGAAAAAGCAGTAAGAACTATGAAAATTCCTCAGGCTTGAGGTGTCTGGCTGAAGTTTTTTCCATGGGATGAAGTATAAAAATGCCTGATACTACTTCGAGATAGTGTTCCACGACACATGTGCAAAGATCTGCCTTTCAAAGACAGCCAAAGTTGGACAAACTCGCTTAAACATGTGAAAGTGCAGTAAGAATTATAAAAATTCCTCAGTTTTGAGGTGTCTGGCTGAAGTTTTTGACATGGGTCAAAAAGTACGTGATACCACTTAAGGGTGGTCTTCTATGACACATGTGAAATTATCTGCCCTTTAAAAGCAGCCAAAGTTAGAGCAACGCAGTTAAACATGTGAATTCGCAGCAAGAATTATGAAATTTCCTCAGCTTTGAGGTGTCTGGCTGAAGTTTTTGCCATGGGACGAGGTCTAAAAATTACTGAAACTACTTAAGGGTAGTGTCCTACGACACATTTGAAAAGATCTATCATTTAAAATTAGTAAAAGTGGGACAAACAAGAGAAAGCAAATTAATAGGAAAATAAAAGTTCTCGAACTTTCAGGTGTCTGGCTGAAGTTTTTTCCATGGGATGATGTCTAGAAATGCTTGATTCTACTTAAGGGTAGCATTTTACGACACATGCGTAAAGATCTGTTATTTAAAAGAGGCCAAAGTTGGTCAAATCCGCTTAAACATGTGAAAGCGCAGTAAAAATTAGTGAAATTTCCCGAGTTTTGAGGTGTCTGGCTGAAGTTTTTTCCATGGGACGAAGTCTAAAAATTCCTGATACTACTTGAGGGTAGTGTTCTACAAAAAATGGGAAAATATTGGGTAGTTAAAAGCAGCCAAAGTGGCCCAAATGCGTGAAATTAGTAAAACAGAATAAATTTCCATAGGAAAATCCCCGAACTGGGGGTGTCTGGCTGGAGCCTTGTCACTGCTATGGGTGTAACAACACTTGATACTGACGCGCGGTGGTAATCTACGTCAAATATGTCAAAATCATCCATTATAAAATAAGTGAAGTTAGGGTAATTTTTTGGCGACTTTGACCCCCGATTCCTAGGCCCTTGTCATAGGTACAGCTTTAAAATTTTCACATTATTTCTAGATTCGGGGAGGACTATCGATCGGTATTGGTTTCATCCATTATAAAATAAGTGACGCTTTTAGGCTCTGGGATCTTGGTCTATCAGCTTTCGACGGGACACTAGCGCCAGCACATTTGCACCGTTATATGCCCGAAATAAAGTGATGAATTCAACGGGGGCTGTGCCACTAAACGGCATAGTCATGATTGCATGCCCCAGCATTTAGTGAAAAGCTCTGAAGGCCACCACTCAAGTAAGTATCTTTGCCCCAAAAAAATAAAAGATGCGAATGTTGAATATGTGTTCATATTAGGGTGGTCTATACCTAAGGTCTTACATTTTTATTAACTTTCTTATTCTTATTCTGGCTTGGCCATTGATCTGACTTAACCGGTGTTACTATTAAGTTTTATTATTGGCCGTGTTTTTATTTACACGCATATGCGTTTGCGCTTAAATTTTGTATGGAAAATAAGGGTTGCGCGCTTATCTCTCCATACAAAATCTAAGCGCAAACGCATATGCGTGTAAATAAAAACACGGTCATTATAGATGTAGATAATGCACATTAGTAATGTAACGAATGTCACTTTTTGAACATCTAATTTTCACCCTCGTTCGAACCAGTAGATACACTGCTGCAAATTTTAAACATTTACCCTTTTTAGTAAATTCAAAACATTTGAAACATAAACAATTTAGTTATGTATTCCTAATTTACATACTAAATCACACATAAAATTTTAAGAAGAATCAGCAACAATTGATCTGAAACCAACACACGTTTTGCAAATCTATAGCAAATCGAACACGGGAGCAAGTAAGGAAGTCTAAGTTCGCATAAACCGAACATTAAATACCATCGATTTCTACCATTTTCATTAGGAATATTTCCTATACCAGCATGAAACCTGCTAACCTAAATTTACGACCAGTCGAATATTCAAAAATACTCCCCCCCTTAAAAATCCACGGTACCACGCCCACTTCTAAAGTTTAAGAGCAAATCAAAATTGAATGATCAGGAGGATTACCCTACCAAATTATACTATTTTAGTTATTTACCTTACCGAGTTATGGCAATTTATGTGATTTTCCATATCCCAAGTGGGCGTGCTATTTCGTCCAATTTCATCAGGTATGCTTCCTATACTGCCAGTATAACATGTGCCAAATTTAATGATTCTACCGTAATCGGTTTAAAAGCTATGACCAGTCGAATTTTAAAAAATTCCCTCCATAAAAGTGGCCGGTGCCACGCCCACTTAACAAAATTTATCAAAAAATTATTAATAATGACCAGGGGATGCACCTATAAAATAATAATATTTTAGCCATTTCAGCTACCGCGATATGTCAATTTATGTGATTTTCGAAATTTTCATTATGGATATCATCCGATTTCGTCCATTACCAATACCAATTTACCTGACCCAGAAAGTAACCTGTATACATAATTTAATGCAAATATCTAAATTTTTACTCAAGTTATATTAGTTTATGTGATTTTCGAAATTTTCGATATCGAAAAAGGGGGCATGGTTATAATCCGAATCCGCCCATTGTCAACAGCAGCCTACCTGGCCCGGATTTTTCAGGAACATGTTTTGTGTTCCATGAACAGTTTGACAACATCGTTCTGATGACAACGCTGGCCGTTCTATTTTCAATAACTTCGTTGGCATTTCAAGAACCTGGTTGTTATTTTGAGACCAAGTGTTCTTTTTTTTAAGACCAAAAAATCCAGAACGGTGCTTTTCCCTGAGTGTTCTAATATATTTTATTTTATTTTTATTTAACACCAAAATACATTTCAAAGTTTTCCCAGTTCACCTTTGGTTCACTGTATCTGGTATCTTCAAATTGCGTTTATAGACTACGTATTTAAGTTCGTAAAGTATGCTAATATTCGGTACATCGCTTAGCAAGCCCAGATGGTGTGTGCATCTATGATCAAAATACGTTTTAGCACAAAAAAAAATCATTTTGAAGATACGGACAAAATAATAGACGTATTCTTATATTTGCTTGATAAGATTTTTGTGAATCCAAATCCGGAACCGGATATTAAATTTTTTGTTGCTGTTAAAGTTATTGTCAAAAAGAACAAAATTACTCTGGTGCGATCCCAAATAGGAGCGTTAGGGATTGTTTATGGATCGTGGTTCCGTCGGTTGTTAATATTATTAATTTATGCCTAGGAGTTGGGATTTGAAAAACGGAGCAATTAGAAGAATATGAATAGGGGAGCAAAGGGAATAACAAAAGTGATACAAAAGGAAAAAGTGAGTGAGAAAAAGAGTAACCTTGAAAGATACAGGTGGAGGTAAACTGGAGATCGTTTGGGTTAGTTGACTAATCGTCATTTTTTTTAAATCAGTGCAATTTCGTTATCGCCCGCTTAGTCTAAAGTTTAGACTCTAAAGGACCACCCTTGAATACAGATTAAACAGGGTTAAGCAAAAACCCTTGGTAGGGTAAAATCCAAGTTAGTCCGGTACATAGACCTGGCGTAGGGGTAGTCTCATCTCCAGCGTGGACTTAGTCGGGAGTGACTCTTCTATTAATTTGGATAAAACTGTATGTACTTGTTCTTGTAGAGTAGTTACTAGTTAAAATTGTTATTGGTTAGGAAGGTGGCGAAGATTGTGCATGCCGGTCCACAACAGGCCAAGGTAACTGCAAGTAAATGTCGACCGAGACGTGAAGTACAGGATTAATGCCAGTCACTGCTACATTTGGGCAAATCCACTCTCTTTCATGACATCGAGATATGTTTGCGTGATGTCAAAGTTGAGATCTAAAACAAAAAACATATTTTAGGACATAGTATCACCACACGAGTGATGGGGCACTGTATGTAAATATATATTCAATAGCAATACAAAATATTTCTAAAAGACAGTTTCACAATTATTGCCGCTAATGTGCTAATGTTAATAGCTGAGCCACTTTTGTCATGCCACTGCTCACTTTATGTAAAGGCGTAGGCGGAGAAATCGGGGGCCATTAAAACTTTGTGATTTTTGTGCCGGGATTCTCTTCCAATTTGTGGTGTGCTGCTTCAAATATTTTCCTACAAATTGGTGGGACCTACAGTTTTTTGCTCCGAACGGCATCTGCAAAGCAAGTTAATTTTTGCTGAGATGCTTTACATGGCAGAAATATACTCGGAGAGTGAGAGCTTTTTCTAAATAATTTTTGATGTTTTTTTGACCGGGAGTAGATACCAAAACACTTGGTGTAGCAGGGCGAGAACACTACCGCTACACCACTGCTGTAAACAAATAGAAAAACCAAGGAATAATTTAACTTGTCATTGGTAAAATCACCCCAAACTCGACAAACCAAGTCAATAGAGGCAACAGCTCTGTCGGTGCGTGAATGAAATACATAAAATAAATACATATACATGTAGCTCCTAAACACATTTAGAAGCTAGTATCTTTAAACTTTGTTCATAGCTTGGTATGCGAAAACTCAAATGTCTTCTTAATAAAGTTGTATAGTTAAGGACTCTTTAGTTTAGATTGAGGTCTTTAGTTAATGATCATACCCCCCTCTCAGCTGACGCTATTTATGCGCATAACTGTATACATATATTTTTTCCTATTTTTAGACCCAGTTGCAGTTGTAATGGCTCCTTCTGTTAACAAAAATGATATAACTCTGAGGTGAATGAAGAAGAGCCCATTGAATGGAGTCTTGCAAATCGTCAAAATGTTTACTCACGAGCTTAATGCTTATTTCAATCTGCACTTGCATTACAAGCACCAATACAAATTCACAAATATGCACATTAGGGTGATTAAAAAAAAAATGAAAAAACGATATCTTCATTTTTCTTTTAAGCCGTTTTGCTCCAACTTTGTTATGTTATAATTAGCACAAAACTGTTGAATTTTTTTCCTTCTCGATTTTTCCCTGATAGTTGAACTTACTGAAAAAAATTACCATATTATTTTTTGATAGATATGCTTCATTAAAATCACAACACATAGTACCAACCACATCTCACCAAGATGTCGAAGTCAAACATTTTTGAAAGTATTTCCTTCATAGTAATTGCGTTTGGAGAAAAAAAATCTTCCAAAATTAAAAAGCGCCTAAAAGCGCCACTTGGGCTTCTTTAAATTTCAAAGCGCGAAAATTCAGAAAAAAACGCCTCATTAACGCTGAAGCGCCCAATCTGGCAAGCCTGCTCAGCACATAAAATAATATTAGAGGTTTCCTTCTCATCATAATTTCAAAATCATCTTTGTTGGCTGTAATACTGTTTGTGTTTAAGCCCTACAGTCAAATTCCTAACTACTCAGCACACATACTAGTTCATTGACTAACCATTTTGTGGCATATGCGTACCAGTTCATTGGTGATTGGTTTTAAAACCAGTCAATGCCAAAGTACTCGGCGAAAATTCTAGTCCATTGACTATACATTTTGTGGCGTATGCGTTAAACCAGTCAATGCCAAACTAATCAGCAAGCAATATAGTTAATTGACTATACATTTTGTGGTGTATTCATACTAGTTCATTTCTGATGACCTTTAAACCATTCAATGTCGAACTACTCAGCAAACAATATAGTTCATTGACTATACATTTTGTGGTGTATTCATACTAGTTCACTTCTCATCACCTTTAAACCAGTCAATGTCGAACTACTCAGCAAGCACTGACTATTCATTTTGTGGTGTATTCATACTAGTTCATTTCTGATCACCTTTAAACCAGTCATTGTCCAACTACTCAGCAAACAATATAGTTCATTGACTATACATTTTGTGGTGTTTTTATACTAGTTCATTACTGATTAGCTTCAAACCAGTCAAGGCCAAATTACTCAGCAAACAATATAGTTCATTGACTATACATTTTGTGGTGTATTCATACTAATTCTTTTCTGATCACCTTTAAACCAGTCAATGTCGAAATACACAGCAAACAATATAGTTCATTGTCTATACATTTTGTGGTGTATTCATACTAGCTCATCTGATCACCTTTAAACCAGTCAATGTCGAACTACTCAGCAAACAATATAGTTCATTGACTATACATTTTGTGGTGTATTCATACTAGTTCATTTCTGATCACCTTTAAACCAGTCAATGTCCAACTGTTCAGCAAACAATATAGTTCATTGACTATACATTTTGTGGTGTATTTATACTAGTTAATTTCTGACTACCTTCAAACTAATCAATTCCAAACTACTCAGCAGACACCTAGCTCGTTTACTATACATTTTATGGATGTTTTTATACTAGTTCTTTGCTGATTACCCTTAAACCAATCAATACCAATCTAATCAGAAAACAAACTAGTTGACAACTATAATTTGCTGGGCGAAATCATACTAGTCAGAAAAATCCTGGTTTGTACTAGTATGCAAGTATGTATGAAACTCGGGTTGAAATCATACTACACCTTTTTCAGTTTATATTCAGGAAGTTTCTGAATATCAATTGTAATTTTCTGAATGTCAATTGAATTTTTCTGAATATCAAAAGGAAATTCTGAATATGAATTGTAATTTTCTGAATATAAATTGTTATTTTCTGAATATAAACTGAAAAAGGTGTAGTCAGAAAAAGTCTAATCTATTTTAGTAAAATACTAATTCGAAAAATTCCATTTCATACTACATTAGGGTAAAGCCATGTGAAGTGTGCACAAAATTTTGGTTTTTTTTCAAAACCCCGCCTATTTTGAAACTTGTCATTTCATTGGATAGTGGGCCAGACTCAAACCTCGTGCTAAAAACATTTCGTCAAAATTCGTGTCTTTGTTATTGTTATTGGTGGTTGAATTTTTGATAATTTTCAGAACATGATAATATTGAAAAATTATTTTCTCATAAACTACTGCAGATAAATCAATGAATTTTTTTTTACTTACAGATAATTGTTTTTACTATATTATAAGTATTTTTATGCGATCTTATTGTTTAAATAATTATACTTTAAATCATTTTTTTTTAAACAAATAATTTTTTTTTTTTGTTCTGTACGATCAAAAAAATTTCAAAATATGAAAAATAACGCGTAAAACAGTCACCTTTAATAATCAAAAAAAAAATTGTTGTCCATTCATACCATTCCAAAGATATTGCATTTTTTTGTCACCCCTTGCGATCAAATTGAAACCAACGGTCTATGTGCAACGCATTGGGAGAGCGCAAAGGGTGATAAAAAAAATAAGAAATCTGTGGATTGGTATGAAAGGACAAAAATTTGTTTATTACCAAAGATGACCGTTTTTCGCACTATTTGACATATTTTCAATTTTTTTGAGCATGCAGAACGAAAAAAAATGTTATTTCTTTAAAAAAAATTTTTAAATATCATTAGGTTTGTTTATTGGGCTGCTCTAGATTACGCCAGATTGAGATATTTCACAAAATTGTGTTTAACGAACACTTTTCTTGCTCTAGGTTGCTCTATCTTTTGTTTCATGAGCACGCTCAAAATAAAACTAGAGTAATCCAGATCACAAATTTCTGCTCTAGCTTTTTTTATGGAGTAAGATAGAGCAGAGAAGCAATTGTCAGTCAGGAAAAAATAAATTTTTGAAAACTTCAAAAAAATTAGCTTGCAAGAAAAGCAATGATTTTGTATACGTGAATTTGCATTAATTTTTAAGATTTAAACAAAAAAAACTAAATAAAAGGAAACTATCGAGATTCAAGTGTTTCATGGCATTTCTGCTCTGAGTTGCTCTAAGTTGCTCTATTTCTATTTTGACAACTGCCCTGCTCTAACCTGCTCTGAACTTTTTTTTGGTCAGTAAACAAACCTATTATTTTAACAATTTGATCGCAAGGGGTGACAAAAAAATTCAATATCTTTGGAATGGTATGAATGGACAAAAATTTTTTTTTTGATTATTAAAGGTGACTGTTTTACGCGTTATTTTTCATATTTTGAAATTTTTTTGATCGTACAGAACGAAAAAAAAATTATTTGTTTAAAAAAAAATGATTTAAAGTATAATTGTTTAAACAATAAGTTCGCATAAAAATACTTATAATATAGTAAAAACAATTATCTGTAAGAAAAAAAAAATTGCATTGATTTATCTGCAGTAGTTTATGAGAAAATAATTTTTCAATATTATCATGATCTGGAAATTATCAAAAATTCAACCTCCAATAACAATAACAAGGACACGAATTTTGACGAAATATTTTTAGCACGAGGTTTGAGTCTGGCCCACTATCCAAGGAAACGATAGTTTTCAAAATCGTCGATAAAGTGATGTTACCTGTGCACTCTTCACATGGCTTTACCCAGCTACAACTTTGCAGTTCCCCGTCATTATGTTTCGTTATACCCTCAATTCTAAAAGTTAAGAAGCTTTGCGAGCCTAAAGATACTGACGTTACTGCTATATCATTACTGAAAGAAAACATCATCAAAAACGTTGATAACATCTGGCTTGCAAATATCAGCTTATGGCAAAAATCTGCTTTCTTTTTATACCCCCCAGCTGTAAATCTGCAACAAACCGATTTGAATGATATTAAGAATTTTTGTGTTTCCTTAATCGAAAATATACGTAAGCTTGCTCCCTCATCATCATCAACCCATCTCAATTCACCAACCCATCTCAATTCACCAACTCTATATGCACCTTCTGACTCTGCTTCACAATGTTTATTTAATGACAGCAGTTTTCCAACAGTATCAGAGACTGAACCTACAAACGATTCACCTGTCAAAAAAGATCTTAACTTTTTCTTTCCTGAATTGGTAAAAAAAGCTACAATAACAACTCTGAATACACCCACAGAAGAGATCGACAGATACTGCAAGGAAAATGTGGAAATTACTGATGACTTCGATGTACTGAAATGGTGGAAATCTAAAGAAAAGCCGTATCCACATTTATCTAAAGTCGCACTTCAAATTCATTCCAATCCTGCTAGTAGTGCAGCTGCTGAGCGTACTTTTTCATTGGCTGGCAACGTGATAACTGAAAAAAGAAATCGACTTGGTCCCGAATCCGTAGACTGTTAGTATTTTTGAATTCATACTTTAAAAATTTTAATAAATTAATTAAATATTTTAAATTCAAAATTCACGATACAATGTGAGGCTCGTAAAGAATTATTTAGGAGCAGAAGTTTTTTTTTATTTCGCTAATATTTATAATTATTTATTTATTGAAAATGTGTTCCTTTTATTCTTATTTAAATACTGAAATATGAAAATAAATATTAGTTTGTTTCTGTGGGTTAATTTCACTTGTTAATTCATTAAATTGCATTTCTTGCATCAAATATTGTAGCATGTGTTACGTAAAGAATTATTTGTGAGCAGAAACTTATTTTTATTTCGCTAATATTTTTTTTAATATATTTTTTATTTCTTTATCGAATATTTGTACCTTTTATTCTTATTTAAACACTGAAATATGAAAATAAATATTAATTTGTTCCTATGGGTTGATTTTAATAAAACATTGTATCGTAATTTACGTTAATAATTATTTGTAAGAAAAAATTTATTTTTACCCAGGGCTGAAAATTAACGTTAAATTTATCAAAAAACAAAAAAAACTTTTGATTTCGTTTCGTTTATCAATAAAATTAACGTTATTTGTTCAACGAAAAAATGTAACGTTATTTTTGAAAACAATAGGGGTATTCTCTCTAAATTTTTTCCATGAAAAACACAAGAATTTAACACACTATTGTCAAAATTGCAAAATGCCAGAACAAAAAATACACGCATATTGATGTTTCATGAAAAAATTTTCCAATTTTGACAATAGTGTGTAAATTTCCTGTGTTTTTTATGAAAAAAATTTAGAGAGAAGACCCCTAATAAAAAATTATCAGAACAAATTTCTTTTCGTTATTTATCAAAAAGAAAAAATTAAAAAACCATGGAATATTTGAATGAATTCAATATTATTTCGGGTCGCAAATGAGAGGGCGAAATAGTGCGATCATGCCTTGCTGCTGATATAAGCATAAGGTACGTTCCCGTAGCGGATCGCGCTATTTCAAAAATTCGTTTGAAATCAGGAATCCACTAACTTTCTGGCAACGTAGGGACAAGAAACTTAGCACGCAGTTTAGGACACGCTGACAATACATTTTGCAGAAATCAAAATTACGATAGCACTTCATGTACAATGACGCATATGTATATCCTCGAAGAAAGTGCAAAACCACGTAAAGAATATCCTTGATGATGCTTGGTTTTGCAGAGTCACCGACGATATGGAGTGGTTCAAGCGGAATCCTCACATAACCCATTCCCATTTCATGTAACGAATAATTAACGAAGATGGAGCAGAGTTTCCATAATGGCTTGTTACTCCTTCCTTTTTCAACTAGGTAACTAACCACTGGTTAAACTGACGTATTCAATGATGCTGCAAAAAAAGAGCTAAAATTTCTATGGAAACTCTCCGGGTGTATTTCTGCCATAAGAAGCTTCTCAGCAAAAACTCATTTGCTTTGCAAGTACCGTTCGGAGTCGGCAAAAAACTGTAGGTCCCGCCAACTTGTAGGAAAAAAATCAAAAGCAGCACACTACAAGCTGGAAGAAAAGCTCGGCAATAATCTCGTTAGAAGTTACATATGATAACCTGTTGGTATATCGCCGTCATTAGTTAGAGCGCTTTCTACCTTAAAATATTTTATGAATAATTACGGATCAGTACTGCGTTTCTGTAACTCATTTCGATCGATCGTCTCGACTGAAATTGTCGTAAAAAATTTAATTTTGTCGATTTAAATATTTTCTCACTTGCTTTTGAGGTAGTGACAATTTTTTTTTTTTTTCAATTTCGATCGAGTCGAGTGTGACGACATTTTGAAGATTTTTTACGGAAATGGGGTACAGCTCTGAGTGCCGACTTCCAAGTCCATTTAATACTTAGTAACTACAAAAAACATTTTTTGTATTCCTTAACTTATTTTTTTCCGACCCAGCCTAGTGTACATATCTAAGCAAAATGAATTGACGTTAACGAAAAAAAAAAATTTTGTTATTTTTTGATTTGATCATCAACGAAAAAAAAAATTTTCTGATAATTATTGAAACTAAATATTTTTTTAAAATTTAAGAAATTATTTTCGAGCTCTAGGCCATATATGTATATATATGAATAAAAACACCAAAAATGATGGTTTCATATATAAAGTATATATTTGTCGATTTAGATATTCGTTCAATATTTCGATTTCATTTTGAAATCATCTTCAGGACTGGAAAAAACATATAAAAAAGCAAAAAACATATTAACAAATAAAACATAGCAGCGTTCCCTAATTTAGCACTTACACTCTTGAGTGCACCTGATCGACTAATTTAACAAATCTTACAAAAATAAGAACAAGGGCAAAAACCGATAAACAAAAAGTAAACATCTTAAAAACCATAATGGTAAACAAATTTTTACATAAACAACAATACTTAAAAAATAATAAACAGTGAGTTAAGCTCAGCATATTAGTGTTGGGACAGCATGTTTGGGACAACACTCTTCTCGCGAGTTACTGTAGTTGTTGTAATCAGCTGTCTATAGCTACTCGCACATTTTTCGGTGTCTGCTTTGAAGTTCATTCGTTGATCTCTTGGTGTATTAATTATGTGAAGCATTTCTAATGTATATCTTTTGTTGTAATGCCTGTCTTGTTGGATTACTGCTACGTTGTTTAAATCTGGCGCGTGCCCAGTTTCTCTACAGTGTTGTGTCAAAGCTGTTTTATTGTCATTAGTGTGGTCCCGATTTTTATACCTTTCATGAACATGAAATGGTATTATAACTTTGGTCTGATGTTTGTAAATATGAGAAGAAGAAGAGATAGACCCATCAATAAGTATACCGAAATGATCAGGATGACGAGATGAGTTGATTTAGCCATGTCCGTCTGTCCGTCTGTCTGTCTGTCTGTTTGAACGCAAACTAGTCCCTCAGTTTTTGAGATATTTGGCTGAAATTTGGTATGCGGCCACCATTTTCCAATATAGGAATCATTTGTCGGAACCAGCAAGATCGGACCAATATAACATATAGCTCCCATACAACCGATTATTCCGATAAACGGATTTTGGGCTATAACTCCTGTAATTAAACACGAAGGAACGTGAAATTTTGTAAGTATTGCTATTTTTATATGTGAAATATCGATGCTGAAAATCATAGAGATGGGATAAATATTTCACATAGCTCCCATACAATCGATTATTCCGATAAACGGATTTTGGGCTATAACTCCTGTAATTAAACACGTAGGAACGTGAAACTTTATAAGTATTGCTATTTTTATATGTGAAATATCGATGTTGAAACTTATAGAGATGGGATAAATATTTCACATAGCTCCCATACAATCGATTATTCCGATAAACGGATTTTGGGCTATAACTCCTGTAATTAAACACGTAGGAACGTGAAATTTTGGACGTATTGCTATTTTTATATGCGAAATATCGATGTTTAAAATCATCGAGATTGGATAAATATTTCACATAGCCCCCATACAATCGATTGTTCCGATAAACTGATTTTGGTAGATAACTCCTGCAATTATATAGGTAGGAACGTGAAATTTTGGAAGTATCGCTATTTTTATATGCGAAATATCGATGTTGAAAATCATTGAGATGGCATAAATATTTCACATAGCTCCCATACAATCGATTATTCCGATAAGCGGATTTTGGGCTATAAGTCCTGTAATTAAACACATAGGAACGCGAAATTTTGGAAGCATCGCTATTTTTATATGTAAAATATCGATGTTGAAAATCATTGAAATGGGATAAATATTTCACATAGCCCCCATACAATCGATTGTTCCGATAAACGGATTTTGGTAGATAACTCCTGTAATTATATCGGTAGGAACGTGAAATTTCGTAAATGTTGCTATTTTAGAATGTGGAATGTCGGTGTTAAAAATCAATGAGATTGGACCAATATAACACATCGTCCCCATATAATCGATAGCTCCGATAATTTCGGTATGAGCTAAAGTTAAATTCACACAGGCTGTACTGGGGATCAAACAGTGAAAATCGTGACGCTTATTCATGAAAGGTATTTAGCCTTCGGCACAGCCGAAGACAGCTTTCCTTACTTGTTAATATTTGATATATGCGCGGAAATCCTTGTCTTCAATTTTGCTTTTGTAGTCCCGACATATACTTTATTGCATACGTGGAACCCGTCGCCGTTGCATGGAATTTGGTATATTATGTCAGATTTCTCGTATTTTTCGATTTTGTCCTTTGTGTTGCTGAAAATTTGTTGTACAGTATTGTTGTATGTAAAGGCCATTTGGAATCTCTCATGGTCATAAATATTAGAATATTTAAAATATATATAAATATTTTTTTGATAATTTTTTTGATAATTAACAAACAAAATTATTTCGTTTATATCCTGTTTTTACCTCACTAATATTTTTTATAATTTATTTATTATTTCCTTATCGAATCTGTGTACCTTTATTCTTATTTAAACACTCAAATATGAAAATAAATTTTCCAAATTTGTTCTTATAATCTAATCTTGGCTTGCGTCATAATGACGCTTAACCGCCTAGGCGATTTTGGCCGTTTCGTATCAAAGCACGCCAGTCATTACTTTTTAGCGATAACTGACGCCAATTGGAAACCCCAAGGGAGTTCAAGTTATCCTCCACCTGTTGTTTCATCTCAGTCGAGGTCTCCCCCTTCCTCTGCTGCCGAATTCGGGTGTCGATAGGAAAACTTTCTGTGCTGGTGCTTCTTTGTCCATTCGCATAACATGATCCAGCCAGCGGAGCCCTTGGGCTTTAATCCGCTGAACTATGGTCAGGTCTTCGTAAAGCTCGTACAGCTCATAAATCTTCCGGAGAACTTTTCTCTCAAATACTCCAAGGGCCATCTCATCTTCTCTTGACACTGTCCATGATTCCGAGCCGTACATCAGGACTGGTATGATGAGAGCGCAGGTGTGCCGGTTCCTTCTTTGATGACAGCAGATACTTCGTCTTGTCCTCGTTCACAGCAAGACCCACTTTTTTCGCTTCCTTATCCAACCCAGAGAAAGCAGCGCTTACGGCGCGGCTGTTAAGGTCAATGATATCAATATTATCGGCATACGCCAGCAATTGCACGCTCTTGTAAAAGATTGTGCCATTGCGGTTTAGCTCTGCTGCTCGAATTATCTTCTCCAGCATCAGGTTAAAGAAATCCTACGAAAGGGAGTCACCCTGTCTGATACCTCGTTTGGTTTCAAATGGCTCAGAGAGGTCCCTCCCGATTCTGACGGAGCTGTTGGTTTTGCTCAACGTCATTTGGCAAAGCCGTATAAGCTTTGCAGGGAAGTTAAATTCAGACTGGCGGCATACAGGCAACTCCTTTTTGCGCTGTCAAAAGCGGCTTTAAAATCCACAAAGAGATGGTGAGTGTCGATTATTTTATCATGGGTCTTCTCCAGG
Organism: Campiglossa producta; assembly: GCA_964058755.1. Taxonomy (NCBI): domain Eukaryota; kingdom Metazoa; phylum Arthropoda; class Insecta; order Diptera; family Tephritidae; genus Campiglossa; species Campiglossa producta. Next base: position 26,040,358 of record CAXKVI010000005.1, read on the forward strand.
ATTTGGCGTATCGTGAAAATCTGGTCGATGGTAGACTTACCAGGTCCAAAGCCACACTGATAAGGTCCAATCAGTTTGTCTACGATGGGCTTCAGTCTTTCACACAATACGCTAGAAAGAACCTTATATGCGATATTAAGAAGACTGATTCCGCGGTAGTTGGTGGGGTTAGCGGGATCGCCTTTCTTGTGGATTGGGCAGAGCACACTTAAATTCCAATCTCGAGGCATGCACTCATCTGACCATATTCTGCATAAGAGCTGATGCATGCTTTTTACCAGCTCTTCGCCTCCGTGTTTGAACAGCTCGGCGGGTAGTCCGTCTTTTCCAGGCGCTTTGTTGTTTTTGAGCCGGGATATTGCTATCCTCACTTCATCATAGTCAGGTGGTGGGACGACTTTTCCATCGTCAGGGATTGGGGTATCGCGTTCGACGTCTCCCTCGCAATTTAGCAGTGAGGAGAAGTGCTCCCTCCATAATTTAAGTACATTCTGTACGTCGGTTACAAGGTCGCCGTTATTGTCCTTACAGGAACTTGCCCCGGTCTTTAAACCTTCCGTCATCCGCCGGATCTTTTCATAGAATTTTCGGGCATCATTCCTGTCAGCCAGCATCTCAAGCTCCTCACACTCACGCCTTTCGGCCTCACGTTTTTGTTTTTCTGAAAAGGCGTATCTCTTCCTTCTTCGCCTCACGATAGCGTTGCCATACACTGCGGATTGCGCCCGTTCGCAACGTCTCCCTGTATGCAGCGTCCTTTTTGACCGAGGCTGTGGTGCATTCCTCATCGTACCAGTTGTTCTTGCGGGCTCGCTGAAACCCTATAGTGGCCTCAGTGGCGGTACGTAATGAGTGAGAGATATGCTTACATTGCTCGGTTACATCGTTAGGTAGAGGATTGCTCTCTGCTAGCAGGTGTGAGAGTCGAGTGGAGAAATTATCAGCTGTCTGTGTCACGCGCAGCTTCTCGACGTCAAACTTTCCTTCCGTTACTGTGCGTACTTTCTTCGATGCACAGTGGCGTGTGCGTATCTTGGCTGCAACAAGATAATGGTCCGAGTCGATACTGGGACCGCGTAGGGTACGCACGTCTAGAACGGCGGAGCTGTGTCTGCCGTCGATCATGACATGATCAATCTGGTTTCTTGTTCTTTGATCAGGGGACAGCCAGGTGGCTTGGTGTATTCGCTTATGCTGGAACCTGGCACTACTGATGACCATATTGCGGGAAGCGGCGAAGTCAATCAACCAAGTGCCGTTGGGGGATGTTATATCGTGGAGACTGAATTTTCCAACTGTAGGACCAAAGACTCCTTCCTTGCCCACCTTGGCATTCAAGTCGCCGAGCACGATTTTGATATCATGCAGGGGCAGCGATCATAGGCTTGTTTAAGTTTATCGTAGAAGGAGTCCTTCTCTGCGTCGTCCGTCTCCTCAGTAGGCGCATAGGCGCAGATAAATGTTATGTTGAAAAACCTCGCCTTGATGCGGATCGCAGCGAAACGCTCGTCCACAGGAGTGAACGCTAGTACTTGGCGGCGAAGTCTCTTTCCCACCACAAATCCTACACCACGCGCTTTGCCGCGTATCTGGCCACTGTAGTATACGTCACAAGGACCGATGGTCATATTTCCTTGCCCCGTCCATCGCATTTCCTGCAGGGCGGTGATGTCGGCATTTGCGCCTATGAGGACATCAGCCAGTCGGGCAGCGGTACCGTCCCTTGCGAGGGTCCGGACATTCCCGGTACATGCTCTAATATCCAAATCATTATGCCTTATTCGTTTTGCCGTGTCGTCAACATTAACAGGGGGTTCTCATCCGAGGCTTTGAATTCGTTTTCATTGGAATTAAGTTTTTTACGTGGCGGGTCCCAAACCCAGCGCACAACCCGTTTCGGGGTTTTTGGAAAATATTTACACATTTATATAGCGAGCCGCTTGTTTCAAGACAGACGCCCGCTTGCAGCCGCACCTCATGGTGAACAGACGCTACGCAAAAACCTCGGTGAGCCCTTAAACGAAGTATGTCAGAGTGGCCCCACCGGGGCTCCCTCTCTTTCTGCCGCGAGCCTAGATAGCTCACGTTGCCCAGAGTGTACGAACGGGGACGCAAGAGTCGAGTGAAAATAAATTTTCCAAATTTGTTCTTATGGTTTAATTTTAATCAAACATTTACCTAGTTCAATGGTTCCCAACCCGTGGTCCGCGGACCACCAGTGGTCCGCAGAAGCCAAAATATGGTCCGCGAATACCTCTGGCGTAATATAAGCTTGTATAACTGAAATGGAAATAGTGATCGCGATTTCCTTAAAAAATCACAGCTATTGAAATATCGCAGTCACTACATATATCTATTACTACTATATTTGCAATAACCTGCGTTTGAGTCCAGCAATCATTCCATAATGTTTAAGTACAAATAGATGTTGTGCGCATGCGCAATATATGTATGTAGCGGTGTCTGTAAGTAGTTTTGTACCAAAAATATTAACTGACACTGCTACATATAAAACTTGCGCATGCGCACAACCAAGGCTGGATCGTGGCGCAAATAATTTGGCGTTGCAATTGCGTTACGTACATACTTTCAATAACCATATTGCTATTGCATTTGGCATCCTCTGGCGATTGACAGCATTTTCAGTGCTTCTGTCGCTGCTAACACCATTGTGTATCAATACCAAGTGTGAACTCTTCTTTTGACAACACACATTAAAATGTCGGTTTGTTTACATCCTGCACATATTAAAATGTCGCCAGCACCGAATAACAGAAAAGCAAATGACGTTGTTTAACATCCTGCACACATCAACATGGCGGTCTCCTATCTTTTAACTAATGGTAGAAAGAGATGGGAAGATGGAAAGAAGTGAGACAAAAAAGGAAATTAAAAACAGGTGACTAAACTCACTTTGAAGTTTTCACGACTATGTCTATGATATCACACTTGTTATTAACCACAATCTCAAACAGGTGTTAAACTCATTTTGGAATTTTGACGTCTATGCAGAAGAGTTTACACTTGGTATTGATACACAATGCTATCTTTTACCTAATGGTAGAAAGAGATGGGAAGATGGAAAGAAGTGAGACAAAAAAGGAAATTAAAAACAGGTGACTAAACTCACTTTGAAGTTTTCACGACTATGTCTATGATATCACACTTGTTATTAACCACAATCTCAAACAGGTGTTAAACTCATTTTGGAATTTTGACGTCTATGCAGAAGAGTTTACACTTGGTATTGATACACTATGGCTGACACTTTATTGAGTTTATGTTTAACTCTTCTGGCTTCATGGTATCAGAAATAAAGGAGTCAACGCCAGTAAGCTTCAACACCGGTATCAACTTCATGAAGTCGCGCATCGTTACACACCCTTACGCACGACATTCATCATTTATTATATTTGAGTTTCAGTAACAGAGTTTGGTATTACTTAATTGTGCGAGAAAGTGCATTATTCATTACTGATCATTATTCTTAACTTTATTTCTTGAATTTATTCATTAATAGTGAAGGTAAGTGGACATTTTGAGTTGGCTGTTTTGGTAGGTTTTAAAAATAAGTAGTACATTTTCATCATTTTGCATAACAAATTACCATTTGCTGCGTTCCAATAGCAAGTGCTCCAGATACGCATTACAATTTTGCGAAATTAATTCCTTGCTATAACAACAAAATCAGCAACACCAAAAGAGAATTGCCGATAACACTCGAATAGAAAATCGATAGCGTGCATGCAATGCAAGGAGGAACAACTGATGTTCCCTGCAAGAACACTATTGGCTAGATAACTGGTGATCTCAATGTAAATGTTAATGAACTTGTGAAATTCGAACTGATAATTCTAGTGCCAAGATTTGTTATTCATATAAATTCCTGTATATGTCTTTTGGCGGGATCGTACCTATTGCAAAGTAGTATATCGTATTGTTTGTAAACTAAAACTACTTTGTATGTTATTAAAAAAATAAATATTTTTCCTTAGCAAGCTTACAAGATCCTATTATAATACATAATGATAGTTTTTTGTAATACTAGTACACTTAAAAAAATTAAAATATTAAATTCCAAAAAAAAAAAGAAAAAATTAAAAAAAAATAGCAAACGAAATGTTCATACATAAGTATTTGTTGTTATTTGAAAAATGCCTTAGGCCCACTTGCATAAAAGCCGATAACGACCTACTCGCTGGTTATACCGACTACTCGCTGATTAACTTGACAGCTTACCATACAAAATACTTCAATTAACGCCGCGAAATCGGCGATTTTCGTTATCGGCTTTTATGCAAGTGGGCCTAAGAGTTACAGGGAATTAGGAATTTTTCAAACTCTTAGAAAATGGAAAAAATGTTATATACGCTTCTACCTTGAATATTTGTATCATGCCTAAACTTATGCTTTTCTTTTCTACCTTTGATTTTGGTTTAATCTTTTTATTTATTTTATTTGTTTTAAGAACATGGCTCCTAAGAGAAAATACGACAGTAGCTATATTAAATTTGGATTTACTTCGATAGAATGTAACGGAGAAGTAAAACCACAGTGCGTTATATGCGCAACCGTTCTCGCAAATGATGCATTGAAACCAGCGAAATTAAAATGCCACTTAGAAACGGTACATCCGAGTTTGTCTGACCGTCCGGTACAATTCTTTGAAGGAAAATTAGAAAACCTAAAAAAAATGAAACTCGGACCTAGTGGTACGAGATTTGAAACATTAGAAAAATCATTAGTAGCTTCGTTCGAGATTTCTAAATTAATAGCACAATCTAAAAAACCTCACACAGTCGGGGAAACGCTTGTGAAACCATGTTTGATCAAGGCCGTCGAAGAAGTATTGGGATTAGAGGCCAAAAACAAAATACAGGATATACCTCTATCCAATAACACGGTCAAAGCTCGAATTGAACTTATGTCAAAAGATATAGAAGAGCAACTTGTTTCAAGAATCAAAAAGTCTCCATTTTTCGCTTTGCAGTGTGATGAGTCGACCGACATTTCGAATTGTTGTCAACTACTTGTGTTTGTTCGCTTTTTAGACGACGATAGAATAATTAAGGAAGAACTATTGATTTCACAGGAACTGGAAACAACATCGAAAGGTACCGACGTGATGAATTCAATAGCGGAATATTTTGATAAACATAATCTGATGTGGGATAAACTCGTTGCCCTCTGTACTGATGGTGCTCCAGCAATGTTGGGATCACGTTCTGGGCTGGCGACGTTAGTAAAACAGAAAAATCCCAAGATAATAACAACACATTGTATAATTCATCGCCAGGCGTTAGCTTCTAAGACTCTTCCCGGATGCCTTAATGATACGTTGCAAATGGCTATAAAAGTTGTAAATGTTATCAAAAGCAGTGCCTTAAATACACGCCTTTTTAAAAAATTGTGCACTGAAATGGACTCTGAACATGAGGTACTTCTCTTTCACACAGAAGTTCGCTGGCTATCGAAAGGTAATATGTTGCGAAGGTTATATGAACTGAGGGCAGAGGTTGAGATATTTCTTTTTGATAAAAAAATGAGTGATACTTTAAAACAGTTTACTAATCCGACATGTCAACAGAATTTGGCTTATCTTGTGGATATATTCACACACTTAAATAAATTGAATATGCAACTGCAAGGTTCCGGAAACAAACAGTTAGAAAACGTTGCAAATATATTCAATTTTGAAGATAAACTTCGAGCCTTTATCTGCAAGCTTCAGTTGTGGATACGTAAAATTGAAGAAAATAACTATTCTCCGTTTGCGACATTGAAAGCTCTTGTGGAAGACAAAAAGTATGACGAGAGTAAAGAAAATATACAAGAGAATATCAAAACTCATTTACAAATATTGATTGATGAATTCAATCGTTACTTTCCAGAATATACCGAAGAGGCTAAAGTTGATCAAAAACTGATTCGTAACCCTTTTAGCATGGATGTTGGTGAAGTTACTGAAGAAATTCAGGAGGAGCTCATAGAATTCCAAAATGACAGAAACTGCAAGGATGCTTTTGAATCGAACTCAATTGAGTCGTTTTGGTGTAAACATGCTATTTCATATTACAAACTTCGAGAAATCGCCTTGCGCTATTTTATGATTTTCTCAACGACTTATTTATGTGAACAAGGATTTTCTGCTTTGTTGGCGATTAAAAACAAAGCCAGGAATCGTTTGAAAGTAAGTGATGATTTACGTGTAGCTTTGAGCAACAATATTAGTCCTAGGATCGCCGAACTCGTGAAGAAGATGCAAGCGCAGAAGTCACATTAGTACAAAATTACAAAAGTTTACTCTAAAAATATTTGTTTTCTTTTTATGTAAATCCCTATTGAATTTTTATTAAAGTTTCAGTTTGATTATTAGAGTTTACTTTTATTATACCTGCATAGTGGTCCCTGCAAACAGTAATAATGTAAAAGTGGTCCCTGATCAAGAAAAGGTTGGGAACCCCTGACCTAGTTTATACGCAAACATAAAACGATTCAGTTCAATTCGTTTTATTCCAAAACATATGTATTTATAAGCGAGCTTGCCAACCGACTTGAAAACTTTTTGCGTTTTAATTCAAAGGGATTTTGAAATATGTCGTAAGAAATTCGTTTTAAAATAATTCGGTTTTATGTTCATAAACTAGACACATGATTCAATTACAAGAAGGTTTGCTCTTCCCTTGACGTTTATTATTGACGCTCCCAATATGAATACGTGTACGGGTTTCGTTTGCGAATAAAAAAAGTAGGAATGTTTTTTTTTCTTACGTCAAGGCAACGGTAGTAGAAAAATTGAAAAGGAGGATATAAATTGTAATGAAAATTAAAAATTGCAAAGTAAACTAACACATTAGGCTGGGCCAAAAAAAATTTCGTGTTTTTCAAAAATTATTTATTTATTTATTTTATTTTTCAGAAAGGTGGAAAAATATTACTGTAAAAATTACAGGCCTTAATATTAAATTCTAGAGGTCTATCATCGCTAGTTTAGATTTCACAGACTTTACCTCATATTTGGTATAAAAACGACAAACCATTGCTGTAAAACACCATTTACCTGAACATATTTTTTGTAAAAACTCGGATTCTCCACAAAAGCTTCATAGCCTAAAATTTTCTCCGACTAGCCGTTTTCTAGTATTCTAGCTTTAAATAAGTGTTGATTTGTTTTTGTCGTTCCACCGTGTTAATAGTAATTCGAACGATCGACAACTTGCATTTGTGGCTGAATACAGTCGAACGTCAAATCGACTCATGTAAATAAGTCTTAACTTAAATTTTTACTATAAGTTCTTTGGAAGCTTTTCAGGTCATAAAGACTATCGGACAAAGTCCGTCAAAGGGATAGTATTACCACTTTACTAACCAACTTTAACCAGCGCCGATAAATTTAACTCCAATTCTTTCATGCACACTTAACTGATGATTAAGAATAAAAATAACATACTCGAATCACAGAAGCAGAAGCTTTAAAGTCAGGGTTGTATTGCTGCGTATATATTAATATTGAGAGTTATTAATGATAAATTCATCAATTTTCAAAAGCCAACCTCTACTATTTTTTTACTACTACTATTTTAAACTACTTTTCTATCAACTTTTTTACATGATTTTCCTAAAAGGCTACCCAGAATATGAGTGACAATTTTTCGGGGAGAAAGATGGCCGCAATTGACAAAATCTGTCAGGGAAGAGCTAACCTGGTAATAGTTGAATCATGAACTAGGCAATTGTATCGTAAGTACGTAAATAATTATTTGTGAGAAGAAACTTATTTTTAATTCGCTAATATTTAATATTTCTTATTTATCGCATATGTATTCCTTTTATTCTTATTTAAAGACTGAAATATGAAAATATATATTAATTTATTGCTATGGGTTAATTTTGCTTGTTAATTCATTCGTTGGTTTTTCTTGAATTGCCCCGTCTTGCATGTGAGCAATGAGCATGAGTGTTGAGTTTTACCCATTGTCATGGAGTCACTCAGCCAGTGCCTTCCACTCAAATTCGTAAGAAGAAGAAAAGAAGTTGCCAAACTATAGAGGGATAAACAATGGTTTTACCCTTTGGCATAGTGTACCAATACAAGTGTAAACTCTTCTGTATAGACGTCAAAATTCCAAAATGAGTTTAACACCTGTTCATCAGAGTTGCTTTTTTGGAAAAAGAGCATCATTTCGCGCCGAGTTGCATTAGATTTTGTATACAAATTTACTAGTAAATGAAAATGCAATTGTTCTCTAAACTTAAAAAAAATGAAAAATATTGATGGCAAAGTCCTCAGAAAAACAATTAATAAAGTTTACTTTAATTTATAAAGTTTATTTTACATTTTGAACAGTTAGAAGTTTCTCTTTAAAAAATTTTTGCTACCTTTTTTTAAAATCTGAAAAAAGAAAATATATTAATAAATCAATTAAAAAATCAATAGATTAAAAAAATTGTGGCACGTCGTCGCCTGAAGAAAACGTTGAAAAACGTTTTAAAAATATACTCAACATTTTGTGTATGCGTATTTGCACAAGAAAGGGTTGCATAAAAAAGTAGTTCCCTAAAACTTAGAAATTTTATTTTTTTAATATCATAAATAACAGCGATTCATATAAAATTATTAGTTAGAATAACTCTTTCGAGTCTGCTCACTATTTTCTATTAAACAAATAACAAACAACTGCTAATAAATCAGCTAAAATTACGGAAGATAGCTCAAAAGACGGGTTTTGGCCGAGGATCACGAATCCGGATGTGCTTTTTTAATTTTTTGTGTCTGTGGAAAGTTATGGTCAAAAAACTGAAAATTGACCCGGGTCCGGTACCAAAATTGGGGCTGGTTCTCTTCAGAGCAGCAAAATATTAAAAAAGCGCTTCCGGATTCGTGATCCTGAGGCCAAACCCTGTATTTTGAGCTATCTTCCCTAATTCTAGCTAATTTATTAGGAGTTGACCCCTAAAGTAAACAAATACCAAATTTTGGGGTTTGAAGCCTTCTTTGTGCAGGTGTACTGTTATAAAGTAAAAGCCTCGTTGCATTCATTTAAGTCAAACTCTCAGGATATGTATTTGATAGTAAATTTATCCAAAAACATCGTACATACATGTTTCCAAATATAAAAAGGTAACCAGATTGACTTTAACAATTTCCGTAAAAGTGTAAAGGTCCAACTTAAAACTGTTGGCATCTCCCATTAACTCTAGCCGCCAGTTTAATGTTCAGAAAGCGTTTGTTATCTATCATAAAAAGTGTTGGTTAGTGCTAACGGGATATTAAAAAAAAAATTTGTTTTCATTTTCTCTCTAATTTCTCATTTCGAAGATACTTACCTCAAAATTTTTCCGTAAAATAAATAAAATTTACTGGTTTTAAGTTTTTTTATTATGTGTTTTTTTTTCTTTGATATAAAGTATAATAAAAGTATAAACTGAAAGATTCGCCTAAAAGTTGCCCTAGAAACTGGAGTGAAAAAGTTGTGCAACGCAGCAACACTCTTGTGCAAACAAGAACCCTGTCTAATTGATATTCGGTGCTGCACAAAACCCGAGCGCAACGAAAACAACAATAGCAACCCAGATTTTTTACATAGATGTGTGTTTTGACAATTGTGATTTGACGTGGAAGTGTGTTTTGACATTTCTGTCAAAGCTAGAGTTCATACTTTATGTTGTACACAATGCCCTTTGGCTTTTATCTTTGATGATTGTAATCGTTTTTTGAGCAAACGAACGAAAGCCTGCATTGATTGAATTCGGCGAAAAATCTGTAAACTCGTGTGGGCGACACGTGGCAAATAGTATGATTGATTTTTAATCAATGTCGCTCATGTTCGCCTGAACATGTATGATCATTGAGCTTGATCAAACTTCCTAATACCATCGAACTTCGTTGCGTTCGAGTAATGCCAGTCTCTGTCCACCACCAACTTGCTTGCATTTACCTCCTAGTAATAGACGGATTTATGAAGAAAAAGCAAACGGATGTCACACGGATGACACACACAAAATTGAAGTTTAACAGCATTGAGGATTACTTTTTTGGTTGTTATTCCACCATATTTTTACGTACCTCGGCGACATCTAGCTGTCGAAAGTCGGAATTTTACACACCAGCGCGACATCTATCAGTCGCTACCCTTAATTTCCTTGTGTTTTTTGCTGTTTTTGTTTACTTATCTACAGAGTGTTGCAAGTGCAAATTTTTTAAAACTGCTCAATTCTATATTATTATTCTAAAACACGGCGCTTAGCTAGACTAAACTACAATACGTATATAAAAGAAATGTATATCAGATGAAAGCTTATCATGAGCATGTTTGCAAAAAATTATAACAATTCCAATAGGTTAATTTGTTCATGAGAAATTAGCGTTTAAAGTTTGTACCCAAGCTCTTTATATGGCACTATTAACATGCTTTTGTAAATGTATATCCATACATATGTACATACAATGCTCGAATTTGCGCTAATGTATCAGCCCTATTAGGCATTTGACTCTGTCATTCATGAGCTTCTTCCCTGCAAAACTCAAGATTACTCTATTTCCTATCCAAAGAGTACTCCAAATGTAATTTTTTTTCATATATAAACTGTGCGCGAATTAACATTGCGATGTCTTAGGACTGGACCACCTACTCCAACCTTCGCTTTGTTTCTGCTAATCGATGGAGTACCTATAGTCAGAGTACTTTGCAATGTACTCCAATGTTGTTACTCCTTGGAGTACCCTGCAGCGAAATCTCAAACTAGTCAGAAAAATACTAGTATACAACTATAATTTTCTGGCAGAACTCATACTAGTCATGAAATATCCATTTCATACTAGTATGCAACTAGAATTTTCTGGCCGAATTCATACTAGTCAGAAAATATCCATTCCATACTAGTATACAACTAGATTTTTCTGGATGAAATTATACCAGTTAAAAAATACAAAATTCATTCGTTTCGTTCTCTTATAATTCATAGATGCTTTTTCGTGATAGGGTAAATATAAATAGTCTTTGCTTTCTTAAGAATAAACATGAAAATAAAGTCAAATGATAAAATAAAGAGTAAGCCAGGAAAATTCTGGTTGAAATCATACTAGCCCAGGTTGAATACTTTTTGGACTAGTATGGGACTAGTACATTTCATACCAGTCCTTTTTGGACTAGTATGTGGACTAGTTCATTTTATGGAAGTTGTATTAGTCCAGGTTGAACTAGTATGGAACTGGTATTTTACAACTAGTATGAAACTGGTATTTCCTGACTAGTAGATAACCGGTATATTCTGGTCGAAGTCTGACAATTGACATCTCGTAGCACATCAACACGTAAAAAATACCAGTTGCTTATATGGAAAAAAGACAGAACACTGACTAGTTGGGCCCGGAGCACCAACTAGTTGTAAAGAGTTTTCAACTAGTTGCTTTCGCTGCAGGGTATACACTGTCAAAGCGATAGTGTCGCGATTTTCGTCGATAAGGCACGAGCAATGATCGGCTTTCAAAAAGCTGAAGGTGGTCCGATGAGGTATACAAAGGATTACTATTGGAGTACTCCAATATCAAAAAATTGGAACACATAATCCAACGATTTTTGCAGGGTTATTCATAAACTACACCTGATGGGTTTTCCATTTCATCTTTTAACATGACTGACAAGCTATCTTTCAAACAGGACTCAACAAGTTCTGTTTAAATACAAACAGTCAATCATGAGTTCAATAAATTTACCTGATTTAACTTTTGCTAAATGTATCTAAACAAATGACATTTCACCGTGTGAGACAGTTTTAAAACCTTATATGCTAAAAAGTACCCCTTTGGAGCGTATCTCCACTGTAAACGATCTAGCAGTGTTGCCGCTGAAAAATGTCAAAAAGGGTCCCCCATTTTTTCATGTTGAATGACTGAGTTTTGTACTATTGTACGTAAAACATACAAAATATAAACATTTTTAAATGGTTGTAATTAGTTTCATATGTAGTAATGGTAATCGCATAATGTAAAAATGTTTTTTAAACTTAAAAACCTACACTTAAAGGATATATGTAAAGGATTCACATTGAAAAGAAATAAAAAATTTTCCCATAAAAAAACTATGGGAAAGGGCAAAAAAGGGTTAAGTTGCAGAGCTTTTATCAAAGCTTATTTTCTCATCAATTACTAACTTTTTGGGGGTAAGTCCTAAAATAACTATATTTTTTTATTTGAATCACCCTAATGTAGACATACAGACGGAGTTGTCACATGATACAGAGTTGCCAGTATGCGAGAGTAAAAAAGGAACAAGGAAAGTTTTTCGGTTTTTAACAAAAAACCGATAAAATGCATTTCATTGTAGTTGGAAGTCAAAAAGGGTCACGGATTAAAAAAAAGGGTCAAAAATGGTCCCGGGTCCTGGCTATAAAAAAGGGTCAAATTGACCATTTAGGGTCCCCAACGGCAACAATGCGATCTAGGGGTTCTTTTTGATCCGAAATCGAGTTTTAAAATGCATATCGTATATCGTCTATTGCTAACAAGGCGATGGGTGTATTTGGTTTCCTTAAAAGGTGGGCTAAAGAGTTTGCTGACCTGTATCTTACTAAGGACCTTTATACATCTTTGGTTCGTCCAATTCTTGAATATTATGTATTTGTTTCCTTTAGCACCCAACTACTAAAAAAATTTGCTAAAATTATGGGAGAGGGCTCCTCTTGAATACGCACTTTCCAGGGAACTTGCATGAGGAACCCTTAGCACCTACAACACACCTCGCTGTAAACATACCCATCACGGAGGAAAGGGTTAAGTGGGCAATTAAAAGTTTCGAACCGTTCAAGGCTGCCGGGCCAGACGGGATTATTCCCGCACAACTCATAAAAACGTTGGAGACATCAGCCAAATGGCTGGTATTTCTTTATACAGCCTGTCTGGCTCTTAGTTACATACCGTGCTCCTGGAGAAATGCCACGGTAGTGTTTATTCCTAAGGCGGGGAAGGCGTCCCATTACGAGCCCAAGGACTACAGGCCGATCAGTCTCTCGTCCTTTGTACTCAAAACCTTCGAGAGGATAATAAACGACTACCTCTCCACTACTATTGATAGCAACCTTATCTCTAGCTATCAGCATGCATACACCAAAGGAAAATCTACAGAAACTGCGCTTCACAGCCTAGTTTCTGCTATTGAAAAATCGCTGTATGAAAAGGATTACTGTCTCGCTGCCTTCTTTGACATTGAAGGAGCCTTCAACAACATAAGCTCTGTGGCATATGCACATGATTTAGCTATTGTATATAGGGGCAAATTCCCACAAACCCTATGCGACTTGATGCAAGTAGCACTGTGAGAGGTTTCCGCATGGTGGTCGCACTGTGGACTGAGCATCAACCCGGGAAAAGTCGAACTGGTCCTTTTCAACAAACCGCTATAAGATACCACCGTTAAACCTACCAAAACTGAATGGCGTGCGCCTGAACTTGGCTGACAAAGCCAAGATCCTAGGCACAGTTTTAGATAGGAAACTATCCTGGAAGGAGAATGTGTTTCAGCTCCAGAAGAAAGCGTGTACAGTAGTCGCTCACAAATTAGAACTCTCACTAATTAGAATTTCCAGAAATTAGAATCAACTTTTTGAATACATTACACGCTCTGAAATTAGAATCGAAAATTCTAATTTGCGAGCGTATTTTGTTTTTTGTTGCAAAATGAGATATAAAAAGGGGAATCCCCAATTTATTCATGTTACCCTCGGTTGTCGTTGGATTTTCGTCGCTATCTGTACAGTTTTTGTTTGAATTCGATACGCGTGCACGTGTTTCGGCATTGTTTGCTTAAAAGTCAAAGTCGTTCGCTAAAATGCCAAATAAACATAAGAAAAATACTGTCTTTGGAAACCAAAGTGCAGATCTTGGAAAAGCTTGACCAAGGTATTCAAGGGAAGCGGTTAGCCCTAGAATATGATGTGGCGCCATCTGCAATCACCTATATCAAATCTATGAAATCATCAATTTTAAGCGCTGTTTCTAATACCTATCAAGAGGCTAAAAAAAATCATTGCATATCGCTGAATATCCAAAAATGGAAGCAACTCTTTATGAGTGGTTTTTAAATCAACGCGAAAAAAGTGTACATTAACTGGGCCAATACTAAAGGAGAAAGCCAAACAAATATTTAAAGTGGAATATCCCGATAAAGATGAAAGTTCATTTGGCGTTTTAGCTACGAAGTTTTTGATTAATTTTTGGCTTTTTTAATGTATTTTTATTGATCTCTTATGTGTTTTTGATAAAAGAAATATATTTACGGTAATTGGAGTTTTTGTTTTTTGGACCTTTTTTTGACTTAGCGCATAAATACATATATTTATATTGGATTTTTACCTTATGTTTTCTCGTTTTCATGAATAAAATTGAATAAGGCAAAATTTCATTGTAGTTTTTCAATGCAAATTGACTTAAATTTTAAGGTTTTATTGAAATAAAAAACGTCCAGGAATTAGAATTTTTCAGAAATTAGAATCACCCTAAAAACAAAGTGATTCTAATTTGTGAGTGTCTACTGTATTGCACTCTACACGTGCAAAATAGCCATTGGAAAAAAATGGGGGCTCAGCCCCAGCAAATGGATCTACACTGCAATCATTCGACCAATCATGCTCTATGGATTTGTGATATGATGGCCTTCGCTGAGCAAGGCAACAAACCTTAATCTGTTAGGTAAAGTTCACAGATCTTGTATGATCTGTATAAGCGGTGCGTTAAGAACAACGCCCAACGAAGCACCCCAGACCATTCTTGGCATTTAGCCACTCGATCTGGGCACCGGATAGCAGCAGCATCGGCTCTGCGTCTAAGGGAAATGTCCGGTTGGGGCGCAAGCACTACTGGACACGCCAGTATTTTGAAATCCTATAGCTTTCTTCCGCTGAGCACAGATCGTTGTGCGACCACAACAGTCGGAGATAGCGGCTTTAAAATAATCATTCCCAGCAGGGAAGCCAACTAAAGATGACTGCAATCTCCAGGATGCCGGATATCCAAAGAAACCTCGCCGAAATGGGATCATAAAAGATCAAGACACATTTATGCCCTAAGGAGAAGAGAAATCTCCATATAAATGGGTGTATTAACTGTGCACTGTCTTATTGGTAGGCACGCAGAAAGACTAGGTATGCCCTACCGACGATGCTGTAGGAGTTGTAAAGATGACGAGGAGGAGGAAACGGTGGAGCACCTCATCTGCAACTGCCCGGCTTTAAGTGGCGCGAGAATATGCTTTTTGAGAGCCTTCATCAAGTCATCTAAATGGTTCGAGGAGGAGTAACGGTGTCGGTTTAGGAGCATCAGTCCCGAGAGTCTGCTATGTGGAGAATCCCTATAATAAGATAAGGTGTGCCTCTGCGGCAGCCACTTGAACCTAACCTACTGAGTTGATTGCAATCGATTGCATTTGCACTGATCGGAATCTCTATGCATTCCGATAGCGTACTGATCGAAATCTAGTACATTCCGACAGTGTAATAAGGGAATCCCGTGTTTCCCCCTTTAGTATAGTTCTAATTTTGTTAATTAACTGTTACTACCTGGGTGAGCGAGCTTGCTCGGTGTTACCAATTTAGCGCTAACTTTACTTACCCAAAATGATCCCAAAATGACCCAAAAATAATCGTAAAATGATCCCAAAAATACCCTTAAATGTTCCCAAAATGATAAGAAATTGAACCCAAAACGACCCAAAAATGATCCGAAAATGTTTCCCAAATGACCTCAAAAACACCAATAAATGTACCCTAAAATGATCCCAAAATTATCCAAAAATGTTCCCAAAATAATCCTAAAATAATCCCAAAACGACCCCAAAAAGACCCTCAACTGTTCCCAAAATGACCCAAAAATTATCCAAAAATGTTCCCAAAAGGATCCCAAAATGACTCCAAAATAATCTGAAAATTACCCCAAAATTGTCCCAAATTAATCCAAAATGTACCCCAAAATGATCTCAGAATAGCCCTAAAATTATTCCAAAGTGACCCCTAAATGATCTCAAAATGATCCGAAAATAATCCAAATATGATCCCAAAAATATACAATATAAATACAATACGGTGAAATGGTAACCCTGGGCGGATACCCTACTTGAAAATATTTTAGTTGGTATGTCGGCGAAAATACCTTTCATTTTATCCCCATATTAGAATATCTAACTCCATAATTTAAAAATATTGAGATAGGTGGTAACCTTGGACACCCCCCAAGTGGCAACCCCCAAGTGGATAGTCTTAGAATCAATCATACTACCTATATGGCAAATTTCATCCAAATCGATCAAGCGGTTGCGGAAATAGTCCGGATATACAAATATACTGCGGTAAGGTGGCAACCCTACTTGAAAATATTTTAGTTGGCATGTCGCTGAAAATACCTTTCATTTGATACCCATATTGGCATATGTTGCTCCATAATTAAAAAAAAAATTAGGTGGCAACCCTGTAACCCGCCCAAGTGACAACCCCCAAGTGATAGTCTGGATATATATAAATGTATGTATGTATATTAGGGTGATTCAAAAAAAATGTCGACTTGGTCTTACCACCTAAAAACTTAGGTATTGATGAGAGGGCGGCGGGTAGCTACCTGATGCATCGAAAAAAGATCTACTTAAAGCGGGAAACAGAATCACTCCGCCAATACGTCAGTTGCGTGACGTACGTCAATTTTAGAACAAATTCTACTTTGACGTATCCGTCGTATCTGGCGTTACGCATACAAACACCCGCAGTCTACTTTTCTGTCAGTTGTTTCAACGTACTGACGTACTGATTCTGCTGAACGCTTTAAGCATAACATGGTTAGGTTGGGTTCAAGTGGCTGCCGCAGAAACACACTTAGGCCAGTTTTGAAAGGCCCGTTGTGATACCACCAACACAAGGAAAGTCAGTTCCGGGACCCAGCCAAATGGAAAATCCCTGAGTTGTTGGGATTTTCCACATAGCATAATCCCGGGACTGACACTCCTAAACCGACACCGTTACTCCTCCTCGAACCAATTAGATGACTTTATGAAGGCCATCAAGTCCTTTATGTCCAGTTCCGCGATCTGGCTTAGGCTATCCAGGAACGGAACTCCCAAAAAGCGCGTTCTCGCGCCGCTTAAAGCCGGACAGTTGCAGATGAGGTGTTCCACTGTTTCCTCCTCCTCATCATCTTTGCAACTCCTGCAGCATCGTCGGTAGGGCACACTTAGCCTTTCTGCATGCCTACCAATGAGGCAGTGACCGGTTAATACCCCTATCAATATGCAGATTTCCCTCCTAGTTAGGGCATAAATGCGTCTAGACCTTTTGCGATCCCATTTTGGCCAGGTTTGTTTCGATATCCGACACCCTGGGGATTGAAGCCATCTTTCGTTGGCTTGACGGAGTGTGTGCTCCTTCAGCATTAGTTTGCATGTGGCAAACGGCATACCTAAGCGCTCTTTATCCTGAAGAACCTGCTTGGTCGTGCCCTGCCTGGCAAGCTCGTCTGCCTTACAGTTTCCCTCAATGTCCCTATGTCCCGGGACCCATATGAGGTTTACGCGGTTCTGTTGGGCCATCTCCTGAAGAGATCGACGACAGCTGAGGGTTAGTTCAGAGTTGAACGTGTATGAGCCAAGGGATTTGATGGCCGCTTGGCTATCGCTGAAAATAGCGATATCTTCTCCGATAACACGTTTGCTTAACCAGGCCGCGGCGTCTAGGATTGCCGAGACTTCCGCCTGGAAGACGCTACAATGATCAGGTAACCTGAAGCAGAGCTCAAGGTCCAAATCCCTTGAATAAACCCCTCCTCCAACTCTGCCGTCCAACTTCGAGCCATCGGTGTATATGGAAGTGCCACTATTTGTTTCGGGACACCAATCCGTCCTCTCCCAGTCTTCTCTGCTGGGAATGTTTATTTTGAAACAGCTATCACCGACTGTAGTGGTCGCACAACGATCTGTGCTTAGAGGGAGAAAGCTGTAAGATTCCAGAATACTGGAGTGTCCAATAGTACCCGCACCCCAACTGGAGGTTTCTCTTAGGCGCAGAGCTGATGCCGCTGCTGACCGAAACCCTTCCAGATCAAGTGGCAAAATGCCCAGAATGACCTGGAGGGTTTCGTTGGGCGTTGTCCTTAGCGCACCGCATATACAGATCATATTGGATCTATGGACTTTCCGCAACAGATTCAGGTATGTTGCCTTGCCAAGCGCAGGCCACCATACGACGACTCCATATAGCATGATTGGACGAATGATGGCCGTGTAGACCCAACTGCATACTCTAGGGCTGAGCCCCCATTTTATGCCAATGGCTCTTTTGCAAGTGTAAAGAGCGATGCAAGCTTTCTTCTGGCGCTGAAGAACATTCTCCTTCCAATTCAGTTTCCTGTCCAGAACTATGCCTAGAAACTTGGCCTTATCCGACAAGCCCAGGCGCGTGCCATCTAGTTCTGGTAGGCTTAGTGGCGGTATTTTGTACCGGTTGGTGAAGAGGACAAGTTCCACTTTCCCCGGGTTGATACTAAGTCCGCAGCGAGAGGACCACGTCGAAACTTCTCGCAGTGCTACTTGCATCAGGTCACACAGAGTTTGTGGGAACTTGCCTCTGAATGCAATAGCTAAATCGTCTGCGTATGCCACTATCTTCCCGCCCCCCCAGCTTGTGTCACGTAGCAACGAGTTGACTGTGAGGTTCCATAAAAGCGGGGAAAGAACACCACCCTGGGGTGTTCCCCTTGTGACATAGCGTGATAACTCAACCGTACCAAGTGAAGAAGCTATTTTCCTTCCCCTTAAAAGTTGGTCAATTAAACCAGTTAGAGGTCTATCTACGCCCAGATTAGTTAGAGCGGAGTTGATAGCCTCCGGGCTTATATTGTTGAAAGCCCCCTCAATGTCTAGGAAGGCCACGAGACAGTAGTCCTTTTCCCACAGCGATTTCTCAATGACAGATACTAGGCTGTGCAGAGCGGTTTCTGTTGATTTGCCCTTGGTGTATGCATGCTGATAGCTAGAGATTAGGTTGCTATCAATAGGACGAGAGACTGATCGGTCTGTAGTCTTTTGGCTCGTAGTGGGATGCCTTCCCAGCCTTAGGGATAAACACTACCGTGGCGCTTCTCCAGGAGCCCGGAATGTGGTTGAGAGCCAGGCAGGCTGTGAAGAGAAATACCAGCCATTTAGCTGATGTCTCCAACGTGTTTATAAGTTGCGCGGGGATAATCCCGTCCGGCCCGGCAGCCTTATACGGTTCAAAGCTCTTAACTGCCCACCTTACCCTTTCCTCAGTGATGGGTATTTTTACTGCCAGGTTTGTTGCAGGTACTAGTGGTGCGTCATGCAGATTCCCCGGAAAATGTGTATTCAAGAGCAGCTCAAGGGTTTCCTCTTCCGTGCTGGTCCAGGATTCGTCAGTTTTTCGCAAATAGCTGATGGCTGTTTGACTTTTCGAGAGGACTCGTCTAAGTCTCGCTGTGTCGCCGACCTTTTCGACGCCAGTACAGAAATTTCTCCACGAAGTTCTCTTCGCCTGTCTCAGAGCTTTTTTGTAGGCCCTAAGTTTAGCTTTATATTCGGCCCATTAGGCTCAGAGCCGAGGCTCTTGGCCTTGTTAAATTGTTTCCGGCATGATTTGCGGAACGAGTCCAAATCGTAGGACCACCAATGTGGCCTGTGTTTACCGCGTGGTTTTGGCACTGGACAAGCCTGTCCTAGAGCATTTGAGAGCGCCGATATAAATGTAGTAACAAGATCCTCCAGCTCCTCTACTGATGAGGGCGCTTGTGAGGGCAGTACTGGGAGGTCTCTGTCTAATATTTCATTGTGTAACTGCCAATTTGTGTTACGTGGATTGCGCTTAATGATTGGTTGTTCTACAATAAAGTCTAAAACCATTTCTATGTAACGGTGGTCGGAGAATGAATGTTCTTCCAGAACTCGCCATTTTCTGACCCACCCATAAGCGCCTTCACTACAGATAGTGAGGTCTATGACCTCCCTACGGGTCTTAGTGATAAAAGTAGGCTCATTACCCACGTTGCAAATTACCAGGTTGGTTGTTAAGAGGTAATCAAACAGAGACTCGCCCCTGGCATTGATATCGGAACTCCCCCATTGGACATGGTGAGCATTAGCGTCCGGTCCAATAATAAGATTACCCGTGCAGAAATTTGACACCAGGTCTTTCAGCTCCGTTTGTGGTGGGGGTTCTTCGGCGTCGTAGGGCATATAGACCGACGCCACCGTCAGGCGGGTGCTGTCGACCGTTAGACTGATAGCGGTAATTCACCATTGGTGTAGTTAGGTAGGAGAAAGGAGTTCAACTCAGACTTGACCAAAATACACGTTCGGACTTTGCTCTCCTCGCTGGCTCGAATGAGCTTGAAGCCGTTAGTCCCCAATCCGCAGATTCTCGAGCTATTGACCCAGGGTTCTTGGATGAGGACCACATCCACGTCGCCTCTAGAAAGACGACTACTTAAAGCAGCCGAAGCCACAAGTTTACAATAATTTTATAACATTTATTAGTGATAACCGCCACAGTACCCCCTTCCTAGAATTCCGTCAATGCTTTTGTAGGAAGGCGTCTGCTTGTTGGCAAGTTTGTAGTACCATCGGTATTTGTTGCCCGTGTATTACCCGTGCAGGTATTACCCGTGCAGAAATTTGACACCAGGTCTTTCACCTCCGTTTGTGGTGGAGGTTTTCGGCGTCGTAGGGCATATAGACCGACGCCACCGTCAGGCGGGTGCTGTCGACCGTTAGACTGATAGCGGTAATATCACCATTGGTGTAGTTAGGTCTCGAGCTATTGACCCAGGGTTCTTGGATGAGGACCACATCCACGTCGCATTTAGAAAGACGACTACTTAAAGCAGCCGAGGCCACTTTAGATTTGTGCAGATTAATCTGAAGCACCACCAACATGAGAGCGCACAGACATCCCTGCTGTCCCCATATCGTCGAGGTTTGCCCCATCCCGGAGGTTGTAGCGTTAGATGTTAATCGCTCAGCGTTGGCTGTTACCACCGCGACGTCGAGGACTTCCTCGTCCTGTAGGCTCTCCTCCATCTCCGAGTTGATCACAGCACTATCGCCAAGGGACGTGGCGGATAACATGCTTTCCGCATCGGAATCCTCCGCTTCCTCTTCTGGTAATTCGTCCTCCGGTTCCCCCGGAGCAGCCGAGAAGGCAGCGCGCTGAGCATCACCACGATATACGTTATATACCATTGCACCTTTTGAGGGGCTCGATTGACTCTTTATTCATGGTGAACACCACCTGTCTGTCGGGCCCTACCGCATCCCCGACCAGATTGACACTCCAGTCATGCGTTGGGAGGGACGGATTCATTAGCCGTAGCATCCCGAGAATTCTGTCGGGTTCGTCAGGGATGGCTGGAATCCACGCCCTTGCCCTTGGACGAGCTGGAATGTCCTTCCAGTCGACGACCTCTATCTTTGCGCCCTTGTAGACTTCAACCAGTTTAGCAGCTGCTGCCTTATACAGTGCTACGGTTTTTGCATCCTCGCATGCGAGTAATTTGATCTGACCCTGGTGCCAACCCGCATCCGTTATTCGCGCCGAACTACCCGGAAACTCCGGAGCAACGTTGAGAAGAATGTTGCCGAGTTCATTTCGCACGTAACGCCACCGGTCCTTGGGGATGGCCAGACGGTCATTGCCTCGGTCAAGGACGCCTATAAGGATCCTGTCCTTGGTTACCTCAGCAAAGCTTAGTTTGCCCGCTCCAGAGGTATTCTGATGCCGCTTGGCAGGGGGATTTAACTCCAGGTCCGCTCTCTGGCTCTTGAAAGGGGTAACTTTTAACCTCTTCGGCACGTAAGAATTTTGGAAATCCGGTATCACAGCTTTCGCTAGCTCTACCGATTTACTGGAATTGGGCGACAGCGACTCCTGCGGTACCCCTTCATACCTCTTCAGGATCTTTGCAGCCAATCTTTTCTCGTGGTATGTGAAGCGGCGGGGAGATGTCTCCCGGGAGTGCGGACCGTAGTTGCCATCGCGGTCGCTCCCCTTGCCGAAATCTCAGTTGCAGCTTCCTTCCCCTTCGAAACTCCGAGGCCAGAGGTTGATGGGAGTTTAGCATCCGCCGTTGTCCGCATAGCTGCGTTGGCAACCGCACTGGTGCTAGCTCCCATCAAGTCAATCTTACTCGATAGAGGGTTGGTTGACCGACTCGTAGTTGCCATCGCTGTCGATCCCCCCCTTGATTGTGGAGCGATTATTCTTCTATGGGTTCAGCGGGAAACAGAATCACCCAATACGTCAGTTGCGTGACGTACGTCAATTTTAGAGCAAATTCTACTTTGACGTATCCGTCGTATCTGGCGTTACGCATACAAACACCCGCAGTCTACTTTGCTGTCAGTTATTTCGATGTACTGACGGACTGATTCTGCTGAACGCTTTAGGCATGATGCAAAGGAGGATGAGAGTTATGCTAGTTCTGATCATATTGTATGACCTGAACTGTTCACATTTGTTCGAATAGTCCCGTGGAGAGACTCATTACGAATGGATTGATGCACTTTCTATCCAAATGGTTAACTCCTATGTGTACACTCAGAGAAAAAATACAGTAGAATGAACTGGATTACAGGTTAAAACAGCAGATCTCACAGGCGAAAACCATCCACACAATATATCTGTTGAAACAACAGATGCTGTTCGTTCGTTAAAATTTTACCAGTTTTACTGTTTAATATAACAAATTTCTGTCCAATCGACTGTAATTAATTCGTTGCTTCAGCAAGTTTTCTGTTAAGTGTTGACAACCGTGACAGTTGATTTGCCAGATTTTACTGTCGAATTTACAAAATTTCTGTCCACTTGAACTTTCATCTGTTAATTCTGAACAAACGGGACTGTCCGTATGCCAGATTTGTATGTTAATGCTGTTAAGTTAACAGTTAAGCTGTTGTTTTAGTAGACAATTTTGTTGTTTTAGGTATTCTGAGTTCGGTTCTCGGTTAAGTCAATATTATTATTTTTTTTATATACACAGAGCCAAATCCTCATAAAAATAAGAAGATTGTCTCTTTGAACAGCTTCGAGGCACAAAAAGAGGACAGAAGTCAGAGACGAAGATATTTCCATAGAGATTTCTTCTTATTTTTGGGAGGTACATAGATCTTTTTAATTTTATTTAAAAGTATACCTTTTTACAATAAATAGAAAACTTCTGAGTCTATTTTTAGAAGACGTTTCCATAGAGATTTCTTCTTATTTTTGGGAGGTAAATCTTTTTAATTTTATTTAAAAGTATACCTTCTTCAAATGTGTAAATTGACGCTACCAAGCACAAGTACACGATAGCACCATGGTAGAGATCTCCGTTCAGCAGTTAATAATTCTTAGTTCGGTTCGCGGTGAAGGCAATATGGCAAGTGCACATGTGGTGAGGCAAAGAGAACAAAGGTTTAATGGTAGTGCAGATTAGACTAGACATCTGGGTTGAGCGTTAATTTTTTTTAATTTGAAATATTAAAAAGAAAATCTTCTCAATATTGTGATTTCTCTTTGAAAACATTAATAAGATTTTCTC
The DNA here is from genome assembly GCA_964058755.1 of Campiglossa producta. Classification (NCBI taxonomy): domain Eukaryota; kingdom Metazoa; phylum Arthropoda; class Insecta; order Diptera; family Tephritidae; genus Campiglossa; species Campiglossa producta. The sequence continues at coordinate 26,063,918 of CAXKVI010000005.1, forward strand.
TACAATAATATGTGATATCTCTTTGAAAACATTAATAAGATTTTCTCTACAAATATACGAAGCCCATCCTCTTAAAGAAAAACTATAGAGATATCTTCGTACTTGTGTTCTATTTTATTAGGTGGTTTTCGCTCTTTGTAACCTAAATAAGTGGGTGTTAAATACCAAAATAAGTAAAAAACAAAAACAAATTTTTTTTCAGAGTTCTTATATTGTGACTTCACCGAGAATCGAACTCAGAGCTCTTGAACGCTTAACCCAGGTGCCTACTGTCTAACCATTATGCTTTCGCCTACTTATGCTTGCGTCTAATTCAAAGGCCGGCAATTACTTTCCTGGGAGGAAAACTCCAATGCTTTAACATAGCAAGCGCTCTCTCCATGCCGACTACTGGTCTAATTACAGCTTTGTTCCAAATGACACTTTCGCACGTTGCTTGGTTGCCTCCACCGAGCTCACCCTGCTTTGACTGCTGAATAGAGATGTTAACCATCGCGTACTTATGCTTGATGACGTCGAATTACAGTTTTGTTCTATGACAATAATGACAGTATCTTCGTTGTTATATTCACTGCAGAACTTTGTTGTTTTTCAAATGACAGTTCCTTCGCTGTTGAATTAACTGTTAAATCTGTTAAAAATAACCAAATATATTCATCCAACAGTACTAGTTGGCAACACAGCTGGCATTTCTGTTAATAATCAAGAGTACTGGGTCGTTGGACCAACATATACATTCAACAGTTGAAACAACAGATGTTGTCGTGCAAATTAGCAAATCGCCAATTATATCAACTGTAATTACTGGCAATATTTAACAGGACGGGGTTGTTGAATGAAGAGAAGCGGACGTCTGTTAAACTAAATGAATTTTTCGTCAAATCAACCCATAAAATATGTTTACTTGACCAGATTTCCGCCAATTCAACCATTTTTGGTATTGACAGTAGAGGACTGTTGATATAACTGTGATTTTTTCTCTGAGTGTATGTTTACATGAATATATGTATTTCCACCAGATAGTCAGTAATACAATTGAGTCACAAAGATAATTTTACCGGGTTGAATAATCTATTAACGACAATTATTAACCCACATACCCTGTCGAAAAAAAACTGTTTAGAAAAAAAAAAAAATCATAATCAGTACCTTCCGTGTGATAAATCATAAAACATTTCTCAGAAAAACCATTTACCTGCCTAAACAGATGACTTAAGACAGCATTAAAGTGTGCGTCCTTAAATTTGTAGGAAAGTATTGAAAATAGGGTCTTATAAGTGGGAGGCGCTTGAAAAAAATATGAGGCCACACAGAACTTTGATAAATTCCAAAAATAAGTTTATAATGCCCAAGTTTTAGTCAGACCTGTTAATAATTGATTAGTAATCGGTAATGATTAGCATTTCATTGATCATTTTTTGAGAAGCCACCTAATGATTGATTACCAATTACTTTCACTTTTTAATGATTATTTTTCAATTGATTAAAAAAAAATTTAAAAAAATAAAAAAAATTAAAAAATCCAAAAAAATCAAAAATTCAAAAGTAATCAAAAATAATAAAAAGTAATGATTACTTTTGATTACTTTTGATTTTTTTATTTTTTTTTATTTTTTTCCAATACTGTTGTAGAAAAATATGTACATACATACATAAATATTCACTTGCACAAACATACAAATGTATAGGTCAAGCAAGAAGTTCTTTTATATAAATGCATGTATTCATGTACATAAATATCCCTGGAGGAAAAATCTCGAGATCTTTCGTACTAGTTTCCATCAAGTGGTCGAACTACAACCTAAACAGAAGACTGGCGCTTTTGCACATTCAGTCTATTATTTTTAAAAAGGTATATGTAATATGGAATGATAATGATGATAAAATATTAATATGAAAAATATGGAATGTAGCGGTGTAATTTACAACTTTTTAATAGTACTGTACGATAGTAAATCAAATGCCAAATGCCCATAAATGACTACGTCGCCCATTGTGGACGAAATTTATTAATCCGGGACATGTCTCTATGGATAATAACCGCTTAATTTTTGATTAATTGATCATTATAAGTCTCTTTTGGACGTAGTTGGTATGCCTATGTTTTAATTTGTGTAGCATACTTAGGCTACGCTCACATTGCAACCGACTTTTTCATCCGGTCTCATCAGAGAAATTCGAACGCGTTCTATTTTATCGGGTGGCCAAAGTTTGTTTACATTCGGGTGAAATCGGATGAAATCGAGGAGCTCATTTAAAACACATGTGTGTGGATGTGTGATTGTTGCCGGACGGCCGAAGTAGGTTGCAGTGTGAGCCTAGCCTTATAAGTGTTCAAATAGAACTATCCGACCGTACCCGTAGGGTATCAAACGAGAAATGTCCGACACTAGCCGTTTACATACACGGTGGGAAATCTATGGATGGAACATCCATAATTATTGATATCACATTAAATAAAAATTGATATTTCTGTCAATGAATATGGATGTTTCATCAATGCTTTTTTGATAAATCACTATTGAAATGGTATCCATATAAACTATTGATAAATTCTAAATAGTTTAAAAGAACAAAGTTTTGTATAATTTGACATCTGGTTTCAGTGAAACTCGAACCATGCTCCTCTGGCACGTTAGCCCAGTATTCTACCATTCGGCTACGGCATATTATACAATTTTTAGAAAAATGTTCAATCATAAGAAATTCAAAAAATTTTTAATTAAAAAAAACCGCTACAACGAGTTGTAATATTGTTAGAAAATCCATAGTAAAAATTGTTGAACTATTATGATTATGCGTCCCAGAAAAATTTACATTTCGTCCATATATATAAATACGCTGTCTCTACCATTATTACTATGCAGTAAATATGGATATGGATATACCGACAATAGAAATTCATATCACGACCATAGATATTGACATGTCGTTCAAATATATTAGTACTCTATCCATAAATATAAAAAATAGTACATCATATCGAAATGGTTGACATGTCATTTTACTTTTTATTGGGAGCAAATAACATTTAATAACTCGCGCATTCTGAATGAATATTGCATCAAACTCGTCGCTATCAATATTGATATTGTCACAATATTCAATGCATTTCTCTCAGGGTATAAAAGGACAAATTACACTAGTTTACAGACAGACCGACAAAAATTCTAAAAACGGTTGATTTGGACGTTATTGGCTTAGTAATGACTAATACTATGAATATTTTTTTGAATATCTACAATACTCAGACATCGACCTTTTACAATTCTATTAAAAGTAGAGATGTTGAAAGTTACAAAAAAATCACCAAAAATACAGTTTTTCCTAGATCTTGGTAATATTACGCTTAAAGTATTTGCAATTATACACACTTTTCGAAAAAATAAACAGTTCTGATTTTCACAACTTCGCATGAAAAAAACATTTTTAAAATCAAGTTTTTTTTTCAAAAATCGTAAAAATTCGACAAAATTTCGACTTTGGCCATCTATTGCCCAGCGATGGTTCTACCCACCCTTACATTTTATACGTCGTTAGAAGCGTTAGAAGCGCACGACACAGACAGCTGACAATTTCTCCACTCGACTCTCACACCTGCTATCGGAGAGCAATCCTCGACCTAACGATGCAACCGAGCAATGGGAGCATATCTCTCACTCATTACGTACCGCCGCTGAGGCCACTATTGGGTTCCAGCGAGCCCGCAAAAACAACTGGTACGATGAGGAATGCAGCACTGCCTCGGACAAAAAGGACGCTGCCTACAGGGAGACGTAGCGAACGGGCGCAACCCGCAGTGTATGGCAACGCTATCGTGAGGCAAAGAAGGAAGAGAGACGCCTTTTCAGAAAAAAGAAACGTGAGGCCGAAAGGCGTGAGTGTGAGGAGCTTGAGATGCTGGCTGACAGGAATGATGCCCGAAAATTCTATGAAAAGATCCGGCGGATGACGGAAGGTTTTAAGACCGGGGCAAGTTCCTGTAAGGACAATAATGGCGACCTGGTAACCGACGTACAGAGTGTACTTAAATTATGGAGGGAGCACTTCTCCCCACTGCTAAATTGCGAGGGAGACGTCGAACCCGATACCCCAATCCCTGACGATGGAAAAGTCGTCCCACCACCTGACTATGATGAAGTGAGGATAGCTATATCCCGGCTCAAAAACAACAAAGCGCCTGGAAAAGACGGACTACCCGCCGAGCTGTTCAAACACGGAGGCGAAGAACTGGTAAAAAGCATGCATCAGCTCTTATGCAGAATATGGTCAGACGAGTGCATGCCTCCAGATTGGAATTTAAGTGTGCTCTGCCCAATCCACAAGAAAGGCGATCCCGCTAACCGCACCAACTACCGCGGAATCAGCCTTCTTAATATCGCATATAAGGTTCTTTCTAGCGTATTGTGTGAAAGACTGAAGCCCATCGTAGACAAGCTGATTGGACCTTATCAGTGTGGCTTTAGACCTGGTAAGTCTACCATCGACCAGATTTTCACGATACGCCAAATCCTGGAGAAGACCCATGATAAAAGAATCGACACACACCATCTCTTTGTCGATTTCAAAGCCGCTTTTGACAGCGCAAAAAGGAGTTGCCTGTATGCCGCCATGTCTGAATTTGACTTCCCTGCAAAGCTTATACGGCTTTGCCAAATGACGTTGAGCAATACTAACAGCTCCGTCAGAGTCGGGAAGGACCTCTCTGAGCCATTTGAAACCAAACGAGGCTTCAGACAGGGCGACTTCCTTTCGTGCGATTTCTTCAACCTGATGCTGGAGAAGATAATTCGAGCAGCAGAGCTAAACCGCAATGGTACAATCTATTACAAGAGCGTGTAATTGCTGGCGTATGCCGATGATATTGATATCATTGACCTTAACAACCGCGCCGTAAGCGCTGCCTTCTCTGGACTGGATAAAGAAGCGAAAAAAGTGGGTCTTGCGGTCAACGAGGACAAGACGAAGTATTTGCTGTCATCAAAGAAAGAATCGGCGCACCTGCGCCTTGGCAGCCACGTCACTGTTGATAGTTACAAATTTGAAACTGTGAGGGACTTCGTCTATTTGGGAACCAGCATTAACACCGAAAATAATATCAGTCTAGAAATCCAACGGAGAATCACTCTTGCGAACAAGTGCTACTTTGGACTGAGTAGGCAATTGAGAAGTAAAGTCCTCTCTCGAAGAACAAAGATCACGCTCTATAAGTCTCTCATCATACCTGTCCTGATGTATGGCTCAGATTCATGGACAATGTCAAGAGAAGATGAGATGGCCCTTGGAGTATTTGAGAGAAAAGTTCTCCGGAAGATTTATGGTCCTTCCCGTGATGCCGCCGGCGAGTATCGAAGGGGATTTAACGATGAGCTGTACGAGCTTTACGCAGATCTGACCATAGTCCAGCGAATTAAAGCCCAAAGGCTCCGTTGGCTGGGTCACGTCATGCGAATGGACAAAGAAGCTCCAGTTAGAAGGTTTTCCAATCGTCACCCGAATTCGGCAGCAGAGGAAGGGGGAGGCCTCGACTGAGATGGAAACAACAGGTGGAGGATGACTTGAACTCCTTTGGGGTTTCCAATTGGCGTCAGTTATCGCTAAAAAGGAATGACTGGCGTGCTTTGATAGGCGACGGCCAAAATCGCTTAGGCGGTTAAGCGCCAATAAATGATGATGATGATCTACTCAGTTTTATTAAAAAGAGACACCCAGTCATAATAAGATGGGCATCTTATTGGAAAAATATCATAGAGAAATTCTTCTGATTTAGAGGGCATTTTATGTGACTTTTTGCTCTGTGTGAATTCAAGTTTTACCAAAAGCGATCCGCGAAATTCCGCTAAAACGGCGAAACTATTCATGCCATTAATGCCCGGCATCGAATCTGCGTTCAAAAATTCCTTTTGCTACCGTTAATTAATACATTTTTGGTTAAATATTTAATTAAACATAAATAAAAAAAAATTCAATTTCCAGCATACATATACTTAGGTGTTCTCGAGGTTAATGGGCACTTTAAATATGAAATTGAATAATTTACCTTGAGCCCACAAAGTTTGCTAAAAATGCTATTTTTTCAATATGGTTCGCTTAAATTGTTCTTAACTTCAGTAATATTTATTTTATTGAAAAACTTTATTCACAAATATTCTAGGGACATATCTGATGAACAATGTTGCTCTGTATTAGTTTTTTGTAACATTAATATTTAATATAGAAAAAACCAAATTAAAAAACATGTAAGGAAGTCCAAGTTCAGGTAAACCGAACCTTAAATACCCAGCGGTAGTTTTCATATGATTTTCAAAATATTCCATTTCGAAAGTGGGCGTGGTCGGGAAGCGATCTCGCCCAATTTCATCAGGTATACTCCCTATATTGCTAGTATATGTTTCGTCAAATTTCATGAGTCTGAAGTAATCAGTTTAAAAGGTTTGACCAGTCGAATATTCCAAAATGCCTCCCTTAAAGGTGGGCGTTGCCAAGCCCACATCTAAACATTTATCAAAAAATCATAATAGAATGATTGGGGGGTTCATCCTACCAAACTATATCATTTTAGCCATTTCCATTACCGAATTATGTCAATTTATGTGATTTTCGAAATTTTCCATATCGAAAGTGGGAGTGGTCGGGAAGCGATTTCGTCCAATTACAACGAGTATACTCCCTATCATGCTAGTATACCTTGTACCAATTTCATCGTTCTGGCGGCCGCCATGGTGTAGCGGTTAAGTGTTCGGCCTTCTACACCAAGCCGTGGCGGTTCGATGCCCGGCAAAAGTAACATCAAAAATTATTTAGAAAAAGAATTTTTCTAAACGGGCACACAGAAAAATTTCTTACATTTTTAGTTAACATGATTCATGTTAAATCAACATGAACACCTCTTGTACGTAAAACAAAAACAATTTCGGAAAATCAACACGAACATTTTAACATGAAGCGTATGGTTAAAATAACATGAAGTACTTCTGCATTAGAATTACATTAGTGTGTATCCCTTACACTAAATTCGGTATGTTTTAACATGAACAAGTGTTGTTTTCGACTGCCATCTGTTCCCCATCAAAGCTTGTGAACAGAATTGTTCTCAAACGAACAGAATTTAAGTCAGTGTGTAGATACCGACTTGATGAAAAGTTGTAGATATTATAAATAATTAATATATTGTGAAATTTATAGTTTCTTAACTTGCGAATAAGTTGTGAAGTTTTGCAAAAAGTTTTGGGTAAGTAATTTGTGTTGTTTTTCATATTTTGTAAACGCTTCCTGCTAAAACACGTCCAAAAATGTCGGGGTAGGTTAAAAACAACGCGCACTATACATAAATACCATGGAAGCGCTTTAGGATTATGGATACCGGGTAGAAAAGGCGTCGTTTCATACTTATCCCTACATTAATTGGACGTGTGCTACCAGTTTTACAATCGCTTGGATAACTTAAAGAGCTTTCAATGAACCAATTTTTATTTAATTTTCAGATTGGGGCTTGTTGTTGCTGTTTTCGATGCAGAAGTTGCCAATGATTGGATTAAAATAAGTAAATGTATATGTATGTACATACATATATACTATGTGTACTCCTATTATTTAAAATGATGATCGTGTTAATTTAACATGATGATCGTGTTAATTTAACATGATGATCGTGTTAATTTAACATGATGATCGTGTTAATTCAACATGATGATCGTGTTAATTTAACATGATGATCGTGTTAATTTAAAATGATGATCGTGTTAATTTAACATGATGATCGTGTTAATTTAACATGATAGATCGTGTTAATTTAACATGATGATCGTGTTAATTTAACATGATAGATCGTGTTGATTTAACAATAAAAACATGTTGAATTAACATGACAGATCGTGTTAATAAATTATACAAGCATTATATTCTTTCATACCTGAAAATATGTATGTTAAAGGTTTTCGATAAATGAATTAACTAAATAAAAATTAAAAAAATCAAAAACAAGGTGTTTTATTTTAAGGGTTAATTTAACAATAAAAACCTGTTAAATTAACATGATAGATCGTGTTAATTTAACAATAAAATCCTGTTAAATTAACATGATAGATCGTGTAAATTTAACAGTACGAAAGTGTTATTTCAACATAGTATAGTGTTAATTTAACATGTCTGATCGTGTTGATTTAACAAGAAAAATAATGTTGTATCAACAGGAAATCATGTTGATTCAAACCTTTGTGATCATGTTAAATTCACACTGTTCCTTCGTGTTGATCTAACATGTAGGAACAGTTAAAAACCAGCTTCATGTTAAAACAACCTGAGCGATAGTGTTGAAAAATAATATCCTGAAAAAGTGTTAAAAAAGTGTTGATTCAACATGAAAATTATTCTGTGTGGGGTCGCCCCTCGGCAGTAGTTAGGCAAACTCTCCGGGTGTATTTCTGCCATGAGAAGCTTCTCAGCAAAAAACTCATTTGCTTTGCAAGTGCCGTTCGGAGTCGGCAAAAAACTGTAGGTCCCGCCAACTTGTAGGAAAAACTCAAAAGCAACACACCACAAGTTGGAAAGAGAAGCTCGGCTAAAAATCTCGTTAGAGGTTATGATAACCTGTTGGTATATCGCCGCCATTCGTTTTTTTTTTTCTTTTTTTTTTTTTTTAATTTCATCGTTCTACCGTAATCAGTTAAAAAGTTATGACCCGTAAATTTTTCCAATATGCCTCCCTGAAAAGTGGGCGGTGCCACGCCTACTTTTAAAAATTGATCAAAAAATCATAATAGAATGACTAGGGGGTTCATCCTACCAAACTATATCATTTTAGCCATTTCCGTTACCGAATTATATCAATTTAGGTGATTTTCGAAGCTTTCGATATCGAAAGTGGGCGTGGTTGGAGAGCAATTTTATCCAATTTCATCAGGTATGCTCCCAATGATACTAGTATGCTTTGTGCCAAATTCCATCATATCGTTCTATCTCAATCTGTTTAAAAATTCTAAAAACGGTTGATTTGGACTCTATTTGCTTAGTAATGATTGAACCCAAGAATTTTTTTGAATATCTGCCATATACAGACATAGCCCTGTTACAATTTAGTTAAATTTAGAAATGTTGAAATTTACAAAAAAAATCGCCAAAAATACAGTTTTTCCTAGATCTTGGTAATATTATGCGTGTTTGTTATTGTGCACACAAATATTAGAAAAGGTTCCTGATTTTTACAACTTCGCATAAAAATACATTTTTAAAATCAAAATTTTTTCAAAAATCGTAAAAATTCGACTAATTTCGAATTTAACCAGCTATTGCTCAGCTATGGTTTGGTCCACCATTGGTCCATATTATACGTCGTCGGAAGCGTATTTTAATTTCCTTTCGAACAAGGTATCGATTGCGTCCATCGCTTTTGTATCATTGCCGAAAAGAATTTTTGATTGAAGTGATACCTGAAAAAAAAAAAAAAAATTACCGATATCTTGAAAACCTGCCCATACAAAATTTTTTAAAAATATGTTCACAGCTCGGCATACCAGTGCCAACTCACCCATATACATGAATATCTTGATATTTTTTAAAATTAATTATTTGTAAACTACTGTAAGGGGTCGTGCATATATGACGTCAAGCGATTTTTGGTAGTTTTTGAGGCAAAGAATGCGAAGATATGTGAAAATTTCGCTGTTAACGTTACAAAAAACTAATACAGAGCAACATTGTTCATCAAATATGTCACTAAAATATTTGTGAAAAGTTTTTCCATAAAATAAATATGACTAAAGTTAAGAACAATTTAAGCGAACCATAGTGAGAATAATAGCATTTTTAGCAAACTTTGTGGGCTCAAGGCACTACCAATCATTATGCAAACGATCTAAAATTTTGTATATATTGTTTTTTTCTAATTTGGAACAAATCTAAGGGGCTTCCCATGTGAAAATACGAAAAAAATAACAGCCACCCTACTGTATACATTTTCAATAGTCATTTATCGTAACATTAACATTTCAAAAACAGTCGATGTGAAATATAGCAGTTTACAAGGAATCAGCCATATGTGCATGTAACCTCATTTTTAGAGGATATTTTCAGCTGTTTGTTATAAATCAACTCACGTAGGTATAGTAATTGTCCCAATCAGATTTGTTAGATCGATTTTACACGAGTGCAGGGCCCAATGATTGTTGTTGCTTGATAAGATATGAGTGATTTCACGAAATGAAATGCCCTCTTTCTCAATGATATCAACGTAGAAATGAGTAAACATAGCCTCATTTTCCAGATAAAAATCGATTAAACTTACCCAAATTTCGACAAATTTTTTTGGTCGAATATGGCCAGATAAAGAATTTTCAGTAGAAAGCTTTTTACGCGTTTATTCGGGCAGTAAGTTGGCTACCTGTTGATAAATTTCTGAACTTGGGAAAATGAAAGTACTAACATTTGTTCAAGAAGTTCAAGAATTTTGTTTATTGGAATGGGATGCATGAAGTAAAGTTGCTGACGTCTTATATGTGGATAACAATGCAAAAGCAGTCTGTTTACGAAATGACAACACATTTGCAACTAAGTAACCATTTCATTGAACTAATGTATACTAAATAGGTATCCCGTGTTTTGTCGAGGCACAAAAAATCCCGGTGGAGTCCCACCTTTCCAACGACACCAACATCAAGATGATGGGACAAACAGAAAAGTTATGATGCAATATATGGCCTAACCTATGGAAAAGGGGTTTTTGACCCCTATTTTGAAAACTAGAGGACTTCCAGGAATTTCTTGAATGCAGTCTCTATTAGGGTACCCCAAGGCATAAGATTTGCAAAACTATCCAGGCCAACAAAATTTTTTTTTGTTGAGCTGTGTAATTCATTAGTTTAACTTGGATTTTGTCTTTAATTGGTTTGTTATATGTATTTGTTTTATTTACTAATAATCTTTTTCACAGAGCCAAAACACCTAATAAAATAGAACAAAAATGATAAGATATCTGTATAGCTTTTTTTAACAAGATGTGCTTCATATGCTTGTAGAGAAAATCTTATTAATGTTTTCCAAGGGAAATCAAATATTATTGTAGAGAAAATCTTGTTAATGTTTTTAAAGGGAAATCACATATTATTGGGAAGAATTTCTTTTTAATATTTCAAATTAAAAAAAGAAATTATATTGCCTTCACCGAGAATAGAACTTACAATTTTTGAAATGCCAAACCCAGCTGTATACCATCCGGCCATCGTGTACTTATACTTGCCAGCATCTAATTACAGCTTTGTTTTAAATGATGTCAACAATGTAGAGAAAATCTTATAATGTTTTCAAAGAGAAATCTTCGAAAATTAAGAAGTTTTCTCTCTTTTACTTTTTTTCCACATTTCTACGGAACTCTTGGGAGGAAATTATAAGTTGTTCTTCCAAATAACGCAATTAATTAGAAATCACGAGCAAAATAAGAAGAAATGCACTTAATTTTATCCTCATAAAACCATAGAGATTTCGGTATAGTTTTTTTTGTTTCCACTGTTTCGACTACTCCTTTGCCCAAAAACTGATCATGGAGACAATCTTTTTAATATGATTAGGTATTTTTGGCTCTGTGTAGCAGGGGCTAATTCTAAGTCTATAGAATAAGCAGTCCACTTTCGGAGTGATCGACCAATATGTGGACCAGGGATGACAAAAATGGGTATATAAGGCTCAAGTCTACCTTTGGGCGGGATAAAGTTTGCGGGACTGGGTGTTTTTTTGTAGATTTTATACACACTACTATCTCGAAAACAGACTACTAACTGGAGATCTTATTGACCGATTTGGATGCAATTTGTAATATGGATAGAATGCTTTTTTCTAAAACGTTTTTAATAAAAATATGTTTTTATTATTATTTCGTATTTGTATTCCTTTAACCCCTTTATACAAAATTAAGAATAATTCGTCACCACATAAAACTCGTGGAATTTTTATCTAGTACATTTTCTGTATGTAGTACATTTTCAGTATCGAGTACATTTTCGGTATTGAGCACTTCGTATTACTAAGTAGTAATTACTACTTAGACACTGAGTACATTTCGGGTATTAAGTAGTAATAGTCAGTATCGATACTTTTAAGAATCGGGTACTGTCGATACTTTTCAGCATCGAGTACTGAGTACTTTTGGAATCGATACTGCCCAATACTATAAACTACCCTCTGACTTCAGGTTTGGATTCAGCACACCCAACAGCTTAAGAAACCGATGAGAAACCCTTTGGGATTTTTTTGCTGTTGTACAGTGTAATTTATCTAGAGCACAGACGTTGAATTGATATATATGGTGTTACCAATTTCTCACATTGTATTTCTGAAGTGATTCGAAATGTTTCTACGTTGCTCAAATAATTGGTAACAATACTACACTGAAATCACCAAACTTTTTGAAAAAGATATCTTCACTAAAAGCTAAACTTTAATAAAGATAGCGTTAATGGAAATAATAAATATCTGCTTGCCACTTTTCTTTACCAACGTTTTAAAACTTGTTTCTGGGGAGTAGTTCAAACACAAGTAGCAGAACAAAATATGCAGATGTTCTTAAGAAAGAGTTGTAGAGAATCTATTGAGTTGTGTGGCACTACTCAAAATTGCAAAACTAAAGCACCAAATCAAATCATCGCCCTCCACGTTGTTTTAGAGCTCTTCATAACCTGTTTGACATTTTTCTTTTTGTTACACACCCTGTAGTCAAATTCCGAACTACTCAGCAAACATACTAGTTCATTGACTAACCATTTTGTGGCATATGCATACCAGTTAATTTTTGATTAGTTTTAAAACCAGTCAATGCCAAAATACTCAGCGAAAATTCTAGTTCATTGACTATACATTTTGTGGCGTATGCATACTAGTTCATTGCTGATTAGCGTTAAACCAGTCAATGCCAAACTACTCAGCAAGCAATATAGTTAATTGACTATACCTTTTGTGGTGTATTCATACTAGTTCATTTCTGATCACCTTTAAACCATTCAATGTCGAACTACTCAGCAAACAATATAGTTCATTGACTATACATTTTGTGGTGTATTTATACTAGTTCATTGCTGATTAGCTTCAAACCAGTCAAGGCCAAACTACTCAGCAAACAATATAGTTCATTGACTATACATTTTGTGGTGTATTCATACTAGTTCATTTCTGTCACCTTTAAACCAGTCAATGTCGAACTACTCAGCAAACAATATAGTTCACTGACTATACATTTTGTTGTGTATTCATACTAGTTCATTTCTGATCACTTTTAAACCAGTCAATGTCCAACTACACAGCAAACAATATAGTTCATTGACTATACATTTTGTGGTGTATTTATACTAGTTCATTGCTGATTAGCTTCAAACCAGTCAAGGCCACACTACTCAGCAAACAATATAGTTCATTGACTACACATTTTGTGGTGTTTTCATACTAGTTCATTTCTGATCACCTTTAAACCAGCCAATGTCGAACTACTCAGCAAACAATATAGTTCATTGACTAGACATTTTGTGGTGTATTCATACTAGTTCATTTCTGATCACCTTTAAACCAGCCAATGTCCAACTACTCAGCAAACAATATAGTTCATTGACTATACATTTTGTGGTGTATTTATACTAGTTCATTGCTGATTAGCTTCAAACCAGTCAAGGCCAAACTACTCACCAAACAATATAGTTCATTGACTATACATTTTGTGGTGTATTCATACTAGTTCATATCTGATCACCTTTAAACCAGTCAATGTCGAACTACTCAGCAAACAATATAGTTCGTTGACTATGCATTTTGTGGCATATGCCTACCAGTTCATTGTTGATTAGCTTAAAACCATTCAATGCCAACCTACTCAGCGAAAATTGTAGTTCATTGACTATACATTTTGTGGTGTATTCATACTAGTTCATTTCTGATTACCCTTAAACCAATCAAAGCCAATCTAATCAGAAAACATACTAGTATACAACTATAATTTGCTGGGCGAAATCATACTAGTCAGAAAAATCCTGGTTCGTACTAGTATGCAAGTATGTATGAATCTCGGGTTGAAATCATACTACAACTTTTTCAGTTTATATTCAGAAATTTTTCTGAATATCAATTGTAATTTTCTGAATGTCAATTGTATTTTTCTGAATATCAAAAAAGGCACTGGTAAAATCAACAATCTCGTGCTGTTATCCTGAAGTTGACCAAATTTTTATTGTTTTAACGGTAATTTTTGTTGAATTAACTGCATTCAGATCTTTTATGATCCCTTCGGCAAACTTCTTATGCAAGCTAATGCTGAAGGAGTACCTACACACTCCGTCAAGTCAACGAAAGATGGCAACAATCCCTAAGGTGCCGGACATCCAAACAGACCTGACCGAAATGGGATCATAAAAGATCTAGAGGCATTCACGCCCTAAGAAGGAGAGAAATCTCCATATTAATAGGTGTTCTAACTGGGCACTGCCTTATTGGTAGGCACGCAGAAGGCTAGATACGGTGAAGCACCTCATCTGCAACTGTCGGCCTTAAGCGGGCCGAGAACGCGCTTTTTGAGAATTCCCTTCCTGGATAGCCTAAACCAGATCGCTGAACTGGACATAAAGGACTTGATGGCCTTCATAATGTCATCTAAGTGGTTCGAGGAGGAGTAACGGTGTCGGTTTAGGAGTGTCAGTCCCGGGATTCTGCTATGTGGAAAATCCCAACAACTCAGGGATTTTCCATATGGCCGGGTCCCGGGACTGACTTTCCTAGTGTTGGTGGTATCACAACGGGCCTTTCAAAACTGGCCTAAGTTTGCCTCTGCGGCAGCCACTTGAACCTAACCTAACCTAACTGCATTCAACTGTTTGAACAGTCAAAGATTTGTAAATTAAAAAAAAAAACTAGGTCCCGCCTACTTGTGGGAAAAAATCAAAGCAGCACACTATAAGTTGGAAGAGAAGTTCGGCAAAAGTCTCGTTAGAGGTTATGACAACCTGTTGGTATATAACCGCCATTTTTTTTACGTTAAGGCATAAACTTGAATATATTGACAACAACAATATAAATTAACTCTAACAATGCTCCTTTAACTCGAGTGTATGGCCCAGCATGAAAGCAGTCTTACTTTGACTCTTTTTGATGTAAAAATAAGACTTACGTTTATCTATATATACATATGTGGGACCGGAACTCCGCAGTGGACGACTAACGTAACCTTAAGTAACCTTAACTTACCTTACCTAAAAATACAACTCCAAAGCGCTAATTACATAAAACTTTGACAAATGCGCGCCTCGTTTTTGAGCATTTGCAAAACGTTCGCTTCGCTTTACGTTTAAAAAACTTTGTATGAAAGTGGATCCTACAAAGTTGAATGCAATTGGGCCTTCACCTATATTATCAAACTTGACAAACGCGGAATTTGAAAGGAGCCATTGCAAGTTGAATTCAATAATTTAATTAAAAATACAATAAACAACATAATTTAAAAAATATAGAAAAAAACGTGTGTTAACTTTACCGAGAATCGAACTCAGAGCCTTTAGCTCATTTTTGGCTATGTATGAATTAGTATATCAACTGGTATAACGCTGATGCAGAGGCTGACTAGTAAACCAATTGGTATGGTGCTGATGCAGAAGAGTACAATTGCTTTTCTTCTTCTCTTGTAACTGCTTCTTTTTTACCTTGTAATTCACAGATGCTTTTTCGTGTTTGGGTAAATACAAATAGTCGCTGCTTCCTAAAGAATAAACTGGTATTTTGCTGATGTAGAGGCTGACTATGATACTGGTGCATAGACCGACTAGTATACCAACTGGAATGAATGTCAAATTCGTGGACTAGCATGACAAGTGGTACGATCTGAATGGGCATAATGATTAGGATGTCCTGCCGCATAGACTGAGCAGTATGTCAACTGGTATGATTCTGATGTACATATGAACTAGTATGTCAACTGGTATGATTCTGACGCATATATGAACTAGTATGACAACTGGTATGATTCCCATGCTTTTTTTAACTAGCCAGTCAGTTGGTATGGTTCTGATGCATATATGAACTAGTCTGTCAACTGGTATGATTCTGATGCATATAAGAAGTAGACTGTCAACAGGTTTGATTCTGATGCATATATGAACTAGTCTGCTAACTGGTATGATTCGGATGCATATATGAGCTAGTCTGTCAACTGGTATGATTCTGATGCATATATGAACTAGTCTGTCAACTGGTATGATTCTGATGTATATATGAACTAGTCTGCCAACTGGTATGATTCTGATGTATATATGAAATATTCATTCAACTGGTATGATCCTGACGTATATACGAACTAGTATCTTAAATGGTATGATACTGATGTGTATAATAACAAATATATCAACTGGTATATTCCTGATGCAGAGGCTGACTAGTCAGCCAATTGGTATGGTGCTTATGCAGAGAAGGACAATTGCCATCTCGTAGGACATCGCCGTGTTAAAAATACTAGTTGTCATATGCAAAAAATTAAAGAACTCGAACTAGTTGCGGCCGCCTGGCTGACTGGTATTTGATTAGTATAAAACCAGTTAAGTTGACTGCAGGGTACTTTTGACTTGGTTTTGTTCGAGTTTAGCCTATGAAAGTATTCAGATCAAACTTGGGTCAGAGGGACTCTTGTCAGTGACAGACTGTCACTTAGTAAAAAAATCGACCATGCAGATACGAGAAAGGTGATCCCGCTAACCGCGCCAACTACCGCGGAATCAGTCTTCATAATATCGCATATAAGGTTCTCTCTAGCGTATTGTATGAAAGACTGAAGCCTATTGTAAACAAACTGATTGGACTTTATCAGTGTGGCTTTAGACCTGGTAAGTCTACCATCGACCAGATTTTTACGATACGCCAAATCCTCGAGAAGACCCATGATAAAAGAATCAACACCCACCATCTTTTTTTCGGTTTCACAGGGCTAAAAGGAGTGAGTTGCCTATATGCCGTTATATCTGACTTTGACTTCCCTTCAAAGCTCATACGGCTTTGCCAAATGACGTTGACCAATACCAACAGCTCCGTCAGAATCGGGAAGGACCTCTCTGAGCCATTTGAAACCAAACTAGGCTTCAGACAGGGCGACTTCTCTCGCGCGATTTCTTCAACCTGATTCTAGCAGCAGAGCTAAACCGGTACAATCTATTACAATCTATTACAAGAGCGCGCAATCGCTAGGGTATGCCGATGATATTGATATCATTGGCCTTAACAATCGCGCCGCAAGCGCTGCCTTCCTTGGACTGGATAAAGAAGCGTAAAAAGTGGGTCCTGCGGTCAACGAGGACAACACGAAGTATTTGTTGCCATCAAAAACAGAATCGGCTCATCTGCGCCTTGGCACATACGTCACTGTTGATAGTTACAAATTTAAAAACGAAAATAATATCAGTCTAGAAATCGAACGGAGAATCACTCTTGCCAACAAGTGCTACTTCGGATTGAGTAAGCAATTGAGAAGTAAAGTCCTCTCTCGAAGAACAAAGATCACGCTCTATAAGTCTCTCATCATACCTGTCTCGATGTATGGGTCAGATTCATGGACAATATGAAGAGCAGATGAGATGGCCGTTGGAGTATTTGAGAGTTGAGGTGTGTAACTGAAATGACCATAAATCAAGCTTTCGCAAATTCTCGCCAAGGGCCTGTGGCGTTGCTATCATCGTAACAGAGGATGCAGCTTAAAGCCCTTATCACATCTATGAAGCGACAGATGTCGCTGCAGTCTTCATAATCGGCAAAAAGGTATGTATTCATACATATATAACAAAAAATAACATCAAAAATACACGTATGACCATAATAGCAATTATCTCACAAAATCAAGCAAGCAGTGTTGGTGTGACTAGTAGGACACGCTGGTTAGAAATTCCTAATTTCTCCTTGGTTCTAACACTATGAAGGGAAAAATTAAAAATTTCTAACAACAAAATATAAACCCGTGGAATTTCGCCAGCAACATGCAATTGAAAATAATCGACGAATCATCGAATTCGTCACAATTGGTGACAGAAGCGGTATTGTTAAATAAAAACGAGGATAACAAGGACATTCTAAGGATAACAAGAACATGGCTAAGTTGAATGAATTGAAGATCCAGCAACTCAAAAATGAGTTGGAACGGCGTGGATTGATAACAACAGGAAATAAGTCAGATCTCCAATCACGTTTACGAGAGGCTATGGAAGCGGAAGGAATCAACGTGGACGATTATGGTTTTCAGCTTGTGGAAGAGGTAGCGACGAAAGTGGAAGAGAAAAAGGATACCCCGAGTTCAGTGGAAAATGTGGACACAAACTCGTTATTGGCTGCATTGGCTCAGATGTCAACAAACATAACATCAAAATTTTAACATCAAGAGGCACGCATGGCATCTCAGTTGGAGCAACGAGAGGCACGCATGGCATCTCAGTTGGAGCAACAAGAGACAAGCTTGGCATCTCAATTGAAAGAAACGAAGACGCACATGGCATCTCAGTTTGAAGAGCAGAAAGCATACACTGCGTCTCAAATATTGGAGTTGCCTACACAGCTGGAGGAGCAGGAAGCACGTGTGTCCTCAAAACTAGAGGCGCGCATGGACGAGAAAATAATGCAGCTTGAGGAAAAAGTCGAGGCCGAGGTGGATGCGTTAAGAAATCGTATCCAAGAGTTACAACTAATTCGTCTAAACGCTGCATCGAGCTCTCCCAAGGTAAAACCCCCATCCTTTGACGGTTATTTTCCTTTCCAGGTAAATAAGTTATAATTTGAGAAGACAGCAGCTGTGAACAACTGGGGCGCTGAAGACAAAGTCGCTGCTTTATTTGTGGCATTGAAAGGACCGACAGCCGAAATCTTACAGACGATTCCGGATGCCGAGAGAAACAACTATGAAGCGTTGATGGGAGTCGTTGAAAGACGTTACGGTAGCGAGCATAGGAGGCAGATACATCAAATAGAGCTACATAATCGCTTCCAGAAGACTAATGAGACATTGCAGGAGTTTGCATCGGCGATCGAGAGGTTAGCTCATTTGGCAAACGCAGACGCACCCGTGGAATACATCGAAAGGGTAAAAATCCAAAGCTTCATAAATGGAATACGTGATGTGGAGAAAAAGCGAGCCACATATGCAAATCCAAAGAGATCATTTGCGGAGACGGTATCACATGCTCTAACACAAGAAACAGCTTCGCTTTTGAGTAAACCAACGTACAAAGCTCACCGTGTGGAAGTGGAGACACCAGACTGGGCCGAGAAAATTGATAAAATCCTAGAAGCCTTGAACGGAAAGCAACAGAAAAATGGGGTCTATGAAATAACTCCCGCGAAATAAGTCCCACTTTTGAAAACGAAATAAGTTCCACCAAAATGAAATGATTTAAAAATTTACTTGAAATGAAATAACTCCCACTCAAAATGAAATAACTCCCCCCTTGAATAATATATTTCTTAAATGAAATAAGTCCCACTTTCATAAACGAAATAAGTCCCACTTTTTCACTGTTTAATGCGATTTCAAATAAGAAGTATTTGGCTCTTCGAAAAAAAAACACACGTCGAATAATATGAATAATCAAATCAGAGAAATAATAAAGAAAAATCGTATGCAAGCTTGCAGAAGGCTTCTTAATAGAATGGATATTACGAATTTTAATAGAGTTCCAGAATTTATTATTAACATGGAACACGAATTCCAAATTCCTACTAAAAATATAATAAAACACATACATACGTAATTCATCAACAATTTTTTTAATATTGTTTTTCCCGTAGTTAAGTTCGGTAACTATTTGTACACAATTATTTAAAGTTTTTTTAATATAGTAAGTATAATGTAGTTTATAACAAAAAAAGGAGAGCTATGAGAGATAAGGACAAAAAATTATGGTTGTCCCTTTTACGAAATGTCCAATATATAACTTTTTGCAATAATGAAATCATAACATCTTTTTGTAAATATTCTGTAAAAGGGAATATTGTACCGTTTGCATCCATTGATGCTCAAAATATTTTATATGAAATAACTCCCACTTTACAAAACGAATTTATTCCCATTTAAAACGAAATAAGTCCCACTTAAAATAAAAACGCGTAACGAAGTACGCGTGACGAAATAACTCCCACGAAATAAGTGCCACTTTTAAAAACGAAATAAGTCCCACCAAAAATTGCTATTTTGAAAGTGGGAGTTATTTCGTTTTTAAAAGTGGGACTTATTTCGTCAATTGGTGGGACTTATTTCGTTACGCGTTTTTATTTTAAGTGGGACTTATTTCCTTTTGAATGGGAATAAATTCGTTTTGTAAAGTGGGAGTTATTTCATATAAAATATTTTGAGCATCAATGGATGCAAAAGGTACAATATTCCCTTTTACAGAATATTTACAAAAAGATGTTATGATTTCATTATTGCAAAAAGTTATATATTGGACATTTCGTAAAAGGGACAACCATAATTTTTTGTCCTTATCTCTCATAGCTCTCCTTTTTTTGTTATAAACTACTTTATACTTACTATATTAAAAAAAACTTTAAAGAATTGTGTACAAATAGGTACCGAAATTAACTACTGGAAAAACAATATTAAAAAAAATTGTTGATGAATTACGATTGAGGAGACGGACGACGCAGAGAAGGACTCCTTCTACGATAAACTTGAACAGACTTATGATCGCTGCCCCCAACATGATATCAAAATCGTGCTCGGCGACTTTAATGCGAAGGTGGGCAAGGAAGGAGTCTTTGGTCCAACAGTTGGAAAATTTAGTCTCCATGATATAACATCCCCCAACGGCACTAGGTTGATTGATTTCGCCGCTGCTCGCAATATGGTCATCAGTAGTACCAGGTTCCA
Source organism: Campiglossa producta (assembly GCA_964058755.1). Taxonomy (NCBI): domain Eukaryota; kingdom Metazoa; phylum Arthropoda; class Insecta; order Diptera; family Tephritidae; genus Campiglossa; species Campiglossa producta. Next base: position 26,084,772 of record CAXKVI010000005.1, read on the forward strand.
GCATAAACGAATACACCAAGCCACATGGCTGTCTCCTGATCAAAGAACAAGAAACCAGATTGATCATGTCATGATCGACGGCAGACATAGCTCCACCGTTCTGGACGTGCGTACCCTTCGTGGTCCCAATATCGACTCGGACCATTATCTTGTTGCAGCCAAGATACGCACACGCCTCTGTGTAGCAAAGAAAGTGCGCACAGTAACGGAAGGAAAGTTTGACGTCGAGAAGCTGCGCACGACACAGACAGCTGACAATTTCTCCACTCGACTCTCACACCTGCTATCGGAGAGCAATCCTCGACCTAACGATGCAACCGAGCAATGGAAGCATATCTCTCACTCATTACGTACCGCTGCTGAGGCTACTATAGGGTTCCAGCGAGCCCGCAAAAACAACTGGTACGATGAGGAATGCAGCACTGCCTCGGACAAAAAGGACGCTGCCTACAGGGAGACGTTGCGAACGGGCGCAACCCGCAGTGTAAGGCAACGCTATCGTGAGGCAAAGAAGGAAGAGAGACGCCTTTTCAGAAAAAAGAAACGTGAGGCCGAAAGGCGTGAGTGTGAGGAGCTTGAGATGCTGGCTGACAGGAATGATGCCCGAAAATTCTATGAAAAGATCCGGCGGATGACGGAAGGTTTTAAGACCGGGGCAAGTTCCTGTAAGGACAATAATGGCGACCTGGTAACCGACGTACAGAGTGTACTTAAATTATGGAGGGAGCACTTCTCCTCACTGCTAAATTGCGAGGGAGACGTCGAACCCGATACCCCAATCCCTGACGATGGAAAAGTCGTCCCACCACCTGACTATGATGAAGTGAGGATAGCTATATCCCGGCTCAAAAACAACAAAGCGCCTGGAAAAGACGGACTGCCCGCCGAGCTGTTCAAACACGGAGGCGAAGAGCTGGTAAAAAGCATGCATCAGCTCTTATGCAGAATATGGTCAGACGAGTGCATGCCTCCAGATTGGAATTTAAGTGTGCTCTGCCCAATCCACAAGAAAGGCGATCCCGCTAACCGCACCAACTACCGCGGAATCAGCCTTCTTAATATCGCATATAAGGTTCTTTCTAGCGTATTGTGTGAAAGACTGAAGCCCATCGTAGACAAGCTGATTGGACCTTATCAGTGTGGCTTTAGACCTGGTAAGTCTACCATCGACCAGATTTTCACGATACGCCAAATCCTGGAGAAGACCCATGATAAAAGAATCGACACACACCATCTCTTTGTCGATTTCAAAGCCGCTTTTGACAGCGCAAAAAGGAGTTGCCTGTATGCCGCCATGTCTGAATTTGACTTCCCTGCAAAGCTTATACGGCTTTGCCAAATGACGTTGAGCAATACTAACAGCTCCGTCAGAGTCGGGAAGGACCTCTCTGAGCCATTTGAAACCAAACGAGGCTTCAGACAGGGCGACTCCCTTTCGTGCGATTTCTTCAACCTGATGCTGGAGAAGATAATTCGAGCAGCAGAGCTAAACCGCAATGGTACAATCTATTACAAGAGCGTGCAATTGCTGGCGTATGCCGATGATATTGATATCATTGGCTTTAACAACCGCGCCGTAAGCGCTGCCTTCTCTGGACTGGATAAAGAAGCGAAAAAAGTGGGTCTTGCGGTCAACGAAGACAAGACGAAGTATTTGCTGTCATCAAAGAAAGAATCGGCGCACCTGCGCCTTAGCAGCCACGTCACTGTTGATAGTTACAAATTTGAAACTGTGAGGGACTTCGTCTATTTGGGAACCAGCATTAACACCGAAAATAATATCAGTCTAGAAATCCAACGGAGAATCACTCTTGCGAACAAGTGCTACTTTGGACTGAGTAGGCAATTGAGAAGTAAAGTCCTCTCTCGAAGAACAAAGATCACGCTCTATAAGTCTCTCATCATACCTGTCCTGATGTATGGCTCAGATTCATGGACAATGTCAAGAGAAGATGAGATGGCCCTTGGAGTATTTGAGAGAAAAGTTCTCCAGAAGATTTATGGTCCTTCCCGTGATGCCGACGGCGAGTATCGAAGGAGATTTAACGATGAGCTGTACGAGCTTTACGCAGATATGACCATAGTCCAGCGAATTAAAGCCCAAAGGCTCCGCTGGCTGGGTCACGTCATGCGAATGGACAAAGAAGCTCCAGCCCAGAAGGTTTTCCAATCGTCACCCGAATTCGGCAGCAGAGGAAGGGGAGGCCTCGACTGAGATGGAAACAACAGGTGGAGGATGACTTGAACTCCCTTGGGGTTTCCAATTGGCGTCAGTTATCGCTAAAAAGGAATGACTGGCGTGCTTTGATAGGCGACGGCCAAAATCGCTTAGGCGGTTAAGCGCCAATAAATGATGATGATGATGAATTACGTATGTATGTGTTTTATTATATTTTTAGTAGGAATTTGGAATTCGTGTTCCATGTTAATAATAAATTCTGGAACTCTATCAAAATTCGTAATATCCATTCTATTAAGAAGCCTTCTGCAAGCTTGCATACGATTTTTCTTTATTATTTCTCTGATTTGATTATTCATATTATTCGACGTGTGTTTTTTTTTTGAAGAGCCAAATACTTCTTATTTGAAATCGCATTAAACAGTGAAAAAGTGGGACTTATTTCGTTTATGAAAGTGGGACTTATTTCGTTTATGAAAGTGGGACTTATTTCATTTAAGAAATATATTATTCAAGGGGGAGTTATTTCATTTTGAGTGGGAGTTATTTCATTTCAAGTAAATTTTTAAATCATTTCATTTTGGTGGGACTTATTTCGTTTTCAAAAGTGGGACTTATTTCGTGGGAGTTATTTCATTTTTTTCAGCAATTTTTGGTGGGACTTATTTCGTTTTTAAAAGTGGGACTTATTTCGTGGGATTTATTTCAGGGAGCCTATTAAATGCTTCAAGTGCGGAAAATCTGGTCATATTGCTCGTTATTGCGGATCTAGCTCCAACAATTCCAATAATGCAGGCGGGCGTAAACGCAAGGCTGAAGGAGATGAGCAAGTCTCCCGATCCAACCAACCGTTAGGCTGGCACCCGCAATTGGATGTACCATAATCTCTGTCTCACAGATCGGAAGAAAGTCGAGTAATGTTATTGTTGGAGGATTCGTGGACGGAAAGGAGCGTTTACTGACTGTGGATACGGGCGCATCTCACTCCATCATTCGATCCGATTTAGTCAGCAAGGAAGTGAGGCCATTACATGGAGCGAAGGTGCGTACGGCGACTGGTGAGGACACCCAAGTCCAAGGAGAAGTAACATGTGAAGTTGCTATTGGGAATGTCACCGTACTGCACAATTTTATAGTGGCAGATATTGTTGATGAGATCATAGTTGGTGTAGATTTCTTAAGCAACCAAGGCATCAAGATCGACATGCAAAACAGGATTATGAACTATAAGAACATGGTTGTGCCACTAAATTTTGATTACGAAAACAAGTACATCAGTATGCGGGTACTCGTGGAAGATAGCCAACAAATTCCACCAAAGTCGGAGGCAGTCGTTTGGGCAAGGATTGATGGAGATTATGGGACAAACAAATTGTGGGTTGTAGAGACAGCAAACAAATCAAAGACGGATATACTAATAGTGAAAACACTGGCTATGACAAAACAAGATGGACGTTTGCGGGAAGAGTACTAAATGAGTTCAGATCGCCGATCAGGCTTTCCAAAGGAGCTATATTGGGAAAATGTCAGGTCCAAACCAGGTCGAACAAATGTACTGAAGCATCAAATTGATACCGGCGATGCGAGACCAATCCACCAAGCTATTCGAAGTTTCCATTGGCCAAACGCCAAGTGGTAAGAGAAATTATACAGGAAATGAGTGACAACGGAGTGATCGAACCATCAGCTCACCGGTAGTGCTAGTGAAAAAGAAGGATGGAAAAATGCGGTTCTGTGTGGATTACCGGAAGTTGAACAACGTAACGAAGAAGGACAGCTATCCATTGCCGAGAATTGACGATACCCTGGACTCACTATCCAATACGAAATGGTTTTCTACACTGGACTTGAAAAGCGGCTATTGGCAAGTGGAGGTTAAAGATGAAGATAAGGAAAATCCATCCTTCAGTGTTGGAGTGGTGCTGTGGCAGTTTACAGTAATGCTATTGGTCTATGTAATGCTCCAGCTACTTTCGAGAGACTCATGGATCAATTATTGAAAGGACTGCATTGGAAAACATATTTGGTGTACCTGGACGACATCATCGTGTTGGGAAAAAGCTTTGAGGAACACCTTAAGAACTTGGAGGAAGTTTTCCAAAGGATAGCTGGCGCCGGTCTGAAATGAAGTCCCAAAAAGTGTGCATTGTTCAAGAAGGAAGTAAGTTACTTGGGTCACAAGGTTACTACGGAGGGAATTTGTACTGCTAAAGAGAAGAACGAAGCAGTAAAGGATAGGCCACGACCGAACAATTTACATGACATACGAAGTTTCCTTGAACTGTGCACGTATTGTCGCCGATTTGTACCGAATTTCGCCAGCGTAGCCAGTTGCCTTCATGAGTTGACCAGGAAGAATATGTCATTTGATTGGAAGAAGGAACATGAAGTGGCTTTCCAAACCTTGAAGGAACGACTGTGCACAGCGCCAATGTTAGCGTATCCAATCCCAGGTTCAACATTTATTTTGGATATAGACGCGAGCGGTTATGCGATTGGAGGAGTTTTGTCACAGATTGTCGATGGGCAGGAGAAGGTAGTGGCGTACTATAGCCGCACAATTGGGAAGCCCGAAAGGAACTATTGCGTAACACGAAGAGAACTACTGGCACTGGTGGAGTGCATCCAACATTTCTACAAGTATCTCTATGGACAGCGATTCCACGTCAGGACAGACCATGCAGCGTTGAAATGCAGTCCGGTAACAAAGTAACGACTTTTCCATAGAGCATCGCAAAGGCAGCAACCAGGGCAATGCTGATGCAATGTCCCGGCGACCATGTAACCTGCAATGCAAGCATTGTTCGAAAGCTTAGGCCAAGGAAGATGTTGTAGATGTACGGCTGATGACTATAACATCGTCGGACGAATGGGACATGGATCAAATAATGAAGTATTAGCTAGAGGATCCAGGTCTTGTATGGGTGATGCGGGGGATTGAGAAAAACGAACGACCAACAAGAGAGGAGATGTCAGCAGAGAGTCCTGTTGCCAAGTCATATTGGGCACAGTGGAACCGTCTGAAATTGGTATCCGGGTGCTTACATTGAGTATGGGAAAGCAAAGATGGTCAATGCGCCCGGAAGCTGATAGTTGTCCCAAGGAAGAGAATCTCTGACGTTCTGAATGAACTGCATAATGGTCCAAGCGGAGGTCATCTCGGAGTCACAAAAACCTTGGTTGCCGGCAGTCAATCGCGGAGTGGATTGCCAACTGTCAGGTGTGCATCAAAGCAAAGGGTCCAGAAGCCATGGACAGATGAAGCAGTACAATACAGGTGCACCGTTTGAGAGGATTGCTATGGATATAGCTGGTCCATTTCCTACTAGCAAACTCGGAAACACGTACTAGTTGTTATGGACTATTTCAGCAAATAGCCAGAATTTTACCCGATTCCAAATCAGGAGGCAGAAACCATTACAGAGGTGTTCACTAACAATTGGGTAGCGAAGTTTGGTGTGCCGATGGAGTTACATTGTGACCAAGGCAGGAATTTCGAATCAGTTGTATTCCAAGAAATGTGCAAGATATTGGGTATTCGGAAAACTCGTACAACTGCAGTGCATCCTCAGTCAGATGGCATGGTGGAACGTTTCAATCGAACCTTGGAAGAGCACATGAGGATAGTAGTGGATAAGTTCCGGAAAGATTGGACACGCACATCTCCTTGTTCCTGATGGCATATCGCTCGGCAATACATGAAACAACGGGTGAGACTACAGCAAAAGTAATTTTTGGGAATGATCTTCGGTTGCCAGCTGACTTGAAGTTTGGGATAAATGCTGATGAAGGAATAAATGCCAGGAAATCCACTAGCATCTTGGAAGAAGAAATGAGAGAAATACATGACCTTGTAAGACAACGGACGAAGATCATGAGTGATAAGGAGAAAGCCAGATATGACAAAGCAGTCAACTCGGAAGGTTTTAAAGAAGGTGACTTAGTGCTATTATACAAGCCACAACTTAAGAAAGGTTTGTCCCCAAAACAGCAATGTAACTGGGAAGGTCCATATAAAGCAGGGGCCGGCAGAAATGAAAGTGAGGATATATTTGTGGAAGAGCGGATCTGTATGTTGTCGAGTCGTTGCCTGCAAGTGAGTGACTCAACATGGTAAACGATATCCATTGATTGGTCAGTGCGATCATAGCGCTCTCACAAGCGTAGCAACAATTTTATTGTTAGAGAAACCAAAAATTTGTTTCTCAGTTTTTCGGACAATTGTCCCACTTACTGCCGAGGCTTGATATAAAGTCATAAAGCGGATAAACGATGTTGTCTTCCACATACAAACTGTTGGAAGGCCACGAAACAAAATGAAGGTGGTTCACCTGGAGAGGCTAGCAACGTTACGATCGGGAAATGAGTCTGATCGGGGTGATCAGACTAAGGTGGAGGGCAGTGTGGCCAATGTTCTCAATAATCGCTTATCGCTACTTGCACTCCCACCACTAGCGTATTTGCACCACTAGCGTCACTACGGCCACTGCAGCTGTTTAGGTACATGACGCGAGAGCGAGAGAGGGAGAGGCGGCTCGCATATTTGTGACGATAGATAAACGCTTCGAGAACAGGGTGTTGCACGAATAACCCAGAAATTTGTAGACATTTGTAGGTGGTGAAGCCAACGCACATCAATCAGTTTATTTTCAAGTGTTGTACAGTGAAGTACTGAGTTTTTAGTAGTAAATAAAGCATACTATTTATTAAGCAGAATCTCAGTGTTTTATTTGACGTACAGTGATCGAACTCAAGGAAAATAATCGAATTCGTCACAATACGATTAGATTATCTTTTTTAATAGCGGCCGCCGTGGGTTAAGTGCTCGGCCTACTACACCAAGTCGTGTCATATCAATGCCCGGCAAAAGTAACATCAAAAATAATTTTTCTAAACGGGGTCGCCCCTCGGCAGTAGTTTGGCAAACTCTCTGGGTGTATTTCTGCTATGAGAAGCTTCTCAGCAAAAACTCATTTGCTTTGCAAGTGCCGTTCGGAGTCGGAAAAAAAACTGTAGGTCCCGCCAACTTGTAGGAAAAAATCAAAGCAGCACAATACAAGCTGGAAGAGAAGCTCGGCAAAAAATCTCGTTCGAGGTTATGATAACCTGTTGGAAAATCGCCAGTTATATAATAAAAAACATATGCCCAAAAAATTAGATTTATCGGATCACTAGATTTAAAGTTAAAGCGAAAGTTGTTTGGATTTATTTCGTTTTGGTGTGAAAATTTATATTTATTGCGTTTTGGTTTGAATGCTACTGAAGTTATTGCGTTCTAGTTTTTCTCTAATCAGAGAATGGGGTTTGTGGAGCCATTTTGGTAACGATATATTAATTTCTTATTAGTTCCAGAGCAAAATACAAGTTTTAAAGCAATTTAACATAGTTCCTATCAATAGCCATTGGATAGGAAAGACCACAAATTAATATTATTGTAGGTAAGGAATTTATTCGACAAACAAGATGCTACTATTGTCTAATTCAGTTTACCAAAAATACTTTCATTCGTTAAGAAACTTTACTTCATACTAAGTAATGATTAGGCTGTTCCTTGAAATTTTTTTTTTTTCGCCGGGCCGAATATGATAGATTTTGCTTCAAAAATAAGCTGTGCAAAACTTCACTCGAATTGGATAACTTTTGAACTTGCACGTTGCATTTGAAAATTTGAAAAACTATATGCATTCAAGGTCAGCAGATTATATAAAAACATTGATAGCCGTAAACTTGGTACACATTTATTACGTGAAAAAACGTGCAGTTTTCGATTCTGAAGAGGAAAATCAAAAATTCGCCATAGGTTTTGAGACTTCGCAAAGTTATCGTTTAAAAAAAAGTGAGAAAACACAATTTTTGTATTTTACGAAAAATATCCAGCTTGCCCAGTTTAAGACCTATTAGCAGATTTAGTCGAAAAATTTTACAAATTCCAAGTCACATCGTCGTTAAGTGTTAAATACATCGAAAAGGGATAATTATTTTCACTTGATTTTTTGTCGTTTTAAAGCTTAATCAATTTCAAACAAAATTTATCCTAACTATTTTCTTAACTGTTCAATAGTAGCAAAGCTATATCCAATTTAAAAATATGTTACAGCTAGATTTATAATATCGATTCTATGCAGCAAAGCAGTCGAAAAGTTGATACCTAAACCCACAGCAATATTCGTATGGATTTGACATCAAAAACACTTGTTGATTTTGAAATAATTTTCTCGATTATATATATCGATATACCAAATTTAGGTATATAGTCATACTAAAAGTAGTATTTCTGAACTGATTTGCAAACAGCTTTGACCAATATGATTTGGAATTGATTGAGCTTTGACATCGTATCAGAATAAAATTAAAAAGGTGATTAGTTTTCGCTGTATATTAATACATACTACGAGGCATGATATAAATACTACAGGTAAAACCGTTAATGACACTAGTGACATTTTGAAGCAATTCTCATGCTCTTTTATTTTTGCCACGACGTGTCTGTTTGGTTTTTTCAATCAAATAAATTACAAATCAAAATAATTTCTTTTCATTTTTCTTCAATTTGCGATTAGAACTATTGCTAGAATTGTTAAAAATAAGGACTGTAAAAGCGGAGCGAATGTGCCCCTCTAGCAGGCTAATCTACCATCTCATTTCCTGCCATTTTATAGTGTCCAAGCGTCCACCTAAACGTGCAGTGTAAATTGGAAAATATTTTTTTTAATTTTTCTTATTTTAAATTTTTTGAATATTTTTTTTCTATTTTACTGACACATTTTATATTGCTTAAAAACGTCAAAACAAAATCAAAAGAGAGAACGCCCTGCTAGACAGTGCTTTGACATTCAGTCAGCTTTGTAATGTTGCCTTTGAAAACGTGATAGAAAATCGTGATCTAAATATCAGCTGTTTTACAACAGCAACATTACAAAGCTGACTGAATGTCATAGCACTGTCTAGCAGGGCGGTTTTGCTACGAGGTGACTTGAAATTGTGGTCTATTTTTCTCATCTGATTGAAAACCATTATATGACGGATTTTTAGAGCTATCGAAGACCTTTGATGCGGTGAGTATAGGGGTTCGATCGGATAATCAAAGCTGGAGATTTTTCGTCAAATACAAAAATGGTGTTTTTCCCCTTTCTTAAAAACGATAACTTTGTGAAATCTCAAAACCGATAGCGAATTTTCGATTTTTCTCTTCAGAATCGGAATCTGCACGTTTTTTTTCACGTAATAAACGTGTACTAAGTTTACGGCTATCAATGTTTTTATATAATCTGCTGCACCTTGAATACATATGGGTTTTAAAATTTTCAAATGCAACGTGCAAGTTCTAAAAGTTATTCAATTCGAGTGAAATTTTGCACACCTAATTTTTGGAGCAAAACCTATCATATTCAGCGCGGCGAACCCAACATTTGCAAAAAAAGTTTATTAAGGAACAGCTTAGTAATGATAGTGCAAAAAAATAGCAATATTTTGCAAAAATTACCAAATATAGAAAAAATGAGGACACCCTCATAATCTACGGCCCAAAATAGAGTTTACGTGTTTCAGCGTTTTGTGTATAGTTTAGTTTTCACTTTAGTAAATATAATAATCGTATGGAGTTATTGCTTTTTGTTGTGAATCGTATTTTTAAGGGCGATACACAGGCCCGGATTAAGATATTTGCCGCCCCTAGGCCAGTTTTGATGTCAAGTAATTTTTCACTCGCCGCAGTACGGAGAATGATCGTTCAGCGCTACAATTTGATACTTCTTAGTAATTTGAGCAGATCCATAGGAGAATTTTTCTCCATATTCTTTTTGACGCAATAACTTTTAAATAAAATCATCTCATTTGCGAAAGATGCTTTGATATCTTGATCGTAGAAATTTATCAATTGAGCAGATTTTTCACGAATTTCTTTTTCATTCAAACGATGCATGTTTGTAATAACTGAAAATTTTCTGATAGAGAACTTTGTACGCTTTTTCTCTTTTTTGTAATTCAGATAAAATTTTGTCTAAAATGACGTTGAAGGTATTTATTGTGAAGTTTTCCCGACCAACAAGTTCAACTTCCCCATCTCTAGATTCACCGCATCTAAGTTTTCTCGTCTTTTTTCGCGTAGTTACTGTTTTATATTCTTTGTCAATGGAAACAGCGAGCGCTTTCTTTTCGTACGAATCAAAATCTTCAGGCATATCACTAATAATTTGGTTCAGCCCTTCTAAAAGTTCAATTACCTCAACAATAGTTGTCTTGACATTTTGTAATTTTTTACTCACAGAATTCATGGAAGATAACAGAAAGCTCCACAACTGTTGCATAAACGCAGTTTCTAATGATTCAAGTTGTTGTCGAATACCGAATGCTTCGTTTCGCGTCGTACATTTTTCAACGATATCATCTTCTATTTCTTCTAAAGCTGAGATGACTTCTGGGAAATGATGTTCAAGAGCGTGAACTGCATCATCTTGAGCTGACCAACGAGTGCCTGACAGTGACTTTACAGTAACTATGCGTCCAGATTCAGAATTTGCACAGTGTTTCGTCAAGATTTCCCAGCGGTGGGTTGATGCGGAAAAAAAATTGTACACGTTTTGGATCGTTGCAAAATACCTTACGGCCATCGGACAACATTCTGCAGCATGTTTCCCAATAGAGCGAGATCCCAGAGCCTAAAAGCGTCACTTATTTTATAATGGATGAAACCAATACCGATCGATAGTCCTCCCCGAATCTAGAAAGAATGTGAAAATTTTAAAGCTGTACCTATGACAAGGGCCTAGGAATCCGGGGTCAAAGTCGCCAAAAAATGACCCTAACTTCACTTATTTTATAATGGATGATTTTCACATATTTGACGTAGATTATCACCCCGCGTCAGTATCAAGTGTTGTTAGACCCGTACCAGTGACAAGGCTCCAGCCAGACACCCCCAGTTCGCGGATTTTCCTATAGAAATTTTTTCTGTTTTACCAATTTCACGCATTTGGGCCACTTTGGCTGCTTTTAACTACCCAATATTTTCCCATTTTTTGTAGAACACTACCCTAAAGTAGCATCAGGAATTTTTAGACTTCGTCCCATGGCAAAAACTTCAGCCAGACACCTCAAAACTCGGGAAATTTCACTAATTTTTACTGCGCTTTCACATGTTTAGGCGGATTTGACCAACTTTGGCCTCTTTTAAATAACAGATCTTTACACATGTGTCGTAAAATGCTACCCTTAAGTAGAATGATGCATTTCCAGATATGATCCCATGGAAAAAACTTCAGCCAGACACCTGAAAGTTCGAGAACTTTTATTTTCCTATTAATTTGCTTTCTCTTGTTTGTCCCACTTTTACTAATTTCAAATGATAGATCTTTTCACATGTGTCGTAGGACACTACCCTTAAGTAGTTTCAGTAATTTTTAGACCTTGTCCCATGGCAAAAACTTCAGCCAGACACTTCAAAACTCGGGAAATTTCACTAATTTTTACTGCGCTTTCACATGTTTAAGTGGATTTGACAAACTTTGACAACTTTTAAATAGCAGATCTTCACACATGTGTCGTAAAATGCTACCCTTAAGTAGAATCAAGCATTTCCAGACATCATCCCATGGCAAAAACTTCAGCCAGACACCTCAAAGTTCGGGAACTTTTATTTTCCTATTAATTTGCTTTCTCTTGTTTGTCCCACTTTTACAACATCTAAACGACGGATCTTTTCAGATGTTTCGTAGGACACTACCCTTAAGTAGCTTCAGTCATTTCTAGACTTCGCCCCATGGCAAAAACTTCAGCCAGACACCTCAAAGCTCGGGATTTTCACTAATTTTTACAGATATTTCACTTGTTTCAGCAGGTTTCTCCAACTTTGTCCACGTTTAAACGGCGGATCTTTACACATGTGTCGTATAACACTACCCTTAAACAGTATCAGGCATTTCCGGACTTCATTCCATGAAAAAAACTTAAACCAAACAACCCAAAGCACGGGAACTTTTCATCATTTTTAGTGTGCTTTCACATGGTCAAATGGGTTTACCCAACTTTGGCTGCTTTTAAATGGCGGATCGCTACAAATGTATCGTATAACACTACTATTAACTAATATTAGGCATTTTGAGACTTCGCGCCATGACAAAAACTTCAGCCAGACACCTCAAAGCTGAGGAAATTTCATAATTCTTGCTGCGAATTCACATGTTTAACTGCGTTGGTCTAACTTTGGCTGCTTTTAAAGGGCAGATAATTTCACATGTGTCATAGAAGACCACCCTTAAGTGGTATCAGGTACTTTTTGACTTCGCCCCATGTCAAAAACTTCAGCCAGACACCTCAAAACTGAGGAATTTTTATAATTCTTACTGCACTTTCACATGTTTAAGCGAATTTGTCCAACTTTGGCTGTTTTTGAAAGACAGATCTTTGCACATGTGTCGTGGAACACTATCTCCAAGTAGTATCATGCATTTTTATACTTCATCCCATGGAAAAAACTTCAGCCAGACACCTCAAGCCTGAGGAATTTTCATAGTTCTTACTGCTTTTTCACATGTTTTAATCGGGTTGGTCCAACTTCGGCTGCTTTTAAAGAGCAGATCTTTTCACATGTGTCATAGAAGACCCCCTTAAAGAAGGATCGGCTATTATTATACTTCGCCTCATGTCAAAAACTACAGTCAGACACCTCAAAACTGAGGAATTTTCATAATTATTACTGCGATTTCACAGGTTTAAGCGAGTTGGTCCAACTTTTGCTGTTCGTAAAGGGCATATCTTCACACATGTGTCATAGAAGACCACCTTAAAGAAGTATCGGGTATTTTTTATACTTTTCCCCATGTCAAAAATTTCAGCCAGACACCTCAAAACTGAGGAATTTTCATAATTCTTACTGCGATTTCAAAGGTTTAAGCGAGTTCGTCCAACTTCGGCTGCTTTTAAAGAGCAGATCTTTTCACATGTGTCATAGAAGACCCCCTTAAAGAAGGATCGGCTATTTTTATACTTCGCCCCATGTCAAAAACTACAGTCAGACACCTCAAAACTGAGGAATTTTCATAATTCTTATTGCGATTTCACAGGTTTAAGCGAGTTGGTCCAACCAGGTACTTTTAGACTTCGCCTTATGACAAATACTTTAACCAGACACCTTAAATCTGGGTAGTTTTCATAATTCTTACTGTGCTTTCGATTGTTTAAGCAGGTGTGTCCAACTTTGACTATTTTTAAAAGGCGAATATTTACACATGTGTCGTAGAACGCAACTCTTAAGTGGTATCAGGCATTTTTGGAGATCTTCCCATGACAAAAACTACATCCAAACACCTCAAAGCTCGAGTTTTTTTCGCAATTGATCTCTCCATAGGACATGATCAAGCAAATTAGAACAGTTCAGCCCATACAAAGTGTACAGATGTGGAATTTGTTGCATTTCAGACAATGTCACTCTTATGTCGCTACCCTGCAGCGAAAGCAACTAGTTGAAAACTACTTTACAACTAGTTGGTGCACCGGGCTTATATGGAACAAAGACAGAACACTGACTAGTTGGGCCCGGTGTTCTGTCTTTTTTCCATATAAGCAACTGGTATTTTTTACGTGTTGATGTCCTACAAGATGTCAATTGTCAGATTCGACCAGAATATACCAGTTATTTACTAGTCAGGAAATACCAGTTTCATGCTAGTTGTAAGATACCAGTTCCATACTAGTTCATCCTGGACTAGTATAATTTCCAAAAAATTAACTAGTCCAAAAAGGACCAGTATGGAATATACTAGTCAAAAAGGCTTTTAACCTGGACTAGTATGATTTCAACCAGAATTTTCCTGGCTTACCCTTTATTTTATCATTTGACTTTATTTTCATGTTTATTCTTAAGAAAGCAGCGGCTATTTGTATTTACCCTATCACGAAAAAGTATCTATGAATTATAAGAGAAAACGAAACGAATGAATTTTGTTTTTTTTCAGCTGGTATAATTTCATCCAGAAAAATCTAGTTGTATACTAGTATGGAATGGATATTTCCTGACTAGTATGGGTTCAGCCGGAAAATTCTATTTGTATACTGGTATAAAATGGATATTTCCTGACTAGTATGAGTTCTGCCAGAAAATTATAGTTATATACTAGTATTTTTCTGATTAGTTTGAGGTTTCGCTGCAGGGAACTCGCTTAAACCTGTGAAATCGCAGTAAGAATTATGAAAATTCCTCAGTTTTGAGGCTGGCTGTAGTTTTTGACATGGGGCGAAGTATACAAATACCCGGTGCTTCTTTAAGGTGGTCTTTTATGACACATGTGTGTAGATATGCCCTTTACGAACAGCAAAAGTTGGACCAACTCGCTTAAACCTGTGAAATCGCAGTAAGAATTATGAAAATTCCTCAGTTTTGAGGTGTCTGACTGTAGTTTTTGACATGGGGCGAAGTATAAAAATACCCGATACTTCTTTAAGGGGGTCTTCTATGACACATGTGAAAAGATCTGCTCTTTAAAAGCAGCCGAAGTTGGACCAACCCGATTAAACATGTGAACAAGCAGTAAGAACTATGAAAATTCCTCAGCCTTGAGGTGTCTGGCTGCAGTTTTTTCTATGGGATGAAGTCTAAAAATACCTGATACTACTTGGAGATAGTGTTCCACGACACATGTGTAAAGATCTGCCTTTCAAAAATAGCCAAAGTTGGACAAACTCGGTTAAACATGTGAAAGTGCAGTAAAAATTATAAAAATTCCTCAGTTTTGAGGTGTCTGGCTGAAGTGTTTGACATGAGGCGAAATCTAAAAGTAACTGATACCACTTAAGGGTGGTCTTCTATGACACATGTGAAAAGATCCGCTCTCTAAGAGCAGCCGAAGTTGGACCAACCCGATTAAACATGTGAAAAAGCAGTAAGAACTATGAAAATTCCTCAGGCTTGAGGTGTCTGGCTGAAGTTTTTTCCATGGGATGAAGTATAAAAATGCCTGATACTACTTGGAGATAGTGTTCCACGACACATGTGCAAAGATCTGCCTTTCAAAAACAGCCAAAGTTGGGCAAACTCGCTTAAACATGTGAAAGTGCAGTAAGAATTATAAAAATTCCTCAGTTTTGAGGTGTCTGGCTGAAGTTTTTGACATGGGGCGAAGTCAAAAAGTACGTGATACCACTTAGGGGTGGTCTTCTATGACACATGTGAAATTATCTGCCCTTTAAAAGCAGCCAAAGTTAGAGCAACGCAGTTAAACATGTGAATTCGCAGCAAGAATTATGAAATTTCCTCAGCTTTGAGGTGTCTGGCTGAAGTTTTTGTCATGGAGCGAAGTCTAAAAATGCCTAATATTAGTTAATAGTAGTGTTATACGACACACTTGTAACGATCCGCCATTTAAAAGCAGCCAAAGTTGAGTAAACCCATTTGACCATGTGAAAGCACACTAAAAATGATGAAAAGTCCCCGTGCTTTGGGTTGTTTGGCTTAAGGTTTTTTCATGGAATGAAGTCCGGAAATGCCTGATACTGTTTAAGGGTAGTGTTATACGACACGTGTGTAAAGATCCGCCGTTTAAACGTGGACAAAGTTGGAGAAACCTGCTGAAACAAGTGAAATCTCTGTAAAAATTAGTGAAAATCCCGAGCTTTGAGGTGTCTGGCTGAAGTTTTTGCCATGGGGCAAAGTATAGAAATGACTGAAACATCTTAAGGGTAGTGTCCTACGAAACATCTGAAAAGATCCGTCGTTTAGAAGTTGTAAAAGTGGGACAAACAAGAGAAAGCAAATTAATAGGAAAATAAAAGTTCCCGAACTTTTAGGTGTCTGGCTGAAGTTTTTGCCATGGGATGATGTCTGGAAATGCTTGATTCTACTTAAGGATAGCATTTTACGACACATGTGTGAAGATCTGCTATTTAAAAGTAGTCAAAGTTTGTCAAATCCACTTAAACATGTGAAAGCGCAGTAAAAATTAGTGAAATTTCCCGAGTTTTGAGGTGTCTGGCTGAAGTTTTTGCCATGGGACGAGGTCTAAAAATTACTGAAACTACTTAAGGGTAGTGTCCTACGACACATGTGAAAAGATCTATCATTTAAAATTAGTAAAAGTGGGACAAACAAGAGAAAGCAAATTAATAGGAAAATAAAAGTTCTCGAACTTTCAGGTGTCTGGCTGAAGTTTTTTCCATGGGATGATGTCTAGAAATGCTTGATTCTACTTAAGGGTAGCATTTTACGACACATGTGTAAAGATCTGTTATTTAAAAGAGGCCAAAGTTGGTCAAATCGGCTTAAACATGTGAAAGCGCAGTAAAAATTAGTGAAATTTCCCGACTTTTGAGGTGTCTGGCTGAAGTTTTTTCCATGGGACGAAGTCTAAGAATTCCTGATACTACTTGAGGGTAGTGTTCTACAAAAAATGTGAAAATATTGGGTAGTTAAAAGCAGCCAAAGTGGCCCAAATGCGTGAAATTAGTAAAACAGAATAAATTTCCATAGGAAAATCCGCGAACTGGGGGTGTCTGGCTGGAGCCTTGTCACTGGTACGGGTCTAACAACACTTGATACTGACGCGGGGTGATAATCTACGTCAAATATGTGAAAATCATCCATTATAAAATAAGTGAAGTTAGGGTCATTTTTTGGCGACTTTGACCCCCGATTCCTAGGCCCTTGTCATAGGTACAGCTTTAAAATTTTCACATTCTTTCTAGATTCTGGGAGGACTATCGATCGGTATTGGTTTCATCCATTATAAAATAAGTGACGCTTTTAGGCTCTGGGATCTTGGTCTACAACTAGATTTAAAGAATGAGCAGCACAAGGCGTATAATCGCCGTATTTGTTGGTTTCTTTCATTCTCGCTTGAAGTCCTGTGTACGGCCCAGACATGTTTGCAGCGGTATCGTACGCCCGTCCTCGACAATCTTCGATATTAATGCTAAGGGATTCGTGCGTTGACAGAATAGCATTTTCAAGATTCTCAGCTTTGTGTCCTGGATTTTCGATAAATTGAAGGAAACGCTCCACAGGAACTCCATCATCTTTCACATATCTTATGATGAATGACAGCTGATCCACATGAGAAATATCAGGAGAAGAGTCGACAATTATCGAGTAGTATTTGGCTATCTTGATTTCTTTGACAATTTCGTCTAGGACTTTTTTCCCATAAGCTCTATAAACTCATTGCAAATTATTTTCGATAAATAATTTGTTGTTCCGCGACCTTTATTCCCAAATCTGGTAATATGTTCGGCGAGGAATGGATCAAATTGAGCGATTAATTCTAGTAGCATCAGGTAGTTGCCATTATGTAGTGAACCGAATTTTTCGTCGTCACCTCTGAATGCAAGTCCCCGTGAGGCTAAAGCTTTTGTTACGGCCACGACTCTCTTCAAAACATTTCTCCAGTAAGAGATTTCTTGCTCCTGTAACAGTGTGATATCTGTATTGATTCTTCCCTGGATTTGAGCTCTGTCCTTGAATTGAGTACTGCAATCATGATGACCTTTGGAATTTTCGTGAAGTGTGATGCGATATCCAGCATTCTTCCAGTCGTTGAATCCATCTTGGGCAAAAGACGATTTCTCCCCAAATAAAAGGCATGGAACGCAATAAACTCTGCCTTTGCTAACGGAGTAGCCAAGCCACGGTCGTAAAGTTTTTTCGCCGTTCAAGAGTGTTCGGTGAAAGAAAGAAGCCGAAAAGTAGCGCGCGCAGTCATTATACATATTTTTGGACTTTGAAAAATCAGCATTGATGTTCTGATCGAAACCGTTCCGAGTTATAAGTTCGTCATTGATAATCCATGTTGCGGGATCAGTGGGATCATTTATTGGTAAGATTTATTCGCCAGGAATATTGTCCGCGTTTTCGTTAGGTGAAATATCTTTGTCGTCTGTCATTTCAAGATCTTTCGTTTCTGCATGTGAATCGGAAACGGAGCCAGAGTCATTTTCACGCTGACAGTTGGAATCTGCACAAATAAATAAAAACGGCATCTTTAGCGAAAAGTGAAAAATTCAATTAGATTCTTGAAAGTTTCATCTCTGAATTCGTACGAATTGAAAAAAATTGTATTCGGTGAATGAACTGAATGGATGAATGACAACAATACTGTGACGAATTTCCAATCGTCCTCACTCGCTTTTACCGGATTCGACCGCTAAATCTTAAATAAAACTCGAGCCCGTTACAAAAATTCACAGTAGTTTATTAAAGTAACCGAACTCTGTTACAACTCAACTAGAACTAACTTACAGCTAGGTTTGAATGCGTATTTATACACTCGAACACGTTCTCGAACATTTCACAAAATATTAGCAGGCCAACGCGTTTGAACAAACTCAATTTGAAACACTCATTTTGAAATACAAAAATTCTGTTTTCTACTCAAATATAAAAATTACACTACTTTCCATAGAAATAGATCTTATACATTTAATTTTCGTCACAATACCTTCTAGATCATTATGAGCTCTCGAAGTTTCTTTTTCAACTGATCCGGAATCCGTTTTTTTGAAGAATGTAGTTAACCTTGGAGTTTTTGCTAGGACTTCTTCATTTTTCTTCGATTTTTCTGCCGCTCGCTTGCGGAACTCAGCTCCGCTGAATCTTTTACGGTTGTCACTCATGACAAAATGTAGTGTTGAATAAAGTCGTCAAACAAAACTGTTAGGGATAAAAGAAAATATTAATTTTGGTTCAAAATGTAAATCCTACTATGACACGGTAAATATTAGTGTCCGACCGAAACTGGAATTTTAGGCCGAAGCCGAAGCCGTAGCCGAATATTCGGCATAATCCTATATTCGGCCGAAAACCGAAGCCGAATCCGAATACGATTTTTTTTTTTTATTTCATAACAATTCATTCATTTGTTTCCTGAATAACCAAAAAACCTTACAAAAATACATACATAGTTGTAAACCAAAATAAAAAAATTTACCCCCATATTCATAAAAAATTAAATTGGTTTATAGTACTTTTTAAAATGACATTTTCATACAAATTTTGAATTATATGACCTCAATAAACCTTTTATATTTTTTTATGAATAAGGGGGTTAGTCTTTGTGTTAATAGCATTTTAACAATGTATAAAAAAAGTTTGAAAAAATATCTTGCAGTTTCTAGAGATGCACTAAGAAAAAACAGCTGACTACAGTCTGAACTCAAGTATTTAATAAGTATATAATTTCGCGTAAGTTATCGTTCGAAATCTTAGGTCTGTTCAATAACACAAAAGTATTACTGGAAGTTGCGATTTTCTGTCGCTTATAAAAAATCAAAAACTCGTAAAAATCAGACAATTTTTTTGTTATTAAACACGTCTATTATTCGGCCTTTTCAGCCGAAGACCGAAGCCGTAGCCGAATAAAAAATACTAGCCGAATAGGCCGAATACCGAAACTTGGCCGAATATTCGGTCGGACACTAGTAAATATGTAGTTAAGCAAATTGGATATATGTATATTGGAATCTCACTTACCTCAAAAATGTCCACCAATTGAAAACTTTTTGAAACCAATTTTATGGTAATGCTATTCACATTTAAAACGAAGTTTTAACTCACTTTTTAATATGCACTACGGGAAAATACACAAACCGAAAGTATTAATTTCACGCTTTTGCAAATTTATTTGCAGATAGTGATGGCATGTTTTCGTACTAAAACTCTTTAATCTCGGTACTCGAAACATGAACCGTATTTGTTAAAGGGGGTTGTGCTTTTAGGACAAACATTTGTTAATAGCAGTTTATGGTAACTAGATAGGGGTATCTTTTTTTTGTATTTGCAATAACTTAACCGACTAAGTGCGGTTGAAAAAAAAAGCAGCCAACAGAATAGGTCGATACAAAATGATATCATAACATTGTTAAGTGTGTATAATAAACAACTTTTTATTAATATGAATTAACGAAAAATTACAAAACTTTAAACTGGGTTTTCACCGATTAAAAGGCAAAGAGCTTTTTACATGGATACCCTAGTAAATAGTGAATTTCGAAACTCCGGTGGAAGAACTGCAACTATTTTTTGTAAGGCACCTTTGCGAACATTATAGACTTTATTCATCGTATATTTATCACAAATGTGCAAGCCAAATACATAAATAAAATGAACAACTCTTTATTTTTGGTATGAAACGTATCGCAAACGTTTAGAAACGTTACCGAAACGGTACCAAAAGTACTAATTCATTCCATCTCTAGTAACAGGTGAACTGAACGACCGAATCAATAGCTCGGGGAATACCCGAACTTCTAACTCTCAATCAGTGCTACCGCTTTGGAAATGTTCCACCAAATCTGGTAGATTTTATATGAAAGGACGTCATTAAAAGCAGAAATTAATTTGAATCATATAGAACAACTATACATGTATGTATGTACATACACAAAAGATATTTCACTGATCTTTTCGTATAAAATCTAGTTTTGCCAAAATTCTTTTTCGGGAGTAATAAATATAATAGAATAAATGTAAGAAAAATAATAAATGTACAAAAAATTCCCAAAATTTGCCGCCCTTCAATTCCTGCCGCCCGAGGCAACTGCCTACTGTGCCTATATGGTTAATCCGGGCCTGGCGATACAGAATGGCTAAATTGCCAGATTTTTACAGCTTAAATACAGCTATGGTCAGAGCTTTAGCGCACTTTCCCTTGTACTGCAAAATAGTACAGTAATTCTTAAGATATAACGAATTGCACATAAATTTTTGAGGCATAGTATTGTATTGTTCTCTTCAAATGAGAAGAGAATTACGGTTATAATTCTTTAATATTTGTTTTTGCTAAATTTTTCTTCACATCCGTCTGAATTGCATTGGACATCGATTTAGCGCATTTACGCTTTTTTTCTATTACTTGCGATTGGTTGAAAAAGTTAATAGTTTCTTGGTTAATATTTAATGAATAACCTCTTCTCTGATAATTTTGTTAAATTTCCTGGAAGAAAATACTGGTCGGTTTGACAAAAAAGAACCTTTTTTAATCAGGGCCAATCAAGGGCAAAATTTTAAGAATTTTGGTGTGTTTTCGAGAAAAATGGTGTACAATGCCATCAGAGATGTGAGTTCGGATCCAGTGGTTGAAATAATTGCGGAATTGTGGTCAAATGTGTACAGAAAACTTAAACGAAGACTCCTGAATGAAAATAAGAAGTATAGGCGCATAGGCAGGAAAACGCCGCTCCTGTCAAACAAGAACATTAAAGCACCTTTGTCATTCTCAAGAATCCACATACTCAAAGGTGTATAGTTTTAAGAAATTGTACTTTTTTCGGATGCAACCAAAGTAGACCTTATCTGTCCTGGGAGTAAATTCTGGTGCTATGAAATGATATCGCGAAAAAATATTTGTATGATTTTGAAGTTTCTTTTCACAAATTTTCTATGAAAATTCTTTTCATTTTATCATTTCATAGAACACGAATTTGCCCCCTGGTGAGAAAAGTGTGTGCAACATGAAAAAAATCAAGAAACCAATCCACCGTACTCCGAAAACATGGTAGTGAGAACTGGGAAGTTTTAGGACGCGGTCTAGCGTAGTGTTCTTGCTTTCACAGGAGCCGCGTTTTCCTGCTTATGCGCCCATACTTTTTATTTTCATTTAGGAGTCTTCTTATAAGTTTTCTGGACACAGTCGAGCACAATTCCGAAATTATTTCAACCACTTTCAATGGTAAGGACTTAAAAGGATGCTTTTTACTCTTTCCTCCGAAAATTTTATCCCCATGCGGAAAAGTTTTACGAGGGGATCTTTACGTTTTTTGTTATGTTTTGACAAATTAGGATCCGAACTCACATCTCTGCTGGCATTGTACACTATTCTTCGCGAAAACATACCACAATTATTGAAATTTTGTCCTTGATTGGTCCCTGATTAAAAAGGTTCTTTTTTGTCAAACCGACTAGTATTTTCTTCCAGGAAATTTAACAAAATTATCAGAGAAGAGGTTATTCATTAAATATTAACCAAGAAACTATTAACTTTTTCAACCAATCGCAAGTAATAGAAAAAAAGCGTAAATGCGCTAAATCGATGTCCAATGCAATTCAGACGGATGTGAAGAAAAACTTAGCAAAAACAAATATTAAAGAATTGAAATGGTAATTCTTTTGTCCTTTGAAGAGAGCAATACAATACTCTTGTTATGCCTCAACAATTTATGTGCAATTCATTATATCTTAAGAATTACTGAACTACACAGAGCCAAAAATGCCTAATAAAATATAACAAAAGTCATATGATATCTCTATAGATTTTTTTCAGGGAGAAGTTCTTTTTTATTAAATTTGAAGAGAAAATCTTATTAATGTTTACAATGTTTCGTGAAGGGTGAATACCTTGCCGCGGTACGAGGGCTTAAGTCGATAGCCACAGGGCTACACTGCCCTTGTGATCATAGCTCCGTACGGCACTTCATCACGAGAGCAGTCTAGCCTCTCTGGCGCGACGACAAACATCTTCCCCCTCCCAATCCAGGGTGTTATGCGAAACCGTGCCCATTGGACGTTTGCAGCCGGGAGGCAAAGCGTGGCTGTATTTGAACGGAGCCTCTCTGATACCGGGTCGCCTCAGAGAGTAAGCATGGCCTTACCGCGGTACGGGGCTCTGCCGCGGCGGACGAGACATTTTCCCCTACTCTTCCCTTGACACTAAGCTGGCCTTGTCCGAACAAGATGAACTGAAATAACGTAAATAAAAACGAAAAACCTAAAAAACAAACAACGCCATATTTCAATCCTCAGCAGAGGAGAGCTATGGAGGAGCAAGCGAGAAAGCAACAACAAGGCCGGAGGACAACCTCCGCTCCACAATCAAGGGGGGGATCGACAGCGATGGCAACTACGAGTCGGTCAACCAAACCTCTATCGAGTCAGATTGACGTGATGGGAGCTAGCACCAGTGCGGTTGCCAACGCAGCTAAGCGGACAACGGCGGATGCTAAACTCCCATCAACCGCTGATATGAAAACCAGTATCTTTACGTCTGTGGCTGCGGTCTCACGACCTGGCCTTGGAGTTTCGAAGGAGAAGGAAGCTGCAACTGAGATTTCGGCAAAGGGAGCGGACGCGATGGCAACTACGGGTCCGTCGGGCCATCCCCAAGGACCGGTGGCGTTACGTGCGAAATGAACTCGGCAACATTCTTCTCAACGTTGCTCCGGAGTTTCCGGGTAGTTCGGCGAGAGCACCAGGGTCAGGTTAAATTACTCGCATGCGAGGATGCAAGAACCGTAGCGCTGTACAAGGAAGCAGCTGCTAAACTGGGTGAAGTCTACAAGGGCGCAAAGATCGAGGTCGTCGACTGGAAGGACATTCCAGCTCGTCCAAGGGCAAGGTCGTGGATTCCGGCCATCCCTGACGAACCCGAGAGAATTCTCGGGCTGCTACGGCTAATGAATCCGTCCCTCCCAGCGCATGGCTGGAGTGTCAATCTGGTCGGGGATGCGGTAGGGCCCGACGATAAAGAGTCAATCGAGCCCCTCAAAAGGTGCAATGGCCTAGTACACTACAGCGTAGGCCAGATCGTTATCCACGTCTATCGTGGTGATGCTCAGCACGCTGCCTTCTCGGCTGCTCCGGGGGAACCGGAAGACGAATTACCAGAAGAGGAAGAGGAGGATTCCGATGCGGAAAGCATGTTATCCGCCACGTCCCTTGGTGATAGTGCTGTGATCAACTCGGAGATGGAGGACAGCCTACAGGACGAGGAAGTCCTCGACGTCACGGTGGTAGCAGCCAACGCTGAGCGATAAACATCTAACGCTACAGACAGCAGGACTCCCGCAACGCCATATCGGGCAGTTAATCGGAACAACTCGTCGTTGATAGGCAACCTCCGTGATGGGGCAAACCTCGACGATATGGGGACGGCAGGGAAGGCTGTGCGCTCTCATGTTGGTGGTGCTTCAGATTAATCTGCACAAACCTAAAGTGGCCTCGGCTGCTTTAAGTAGTCGTCTTTCTAAAGGCGACGTGGATGTGGTCCTCATCCAAGAACCCTGGGTCAATAGCTCGAGAATCTGCCGATTGGGGACTAAGGGCTTCAAGCTCATTCGAGCCAGCGAGGTGAGCAAAGTCAGAACGTGTATTTTGGTCAAGTCTGAGTTGAACTCCTTTCTCCTACCTAACTACACCAATGGTGATATTACCGCTATCAGTCTAATGGTCGACAGCACCCGCCTGACGGTGGCGTCGGTCTATATGCCCTACGACGCCGAAGAACCTCCACCATAAACGGAGGTGAAAGACCTGGTGTCAAATTTCTGCACGGGTAATCTTATTATTGGAGCGGACGCTAATGCTCACCATGTCCAATGTGGGAACCCCGATATCAATGCCAGGGGCGAGTCTCTGTTTGATTACCTCTTAAAAACTAACCTTGTAATTTGCAACGTGGGTAATGAGCCTACTTTTATCACTAAGACCCGCAGGGAGGTCATAGACCTCACTATCTGTAGTGAAGGCGCTTATGAGTGGGTCAGAAAATGGCGGGTTCTGGAAGAACATTTACTCTCCGACCACCTTTACATAGAAATGGTTCTAGACTTTATTGTAGAACAACCAATCATGAAGCGCAATCCACGTAAAACTAATTGGCAGTTACACAATGAAATATTAGACAGAGACCTACCAGTACTGCCCTAACAAGCCCCCTCATCAGTAGAGGAGCTGGAGGATCTTGTTACTACATTTACATCGGCGCTCTCAAATGATCTAGGACAGGCTTGTCCAGTGCCAAATCACGCGGTAAACACAAGCCACATTGGTGGGCCTACGATTAGGACTCGCTCCGCAAATCATGCCAGAAACAATTTAACAAGGCCAAGAGCCTCGGCTCTGAGCCTCATTGGCACGAATATAAAGCTAAACTAAGGGCCTACAAAAAAAGCTCTGAGACAGGCGAAGAGAACATCGTGGAAAAATTTCTGCACTGGCGTCGAAAAGGTCGACGACACAGCGAGACTTAGACGAGTCCTCTCGAAAAGTCAAACAGCCATCAGCTATTTGCGAAAACCTGAGGGATCCTGGACCAGCACGGAAGAGGAAACCCTTGAGCTGCTTTTGAATACACATAGGGGGGAATACAGATAGGGGCTTCGCAGACGATTTAGCTATTGCATTCAGAGGCAAGTTCCCACAAACTCTGTGTGACCTGAGGCAAGTAGCACTGCGAGAAGTTTCGACGTGGTCCTCTCGCTGCGGACTTAGCATCAACCCGGGGAAAGTGGAACTTGTCCTCTTCACCAACAGGTACAAAATACCGCCACTAAGCCTACCAGAACTAGATGGCACGCGCCTGGGCTTGTCGGATAAGGCCAAGTTTCTAGGCATAGTTCTGGACAGGAAATTGAATTGGAAGGAGAATGTTCTTCAGCGCCAGAAGAAAGCTTGCATCGCTCTTTACACATGCAAAAGAGCCATTGGCAAAACATGGGGTCTCAGCCCTAGAGTATGCAGTTGGATCTACACGGCCATCATTCGCCCAATCATGCTGTATGGAGTCGTCGTATGGTGGCCTGCGCTGAGCAAGGCAACATACCTGAATCTATTGCGGAAAGTCCATAGATCCAATATGATTTGTATAAGCGGTGCGCTAAGGACAACGCCCAACGAAGCCCTCCAGGTCATTCTGGGCATTTTGCCACTTGATCTGGAAGGGTTTCGGTCAGCGGCGGCATCAGCTCTGCGCCTAAGGGAAACCTCCAGTTGGGGTGCGGGTACTATTGGACACTCCAGTATTCTGGAATCTTACAGCCTTCTCACTCTAAGCACAGATCGTTGTGCGACCGCTACAGTCGGGGATAGCTGTTTCAAAATAAACATTCCCAGCAGAGAAGACTGGGAGAGGACGGATTGGTGTCCCGAAACAAATGGTGGCACTTCTTTATACACCGACGGCTCGAAGTTGGACGGCAGAGTTGGAGGAGGGGCTTATTCAAGGGATTTGGACCTTGAGCTCTCCTTCAGACTACCTGATCATTGTAGCGTAGTCTCGGCAATCCTGGACGCCGCGGCCTGGTTAAGCAAACGTGTTATCGGAGAAGATATCGCTGTTTTCAGCGATAGCCAAGCGGCCATCAAATCCCTTGGCTCATACACGTTCAACTCTGAACTGACGCTCAGCTGTCGTCGATCTCTTCAGGAGATGGCCCAACAGAACCGCGTAAACCTCATATGGGTCCCGGGACATTGAGGGAAACTGTAAGGCAGACGAGCTTGCCAGGCAGGGCACGACCAAGCAGGTTCTTCAGGATAAAGAGCGCTTAGGTATGCCGTTTGCCACATGCAAACTAATGCTGAAGGAGCACACACACCGTCAAGCCAACGAAAGATGGCTGCAATCCCCAGGGTGTCGGATATCGAAACAAACCTGGCCAAAATGGGATCTTAAAAGGTCTAAACGCAATTATGCCCTAACTAGGAGGGAAATCTCCATATTGATAGGGGTATTAACCGGTCACTGTCTCATTGGTAGGCATGCAGAAAGGCTAGGTGTGCCCTACCGACGATGCTGCAGGAGTTGCAAAGATGATGAGGAGGAGGAAATAATGGAGCACCTCATCTGCAACTGTCGGGCTTTAAGCGGCGCGAGAACGCGCTTTGAAAACATTAATAAGTTCCGTTCCTGGATAGCCTAAGCCAGATCGCGGAACTGGACATAAAGGACTTGATGGCCTTCATAAAGTCATCTAAGTGGTTCGAGGAGGAGTAACGGTGTCGGTTTAGGAGTTTCAGTCCCAGGATTCTGCTATGTGGAAAATCCCAAAAACTCAGGGATTTTCCATATGGGTTCCGGCACTGACTTTCCTTGTGTTGGTGGTATCACAACGGGCCTTTCAAAACTGGCCTAAGTGTGCCTCTGCGGCAGCCACTTGAACCTAACCCTAACCTTACAAAGGGAAATCTTGCAAAAAACGAACCAATTTCTTAGAAGTTTTCAAAGAGAAATCATGCAAAAAAAGAACTGATGTCTGTTTGAAAGTACATATGTATTAATAAGATGATCTTAGGGTTCCAAACAAGAAGATATAGCTTATTAACTGAGTTCTGCATAATTGTGTTTATTAATAAGATGATCTTAGGGTTCCTAACAAGAAGATTTGACTTATTAATGTTTTCATAAAGAAATCACATATTATTGAGAAGATGTTATTTTTAATATTTCAAATAAAAAAAATAAAAATTATATTTCAGAGCTGTCTTCGAGAACCTCAGATTATCAGTTACGATTAAATTTTAGATTTATCTTGTATTGCCTTTACCTTCTTATGTTGCCTCTTTATATTGCCTGAAGCCATCTATCTCACCGCACTCTTCCTCACATTGCCTACCACACTTGCCATATTGCCACCACCGCGAATCGAACTAACCACATATTGAATGCTGAACACATTTGTTTACCATCGAGCCATCGTGTACTTCTGCTCCCCAGCGTCTAATTGCAGCTTTGTTCTAGATGATGCAAGATTTCCCTTTGAAAACATTAATAAGTCAAATCTTCTTGTTTGGAACTCTAAGAAATCAATTCGTTTTCTGCAAGATTTCCCTTTGAAAACATTAATAAGTCAAATTTTCTTCTTAGGAACCCTAAAAAATCAGTTCGTTTTCTGTAAGAACCCTAAGAAAACAATTCGTTTTCTGCAATATTTCCCTTTGAAAACATTAACTAACTAACCCTAAGATCATCATATTAATAATAATAAACAGTTATCTGCAAGATTTCCCTTTGAAAACATTAATTAGTCAAATCTTGTTAGGAATCCTAAGAAATAAGTTCGTTTTCGGCTAGATTTCCCTTTGAAAACATTAATAAGTAAAATCTTCTTGTTAGGAACCCTAAG
Organism: Campiglossa producta; assembly: GCA_964058755.1. Lineage (NCBI taxonomy): Eukaryota > Metazoa > Arthropoda > Insecta > Diptera > Tephritidae > Campiglossa > Campiglossa producta. The sequence goes on from CAXKVI010000005.1 coordinate 26,112,769, forward strand.
AAATCAGTTCATTTTCTGCAAGAACCCTAAAAAATCAATTCGTTTTCTGCAAGATTTCCCTTTGAAAACATTAATAACTCATATCTTCTTGTTTGGAACCCTAAGTTCATCTTATTAATAACTAGCTGAACCCGCAGGCGTTGCCCTGCGTAAAATTGTGTCTTTGAAATCAAAATTTCTATAACCGATAGTTTGTTAATCCGCGGACATTTTTTACCAAAAAATATATATTTTTAAAAGTGTCAGAATAATTTTTACCATCGGTCTTTTTCTAGTTGAAAATCCATTTTTTCTCTTTTTTTGGGGGGGTTTTTCTTTTCAAAATAGAAAAAAAATTCAACTACTTACTGTTCCTTTTTAAAAAATTTTTTTTTTTTTTGGGAATTTTTCGGGAATTTTTTTGGATATTCTTCGATTCTGGCCAGAGAACAATCTGAATTGGTGTCCATCATCCAAATCGGTGCAGGCGTTCTTGAGTTATAAGTGTTTCTACTAACGCCACTTTCTTTTATATATATACATATATAGATAATAAACAGTTATCTGCAAGATTTTCCTTTGAAAACATTAATTAGTCAAATCTTGTTAGGAATCCTAAGAAATAAGTTCGTTTTCTGCAAGATTTCCCTTTGAAAACATTAATAAGCCAAATCTTCTTGTTGGGAACCCTAAGAAATCAGTTCGTTTTCTGAAAGATTTCCCTTTGAAAACATTAATAAGTCATATCTTCTTGTTTGAAACCCTAAGATCATCTTATTAATAGTAATAAACAGTTATCTGCAAGATTTCCCTTTGAAAACATTAACAAGTCAAATCTTTTTATTTGGAACCCTAAGAAATTAGTTCCTTTTCTGCAAGATTTCCCTTTGAAAACCTTAATAAGTCAAATCTTCTTGTGAGGAACCCTAAGATCATCTTATTAAAACAATAAGTTTTTCTCTTTCACCTTTTTTTATATTTTTAAGGAAATCTTGAGAAGATTTTCTTATTAATAACACACTAGGATCGCCCGTGGTCGAAATTCGACTTAAATTTGCTTCAACTCTCTCTTAAAAAATGAAACTTTGAAATAAAATAAACATTTTCATGGCCACAAATGCAAAACCAAGAAAGTGGGTGGGAAAAAACTGAGGTTTACACCGTTTTGCATATGTTATAGGAGAGCAACTTACTTGGTTTTGTTTTGTCCCGAGAGATATAGCCTGTCATAGACTTCTTCATGAACGTTAACAAATTTCCTTCATACAATTTGTTTATATTAGTCACTTTTTCCAAAATTTTGATGTATAAATTGATAAATAACTGAAAATATCTTTGAAAATAGTATATGTAAACGTAATTTAGGAGGGTAATGCCTGGTAACGGCAAAGTTCGCCGTCAATTTAACAGCCACTTTATTTAACCTTTATTTTAACAGGAGGATAAACTGGCTGATAAATTTATAGTGAGCGTTAAAGTTGACGGCTAGTCGTGAAAACGGCCCTAAAGGTCGCAATATGCTTATTTTATCAACTCGCTGTCAAATATGTGCGGACACAAAATCCCCGCATTTGGAACTCTTTGCCTTTGCGTACGTTATATAAGGCTCCACTTACTCACGCTCACGTGCGCGAAGATGAGTATAGCTCGCTTATATCGTTATTTTAATTCACAAAGACCCTAACCAACAAACGAAACATTTGCCAGAAAAAGTAAATTGGTGAGTTAGTACAGATAGTTAGAGAAGCAAAATATTAAAAAGCGCTTCCGGATTCGTGATCCTGAGGCCAAACCCCGTCTTTTGAGCTATCTCCCATAATTTTAGCTAATTTATTAGCGGTTGACCCCTAAAGGAAACAAATACCCAAAAATGTGTTTTTCGTAAAAAAAGTAGAGTTAGGGTGATTTCGTTTCATCAAAAAACGCGCATTTTTTACACTCTTCAATTTTCCGTTTTCGTTTGCAAAATGAAGGTAAAACGTCAAAAAAATATGTTTTCATTTCCTAAAAAACTCACACTTTTTACCCTCTGAAGCTTTGACAGGGTAGTTGGTTGCACTGAAAATCAGCAGACGAAAATTTTATTTGACAGATAAATTTGGTGAAAAAAAATTGGATTTTGCAATAACAATTGAATATGGTTGATAAGCGAAACCTAATTATTCATGCACATAGCATAGCAACGGGCAATGTTTTTTGTTCGTTTTTATCGATATAGCAGTTTCATGTAGAACGGGTACACTTTTATCACACTTTTACAGTATTCTGTGCAAGGGTGTAAACATGTTCAACGAAATCAGCATTAGTGTCATGTAAAATTGTTCTTTAGTTAAAGTCCGTACGATATTTAAATTTCGATCTTAACATTGTGGAATTTTCTTACAAAATCATATCGTTAAAAAAATTGGTAAAGTTTTATTTATTGGGAAAAAGTTAAATATATAAAGCCAGAAGTGAAGCTGGATTTCTTAGCTTACAAATGGTGTTTAAATGCCGAAGATGATATGATTTGGTACATTTTGTTGTTTTTTTTTTGGCAAAAGCAAGTGGCAGCTGCTGGATCTTTGCATAGATATGTACGTGTGTGTGTAAGGGAATGAGCACATGGTTGTGTCTTTGGGAGTTTTATAAGAGTGCTGAATAGTGATGTATAGTTCGGGTATAACGGAATGTGGAGATAACAAAATAGCTGGAGAGTTTGGAGACCTCTTTTTGTTTAATAACAAATAAACTAAAAATAATTTTCAAAATTTTTTTTGGTGAGACACAAGATTAGTCCATTCTAAGTTTCCAATATAAATTTTATTGAGATCTATCCATAAATACTATACGAAATTGGGTTACAACTGCTTGTATGGGGAGAGTGTTAGCCTATTAATATATAGTGATAAAAAGAAATCGCAAAGAAATAAGAAGAAATTGCACTTAATAATATCAATAAGAATTTCATCATTAAACCAAAAAATTCGCGTATAGTTTTTTTTCGCTTCCGTCGTTTCGACTGCCCTGAGCCCAAATTTTATTTTATTAGGCATTTTTGGCTCTGTGTATTTTGCAGTAGCTGTATGTTGTTACATAGATTTCAGAAGGGGGAGAATGGGACTCGACCATCAATATCTCAAAAAAATTAGGTGGTAATTTATTGTGTTTTGGTTTGAAGCTCCTCAAATATGAATATTACCAATTTGTTCTTTTAAGGAATTACACCACACTTTCTCACGTTGCCTCACCACACTCGCCATATTGCCTTCACCGCGAATCGAACTAGCACTGTTTGAATGCTGAACTCAGGTGTCTACCATGTTGCCATCGTATACTTAGGATTGCCAGCGTCAAATTACAGCTTTGTTCTAAATAGAGCTGCAGACCCCCGGTTATCGAGCAGATCGATACTCGCTCGAAACTCGTTCGTTGTTCAACTTCCCGAATGTTTGCTCGAAAATTTCAATCTTTTGATCCAACAAATTTAAAATTTAAGCAAAAATTTCATTTATTTATATTCATGGAAACCATTTATTTTGCATTTTAGCGATAGATCTACTATGTATCAAGAAATGGTTAAACCTGAAAATGAAGTGCTGACAAAGTAATCAACATCAAATCAAAACAATAAATAAAAATATGGCTCGATATGCCTGAGTTCAAGCTCGAAAATTTTCAAGTACTGAACATCGAACGAGTATTCGAGTACTCGTTGAACATTTGCCGGGCTACTCGAAAATGTGAGAACGGAATCGAGAGCTATGGTTCTAAATCAGGGAGGCAAACCGGTTTTGAACCGAACCACAGCTGATTTTCAGTCTTTGAACCGAACCAAAAACCGAACCTTTTTTTTCTGAGATGTATGAACAGAAACGAAAACCGCGAAAAAAGTGGTTCGGTTCAAAATTAGAACAAATTTTAAAGAGTTTCAAGCTTCATGCCTAAAACATAAATTTTCCTGGAAATCGCAACAACCCTGCGAAAATCGAGAGTACTCTATTTCCTATCCAAAGAGTACTCCAATTGGAGCATCAGAGTACTCCAAATGTAATCCTTTTTCATATAAAAATTGTGCTCCAATTAACATTGCGATGTCCTTGGACTGGACCACCTACTCCAATCTTCGCTTTGTTTCTGCTACAGTCAGAGTACTTTGCAATATACTCCAATGTTGTTACTTCTTGGAGTATATGTGGCAGTTATCACTAATAAATGTTATAAAATTATTGTAAACTTGCATATCTTCACTTTAATATTTAATGCAACGCTTTATATAAGGTTTTAATATTTTGTGCTTTACGCAACACTGCATTTCATATATGTTTCTTATATCCCATATCGTTACTCACCTTTGTAAAACAAACGAAATAGACAAATAGACATAGAAAAGAAGAGAAATAAAATATAGAATATTTAATTCGTCACTGTCCAGCTACCCGAGCGCATCTCATTTTTCTCATTTCACCGCTCACGCCACATTGGTGTCAGAAAGTCCCGTAAACGTGTACCGTTTTTTTGTAATTCTTTTTTTGTAAAGTTTTTTTCTTGTTTGCACATTAATTACTGTGCCATCGTAAAAAAATTTGTTTAATTGTCGATATAAAAGTACCGTAGAATTGTTTTTTTTTTCCTCTTTGCGATGGATAACGAATTACATGGGCAAGACAGCCTGATGGTCACTGGAAGCGATGTAGTCTCTGGCGCTGACCAACTGCGTGGTGGTGATCCACAAAATACAACGCAACAACAGGAGTTCACAGCTGAAATATTCGCTCCAACCCAACTTGGAACACCAGTGCTCTTGGGTCATCCCCAGCAGACCACTATTCTACCAAGAGTGCCACAAAGGATTGCACCTCAAACACAACAACACGTCACACAATTACCAATGGCCGCAAATCAAGTACCGGTCTTACAGCAACAGCGTCAAACACCCCCACCGTTACTCCAACAGCAGCCTTCAATGCATAATGAATATCATGCACGCATTCCAATGCCACGTCTAACACCTAACGATATGGATGCATGGTTCACCTCAGTAGACTATTGGTTCAGGGCATGTAATATGCGTAGTGATACTCAACGATACTACCACGTTATGGCAACGATGGACCCCCTAACACTACCAACAATTGGGCAAATATGTAGAAACGCCGAAAATCCCCAACGAGTGGCTACCACGGCCATAGGCATGTATGATTATTTGAAACGCGAACTATTAAAATACTTTGGGGAGAGTCAGCAGCGGAGAATACAGCGATTGCTGGAAGAAATGGTGCTGGGCAGCCAACGACCCAGTCAGTTGTACAACGCTATGCGACGTGTCGCTGGAAGTTCATTTTCCGAAGATGCACTTCGTGCAATGTGGATTCAACGTTTGCCCGAGCTCGTCCGTGCATCTGTCATCGCTCGAGAAGGTCCAATTGACGTACAACTAGCAGTTGCTGATGCTATAATGGAAACAGTCTCTCAACGAAAAGTATGCGCTGTATCCCAAACATCGAACGCTCCATCAGCAGAGGTTGCAGCTACACTAGCAGAGATTACAGGCGCAATTAGCCAATTAAATAAAAAGTTCGACGATTTGAATACTCGTGGACGTAGCAGCCAGCGTAACACTAGACGATTACGTTCTCGTAGTGGGCGTAGCAGCAGCAGCAATCATCGTACTCGTAGTGCATCAACAAATTCACAGGAATGTTGGTATCACCAAACATTTGGAGACGCAGCAACACGCTGCCGAAGCCCGTGCAGCTGGCGTCAACAACGGGCTGGCAATGAAAACGGCAGACGAGATTGACAACCAACACCCACCTGCGGGGCAGCGAAAGTCTCATGTAGCGCAGGTATCAACCAAATATTTGTCGCCGATAAATCATCAAATATCAAATATCTCATCGACACTGGCGCCGACTTCAGCGTTTTGCCAAAAGTAAGTAATAAAACACCTTTGCAACCGACATCCGTAAAACTCTACGCTGCAAACGGGTCGGAAATTAACACAAATGGAATTCTTCGGCGTAATATTAATCTTGGCCTGAGACGAAATTTCGAATGAAAATTCATGGTAGCCGACGTTAACACACCAATCATTGGCAGTGATTTTATTCGTCACTACCATTTAACTATCGACTTGAAGCGCAATATGTTGATAGATAAAATCACTAATCTCGATGTGCCGTGCATTATTAGCAATGGACTAAATGTGCAGATTAAGGCCTTCGATTGTAACGAGCCTTTTGCTAACTTATTATTAGAGTTCAAAGATCTCACGGAGATGACGTCCGAACGCCGACCTGTCAATACGGATGTCCATCACGTTATAGAGACATCGGGGCAACCAGTTAAGGCTCGAGTACGAAAACTCGATCACGTAAAGCTCGCAGCAGCAAAAGCCGAGTTTGAATATTTAATGAGAATCGGGGTATGTCGTCCGTCCAAAAGCAACTGGGCCAGCGCACTCCACATGGTTCGAAAGGCAGATGGCAGTTGGCGACCATGTGGGGACTACCGAGCGCTGAACAAGATTACCGTTCCCGACAGGTACCCGATCCCATTCATACACGATTGCACTGCGATACTCACTGGAAAAACTGTTTTCGGTAAGATTGACTTGCAGCGCGCATTTCACCAAGTACCAGTCAGACCCGAAGACGTAAAAAAGACAGCCATAGTGACACCATTCGGTCTTTTCGAATTCACTCACATGACTTTCGGGCTTCGAAACGCAGCGCAGACTTTCCAACGGTTAGTGCACGAAACTCTACGCGGATTGACATATGCATAGCCTCCACAAGCATTTCCGAGCACACACCACATTCGATTAGTGTTCGAGCGACTGCGGCAAACAGGCCTTACAATAAACCCTTCAAAGTGTGAGTTTGGCAAGACACAGTTGAAGTTTTTGGGCCACCTCATCACAAAACATGGTATTCGTCCTCTACCCGACAAAGTGGATGCCATACTTCGTGTACAGAGACCGACTACAGCCAAAGAATTGAACAGCTTCACCGCAACAGTTAAGTTTTATAGAAAAATTTTACCTGGTGCTGCACAGCGCCAAGCACCTTTGCAAATGTTAGTCTACATCAATAAACGCAATGAACGACGCCCTATTAAATGGAATGATGAAGCAGTTCGCGCTTTCGAGGAATGTAAGAAGGACTTAGCAAACGTAGCAACTTTAGCATACCCTACAATCGGAGCTCAGCTACAATTAACTACTGATGCTTCCGACACCGTTGTAGGAGCAGTGCTACACCAGCTGATTGACAACGAGCCACAACCTCTGGGTTATTTTTCACGACGATTATCCGATACTCGTACGACAGGGAGCTTTTGGCAATTTACCTAGCCATTAAGCATTTTCAGTTTATGATAGAAGCGAACAACACTACAATTTTTACAGATCACAAACCACTGATCTATGCTTTCAATCAGCGTTCAGGTAAAGGTTCACCACGACAAATCTGACATTTGGACTACATAAGCCAGTTCAGTACCGACATATGCCATATTCCTGCTTCAGCTAATCAAACGGCAGACATGCTATCTCGTATCAACATGTTGGAAGCACTTAACTATGCTAACATGGACTCGGAACAAAAACATGATAGTGATACCAACGCTTTACTCCAGGGTAAGAAACATCATTCACTCAAACTAAAACATTTCACTTTACCAGGTACGCAAGATCAATGCTTTGTGACACATCCACATGTAACATTCGGCCAGTGGTGCCGTACAACTTCCGCAATCAGGTTCTGCATACGCTACATGATCTTGCACACCCAGGTGCAAACGTTTCGTGTGGTTAAACATGCGAAAGGATTGTAAGCAGTTCGTTCGGGCATGTCACTCTTGCAACCGCAGCAAGATTCAACGGCACAACAGAACACCTCTGGTACGAATGGAAATGCCAGACCAACGATTTGAAGTAGTCCACATGGACATAATTGGACCAATGCCGCTGTGTCACGGTTTTCGCTATTGCTTAACATTCCTAGATCGCTTTTCACGATGGCCTGAAGCCATTCCCTTAGCAGACATTCAGGCTGAAACGGTTTGCCGAGCATTTCTGAACGAATTCGTAGGTCGCTACGGAGTGCCAAAGAAACTTGTCACCGACCAAGGTGCTCAATTTGAGTCAAACATATTCTCAGAGTTGCTTCGTACACTAGGAATACAGGTGAACGAACGTCGCCATACAACCCACAAACAAATGGTCTGGTCGAGCGATGGCATCGCACATTTAAAATTGCCATTCTCGCTACAGGAAAAGACAATTGGGTAGACAACTTAGGCTTAACACTTCTTGGTCTTCGAAATGCAATAAAAGACGATATTAAGTCATCGCCTTCAGAGATGCTGTTTGGAAAAACAACACGACTTCCCGGAGAATTTTTTACTCAAAGAGAGAGTGTTCAGCTGAACATCGCCTTCGTCGACAAGCTACGAACTCATTTGCAAAATATTCGACCAGTAGAAACTTCATGGCATTCTCCAATCACACCATTCGTCAACAGAAATTTAATGGAATCAACACACGCCTACGTCAGAAATGATAGAGTCAAACCGTCCACTATTCTACGATGGACCATATGAAATAATAAACAAAAGCAATAAAACATTCACCATCAAAGTAAAAGGTAGAAACGTCGTTGTATCACTTGATCGGGTTAAGCCAGCGTATTTTCTAGTCGACGAAGCAACAAATACCGATGGTACTACAAACTTGCCAACAAGCAGACGCCTTCCTACAAAAGCATTGACGGAATTCTAGGAAGGGGGTACTGTGGCGGTTATCACTAATAAATGTTATAAAATTATTGTAAACTTGTGGCTTCGGCTGCTTTAAGTAGTCGTCTTTCTAGAGGCGACGTGGATGTGGTCCTCATCCAAGAACCCTGGGTCAAAAGCTCGAGAATCTGCGGATTGGGGACTAACGGCTTCAAGCTCATTCGAGCCAGCGAGGAGAGCAAAGTCAGAACGTGTATTTTGGTCAAGTCTGAGTTGAACTCCTTTCTCCTACCTAACTACACCAATGGTGATATTACCGCTATCAGTCTAACGGTCGACAGCAGCCGCCTGACGGTGGCGTCGGTCTATATGCCCTACGCCGCCAAAGAACCTCCACCATAAACGGAGGTCAAAAACCTGGTGTCAAATTTCTGCACGGGTAATCTTATTATTGGAGCGGACGCTAATGCTCACCATGTCCAATGGGGGAGCTCCGATAACAATGCCAGGGGCGAGTCTCTGTTTGATTACCTCTTAACAACTAACCTGGTAATTTGCAACGTGGGTAATGAGCCTACTTTTATCACTAAGACCCGCAGGGAGGTCATAGACCTCACTATCTGTAGTGAAGGCGCTTAAGAGTGGGTCAGAAAATGGGGGGTTCTGGAAGAACATTCATTCTCCGACCACCGTTACATAGAAATGGTTCTAGACTTTATCGTAGAACAACCAATCATGAAGCGCAACCCACGTAACACTAATTGGCAGTTACAGAATGAAATATTAGACAGAGACCTGCCAGTACTGCCCTCATCAGTAGAGGAGCTGGAGGATCTTGTTACTACATTTACATCGGCGCTCTCAAATGCTCTAGGACAGGCTTGTCCAGTGCCAAAACCACGCGGTAAAAACAGGCCACATTGGTGGTCCTACGATTTGGACTCGCTCCGCAAATCATGCCGGAAACAATTTAACAAGGCCAAGAGCCTCGGCTCTGAGCCTCATTGGCACGAATACCTATAAAGCTAAACTAAGGGCCTACGAAAAAGCTCTGAGACAGGCGAAGAGAACCTCGTGGAGAAATTTCTGCACTGGCGTCGAAAAGGTCGACGACACAGCGAGACTTAGACGAGTCCTCTCGAAAAGTCAAACAGCCATCAGCTATTTGCGAAAACCTGACGGATCCTGGACCAGCACGGAAGAGGAAACCCTTGAGCTGCTCTTGAATACACATTTTCCGGGGAATCTGCATGACGCACCACTAGCACCTGCCACAAACCTGGCAGTAAATATACCCATCACTGAAGAAAGGGTAAGGTGGGCAGTTAAGAGCTTTGAACCGTATAAGGCTGCCGGGCCGGACGGGATTATCCCCGCGCAACTTATTAACACGTTGGCAGCCTAGTATCTGTCATTGAGAAATCGCTGTGTGAAAAGGACTACTGTCTCGTGGCCTTCTTAGACATTGAGGGGGCTTTCAACAATATAAGCCCGGAGGCGATCAACTCCGCTCTAACTAATCTGGGCGTAGATAGACCTCTAACTGGTTTAATTCACCAACTTCTAAGAGGAAGGAAAATAGCTTCTTCACTTGGTACGGTTGAGTTATCACGCTATGTCACAAGGGGAACGCCCCAGGGTGGTGTTCTTTCCCCGCTTTTATGGAACCTCACAGTAAACTCGTTGCTACGTGACACAAGCTGGGGAGGCGGGAAGATAGTGGCATACGCAGACGATTTAGCTATTGCATTCAGAGGCAAGTTCCCACAAACTCTGTGTGACCTGATGCAAGTAGCACTGCGAGAGGTTTCGAGGTGGTCCTCTCGCTGCGGACTTAGTATCAACCCGGGAAAGTGGAACTTGTCCTCTTCACCAACCGGTACAAAATACCGCAAATAAGCCAGAACTAGATGGCACGCGCCTGGGCTTGTCGGATAAGGTCAAGTTTCTAGGCATAGTTCTGGACAGGAAATTGAATTGGAGGAGAATGTTCTTCAGCGCCAGAAGATAGCTTGCATCGCTCTTTACACATGCAAAAGAGCCATTGGCAAAAAATGGGGGCTCAGCCCTAGAGTATGCAGTTGGATCTACACGGCCACCATTCGCCCAATCATGCTGTATGGTGTCGTCGTATGGTGGCCGGAGCTGAGCAAGGCAACATACCTGAATCTGTTGCGGAAAGTCCATAGATCCAATATGATCTGTATAAGCGGTGCACTAAGGACAACGCCCAACGAAGCCCTCCAGGTCATTCTGGCATTTTGCCACTTGATCTGGAAGGGTTTCGGTCAGCGGCGGCATCAGCTCTGTGCCTAAGAGAAACCTCCAGTTGGGGTGCGGGTACTATTGGACACTCCAGTATTCTGGAATCTTACAGCTTTCTCCCTCTAAGCACAGATCGTTGTGCGACCACTACAGTCGGGGATAGCTGTTTCAAAATAAACATTCCCAGCAGAGAAGACTGGGAGAGGACGGATTGGTGTCCCGAAACAAATGGTGGCACTTCCATATACACCGACGGCTCGAAGTTGGACGGCAGAGTTGGAGAAGGGGTTTATTCAAGGGATTTCGACCTTGAGCTCTCCTTCAGACTACCTGATCATTGTAGCGTCTTCCAGGCGGAAGTCTCGGCAATCCTGGACGCCGCGGCCTGGTTAAGCAAACGTGTTATCGGAGAAGATATCGCTATTTTCAGCGATAGCCAAGCGGCAATCAAATCCCTTGGCTCATACACGTTCAACTCTGAACTGACGCTCAGCTGTCGTCGCTCTCTTCAGAAGATGGCCCAACAGAACCGCGTAAACCTCATATGGGTCCCGGGACATAGGGACATTGTGGGAAACTGTAAGGCAGACGAGCTTGCCAGGCAGGGCACGACCAAGCAGGTTCTTCAGGATAAAGAGCGCTTAGGTATGCCGTTTGCCAAATGCAAACTAATGCTGAAGGATCACACACTCCGTCAAGCCAACGAAAGATGGCTGCAATCCCCAGGGTGTCGGAAATGGGATCTTAAAAGGTCTAGACGCATTTATGCCCTAACTAGGAGGGAAATCTGCATATTGATAGGGGTATTAACCGGTCACTGCCTCATTGGTAGGCATACAGAAAGCCTAGGTGTGCCCTACTGACGATGCTGCAGGAGTTGCAAAGATGATGAGGAAGAGGAAACAGTGGAGCACCTCATCTACAACTGTCCGGCTTTAAGCGGCGCGAGAACGCGCTTTTTGGGAGTTCCGTTCCTAGATAGCCTAAGCCAGATCGCGGAACTGGACATAAAGGACTTGATGGGCTTCATAAAGTCATCTAAGTGGTACGAGGAGTAGTAACGGTGTCGGTTTAGGAGTGTCAGTCTCGGTATTCTGCTATGTGGAAAATCCCAACAACTCAGGGATTTTCCATATGGCTGGGTCCCGGGACTGACTTTCCTTGTGTTGGTGGTATCACAACGGGCCTTTCAAAACTGGCCTAAGTGTGCCTCTGCGACAGCCACTTGAACCTACCTGCATATCTTCACTTTAATATTTAATGCAACGCTTTATATAAGGTTTTAATATTTTGTGCTTTACGCAACACTGCATTTCATATATGTTTCTTATATCCCAAATCGTTACTCACCTTTGTAAAACAAACGAAATAGACATAGAAAAGAAGAGAAATAAAATATAGAATATTTAATTCGTCACTGTCCAGCTACCCGAGCGCATCTCATTTTTCTCATTTCACCGCTCACGTCACATATATACTGTCAGAGCGATAGTGTCGTGATTTTCGTCGATAAGGCAGGAGCAACAATCGGCATTCAAAAAGCTGAAGGTGGTCCGATGAGGTATACAAAGGATTACTATTGGAGTACTCCAATATCAAAAAATTGGAACACATAATCCAACGATTTTTGCAGGGAAATAGGTACACTCCCTGGTATTTGATGTAGTTTCCAAAGTAGATAAAGGAAGTTAGAAGCATAGGCACGCAAGTAAAAACCCTTTTTCATTTGCATGCCATTTGACAGCGTAAAAATGAAGAGTTTTATTTTCTTCTACCTTCTTTTATCTAATTTATCTACCTTCCTTTATCTAATTTGGTTGTCATAAACAAAACGAAACAAGGTTTGACTACCCAGTGGGGAAAGAAAAGATAATGTTTCATCCATGAAGAGATGCATGAAAAGTAATGTATGAAAAATCGGCTTACATCCAAAATGAAAGATAAAGTATGGGGTCGATAGAGATTATTGTAGTGTACATAGATGTGGGTTTTTTGTAGGGAAAACAACAACAGCAAAAGTTATCGAAGGCCAATGTTCATATACAGCATTTTTTTAAATCAAAATTTCTCAAAAACTAATAAACCGATTTTCATAATTTTTCATTAGATATGTAGCTAATTGAATTACCTTTCATTAAATATATGTATGTTTATTAGGGTGATTAAAAAAATATGTCGACTTGGTCTTACCCCCTAAAAAGTTAGGTATTGATGAGAAAATAAGCCTTGCAAAAAATTAGCGCTCTAACTTAACCCTTAAGGGTGGCTATTTTTTTCGCCCTTTCCCATACATTTTGTATGGGGAAAAATGGTATTTTTTTCAAGGTCTATTTTCTTTAAATTTTTGAAATTTTTTTGAAAATATTTTTACATACTCTTAAAGTTGAAGCTTGCAAAATGGTAAGCCATGTGCGATTATCTTAACTATTAAGATAATTACAGCCATTTTAAAATGGCTGAGTTTTGTACTATTGCACACACAAACACAGTAACACGTATAAAATTGAGTAAATTTGAAAAAGGCTGTACTTATTTTAATAGTTATGATATTCGCACACGGCTTACCATTTTGGAAGCTTCAAAGCTTCAACTTTAAGAGTATGTAAAAATATTTTCACAAACTAACGCCGGCTTCGCGATGCCCCGTACTTCTAACACCGAAACCTAAATTGGGGCGTTTCTCGTTTTTTAATCACGTTGTCTCCTTCTAACATATAGTGTTTTGTTAAGTTAGAAAGAGACAACACGATAAAAAAAACGCTCAACGCTTCAATTTAGGTATAGGTCTAATAACTCCTGTTTTTGTTGTTTCCTCCAACAAAGAAATACGCCGCTTTGTTCACTACGATAGTTCCTATCGACCCCCATATTTTTAATTTTTTTTATTTTTTCAATTGTTTAGTTTAGTTTTTAGTTTTTGACTGGGTTGATATAAGCCCTGTACCGGTTCAAGTATTATCGAGGTGGTTCGTACCACTGAACCAAACCACCTAGATTTTCGGAAAGTGTTTCGAAACACAGTTATCGCTAAAAAGGAATGACTGGCGTGCTTTGATATGCAACGGCCAAAATCGCTTAGGCGGTTAAGCGCCAATAAATGATGATGATGGTTCGAAACACTGAACCGAACCACAGAGATTTTTCAAGTGGGATGCACTGTTCTAAATGATAGTGACGAACCGCTTTTAAGGAATTACACTAACCTTTTTCACTTCACACCATTTTAGTGTAGCAATAGAACGTTGACACCAAAATTAGAGATAGTTTTATTCCAAAAAGTGTAGATTTTGCACTTCGCTTTTTTGCATTTAGTTCTGTTTTTTGCATTATTATTTTAAGATTTTAAAAGAGCAAAAGCTGCCTTCGTATACTTTGGTTGTAAATTAAACGCTGCTATTCACGACTGCTGAAGTGTACTCAATGGCGTTTCCAACGCTTTGTAGCATGCCGCACATTGTGTTACATTTGTTTAAATATTTGCACCTCATATTTATGTATGGACATTTGGTTATGGTGCAACTACAATACACTTAAATATACTCTTGATAATAAAACTAAAGGCAAGGTTTACTTTGAAAATAGCCGCTAAGCCCCTTTGGTTTACGTTGCCGAAATTTATGCTGCGTTATCAGGGTGGATCCACCGGCGGGGGAAAGGGGAAAAAATATTGTAAAAGTTACAAAAAAATATGGTAAAAATTTCAACAAAATTATAGTAAAATTACAAAAATAAATATAGTAAAAATGACACAAAAATTAGTAAGGAAAGAACTGTCTTCGGCTGTGGCGAAAGCTTCATATGTACCTTTTATGATTACGAGTTACGTTATTTAAAACGTCTACAATCTATGCAAATTTGGACGATTTAACTTTGTTAAATAAAATGCCCTGTTTATCGGAACAATCGATTGTATGGCGGCTATAAGTTACCTTGCTCCGATTTTACCGGTTTTCGCATCTCGCACTACACTTGGAATAATAGTGTAAAAGTTGCCAAATTTCAGATTTACAAAGGTTTATTGTAGAGCGAGATTCCAGAGCCTAAAAGCGTCACTTATTTTATAATGGATGAAGCCAATACCGATCGATAGTCCTCCCCAAATCTAGAAAGAATGTGAAAATTTCAAAGCTGTACCTATGACAAGGGCCTAGGAATCGGGGGTCAAAGTCGCCAAAAAATAACCATAACTTCACTTATTTTATAATGGATGATTTTCACATATTTGACGTAGATTACCACACCGCGTCAGTATCAAGTGTTGTTAGACCCGTACCATTGACAAGGCTCTAGCCAGACACCCACAGTTCGCGGATTTTCCTATGGAAATTTATTCTGTTTTACCAATTTCACGCATTTGGGCCACTTTGGCTGCTTTTAACTACCCAATATTTTCCCATTTTTTGTAGAATACTACCCTCAAGTAGCATCAGGCTTTTTTAGACTTCGTCCTATGGCAAAAACTTCAGCTCAAAACTCGGGAAATTTCACTCATTTTTACTGCGCTTTCACATGTTTAAGCGGGTTTGCCCAACTTTGGCCTTTTTTAAATAACAGATGTTCACACATGTGTCGTAAAATGCTACCCTTAAGTAGAATCAAGCATTTCCAGACATCATCCCATGGAAAAAACTTCAGCCAGACACCTCAAAGTTCGGGAGCTTTTATTTTCCTATTAATTTGCTTTCTCTTGTTTGTCCCACTTTTACTGCTTTTAAATGACGGATCTTTGCACATGTGTTGTAGGACACTACCCTCAAGTAGTTTCAGTAATTTTTAGACTTCGTCCCAAGGCTCTAGCCAGACACCCACAGTTCGCGGATTTTCCTATGGAAATTTATTCTGCTTTACCAATTTCACGCATTTGGGCCACTTTGGCTGCTTTTAACTACCCAATATTTTCCCATTTTTTGTAGAATACTACCCTCAAGTAGCATCAGGCTTTTTTAGACTTCGTCCTATGGCAAAAACTTCAGCCAGACACCTCAAATTTGGGAAATTTCACTAATTTTTACTGCGCTTTCACATGTTTAAGCGGGTTTGACAAACTCTGGCTACTTTTAAATAGCAGATCTTCACAAGTTGGTCGTAAAATGCTATCCTTAAGTAGAATCAACCATTTCCAGACATCATCCCATGCAAAAACTTCAGCCAGACACTGCAAAGTTCGGGAACCTTTATTTTTCTATTAATTTGCTTTCTCTTGTTTGTCCCACTTTTACTGCTTTTAAATGACGGATCTTTTCACATGTTTCGTAGGACAATACCCTTAAGTAATTATGAAAACTACCCAGATTTAAGGTGTCTGGTTAAAGTGTTTCTCATAAGGCAAAGTCTTAAAGGTGGTCTTCTATGACACATTGAAAATATCTGCCCTTTAAAAGCAGTCTAAGTTGGACCAACCATCTCAAACATGTGAAAACGCAGTAGGAATTATAAAAGTTCGTCAGTTTTGAGGTGTCTGGCTGATTTTTTCTATGGGGCGAAGTCTAACAATAATTGAAACTACTTAAGAGTAGTGTTCTGCGACACATGTGTGAAGATCCGCCCTTCACGAACAGCAAAAGTTGGACCATCTCGCTTAAACCTTTGAAATTGCAGTAAGAATTATGAATATTCCTCAGTTTTGAGGTGTCTGGCTGTAGGTTTTGACATGGGGCGAAGTATAAAAATGCCTGATATTAGTTAATGGTAGTGTTATACGATACATGTGTAAAGATCCGCCGTTTAAACGTAGTCAAAGTAGGAGAAACCTGCTGAAGCAAGTGAAATCTCTGTAAAAATTAATTAATTGCTCAAAATTTTGCGTACCAAAATTCGTACCAAACCGAAAAAAAACTTACTAAAATAATTTGCTAGCCAAACAATATAACATTTATTAAAAAAGTTTAAAGCAGTTCATCTGCGGCCATAATTTAACACAGAAACGGGTTTTAATATATGTACATATGGTGATTCAAATATAAGAAAATTTGCCGACCCTTAGGGGTCGCTATTTTTTTCGATTTGGAAGTAGCGTACCAACGTACCGGGAGAAAAAATTCGTACCAAAAATGGTACATTTCGGCCCGGATCGTACCTGTTGTGGTATATTCTCGAGCTTTCAAGTAAGCTAACAGAGGAACACTGGTGAAAAGATTGTCAAAATAGAAGGAAAACGGTAGATTCTGAACCGCTTGTGTAAAATCGTCTATCATATTCAGCAGTGGAGCTGCGCATTTTCCAAATGTTTGCTCGTAGGTACTATTGGCACGAGGATTATTTCCTTGATAAATTTCAAAATTGACTAAATATCCCGATATCGTACACAAGGACCAAACTATATAACCGAACCGTAATGGTTTTCCTTTGATGAACTGCTTGCATCCGTGACGCCCAAAATATGATGTCCTGCTCTCGTCAAATGAAAGCTATTGTTCCGGATGGAAATGCTTCAGCATATTTGATTTTAAGTGGTCGGTTAAGGGCCGCAGTTTCCACATCTTATCTCCGTCAGTTATTTTTTTACAACTATCCTCAAAGTGCAAGAATCTCATAATTTCCTCGAATCGATTTCTACGCATAGCTAAGTATACCATCTCATTGCGCATGTCATTGTCAACGCTCCAAAATGACCTGAACGTACTTCGACCATTGTATCCACTGACCAACAAGATGGCTATGAAAACTTAAACCTCCGCACTGGTAATTTGAGGATTTGGTTTACCAAGAAAAATTGCATATCTTCGCGATTCGTTTATAATGTGCTCTATGAGTTCATCGTCAAAAAACTTTTCAAATTGCTCATGAGGCTTCACCTTACAGTCTTCAAAATTTGGTGAAGGGAAAATGGGGATCAATCCGTCCGAGTTATCTTCTACCCACGTAAAATGTGATTCCATAGGTAACAGTGGCGGTGGCACTGAAGACGGTGTAGGTTTCACTTTTTGTAAGCCGCTGACATACATTTCAGGTTGTGATGAGGACGGTTCTATTGACATTTCGCCCTGTTCCTCCAACAAATTAGTTTGCAAGTTCTGAGTAGAGTTTTCTAATACGTCGATCAACACAGAATCAGTAACTTCCAAGTCATCCTCCTCATCATCAGTATCAATCGTTAAAACCCTTTCACCACTGCTTTTACCACCATATGGCCACGCCACGAAAAAATACCGTTAATGGTCAACAATTTATTATTATTATTATTAATAGTTACACTGAGGGAAAAACAGCGTTGTAAAATTAGATTCGATCGTTGACAATATTACATTTTTCAATGCTGAACAATTTTGAGTTGAATTGAAATTTTCACACTTCAAGGTGAACATTTTCTTGTTGTGATAAAAATAATATAGTAGTTTTAACAATGATTCATTGTTAAAACAACTTAACTTGTAAAGATTTTATTTCAACATCAACTTTCTCGAATTGATTTGGCAACATTGTAAAATCAAACTGCTGATAATTGATCTGACGCTGAAAGTATACAACTCTTTGCAAAGCAACACTGGTTAAATCAACAATCTCATATTGTTATCCTGAAGTTGACCAAATTCTGTTGAATTGACAAACTTTTGGTAATTTGAAGGGAATTTTTTGTTGAAGTAACACTTCATCCAGCAGCGAATGTACTGTCATTACTGTCCTAGAACAAAGCTGCATTTGGACGACGACAAACGTAAGTATGCTGATGGCATAATGGTTAACACCTGCATACAGTGGTCAACGCAGTCAAAGCTCGATTCTCGGTAAAAGCAACAAGGCAACGTGAGAAAGTGTGGCGTCATTTGGAACAAAGCAGTAATTAACGATGTATACACCTGGGTGGACCGTTCAAGTTCAAGTTGTCGGTGTAGTCAATATAAGAAGCTGAAAAATAATTTTTTTCTTACTTTTTCTTTGATTTGAAAAAACCAAATTATATTGACTTCACCGGTAGCTGAACTCAAAACACCTTAAACAACAAAAAAAAGGTCATAATGACCATTTTGTGTTGTTGCTTCAGCTTCAAACATATGGCTTAAACAAATATCGCAAGCGTTGCATTAACAATATACTGACGTCTAATTTACTCCGAGAAAATGTTAAATTGACAAACGGTCAACGTAATATGCTAAGAAATGTGTTCTTTGTTAAAATTACATTTTTATACTCGATGCAACAAATTTCAAGGTAGGCTGACTATCATAGCTGTTTTTTGTCGATTTGACATCGTTTTTGTTGAATTTGCACTGTTTTTTACCTCAGTGTAGGTACTGGTATTAATATCAGCACTAACTGAATGAGCACTGGCTACTCAGGCCATCAGCTCTAATGCTCAACAAGAACATTTTATTTTTTTACAAAATATATTTGTCATATATTTTCACTTTATTATTATTCAAATTGAAACTTAACTTCTTTTAGAAACAACACATTTCAAAAAAATATTACGGTACTTACCTTTTGTTTGTATCAAAATTCGCATTTTTTGCCATCTTTTTTTCTTACAACTTTTTCACACCTGCTCACTTCGAAACAAAGACACTTTATGAAAAATGTTAAATATCTGGAAATTAAAATCTGTTACAAAATGAACCTAATATTGTAAAATCTTGAAAAGATGATGGGCTTAAAAGGCATTAGTCTTATGCACAACCAGTTTTATTAAATAAATATGAAATATGAAAAGAATTCAATTTGATAAAAACTTACTATAGGTTCATTAAGCTGTTACTTAAGAACCCATTTTTTTCGCGGGGCGGATTTTGATCTAAAAATAAGCTGTGCAAATTTCAATCGAGTTGGATAACTTTTAGAACTTGCACGTTGCATTTGAAAATTTTAAAAACCATATGCATTTAGAGTGCAGCAGATTATATAAAAACATTGATAGCCGTAAACTTGGTACACATTAATTACGAGAAAAAACGTGCAGATTCCGACTCTGAAGAGAAAAATAAAAAAAAATCGCTTTAGGTTTTGAGATTTCGGAAAGTTATCGTTTTTAAAAAAGTGAGAAAACACCATTTTTGTATTTTACGAAAAATCTTCAGCTTTGCTTATCCGATCGAACCCCGCTATTCACCACATAAAAGTTCTTCGATAGCTCTATAAATCCGCCATATAAGAGGTTTTAATCAGATGCCCAGTTTAAGAGCTATTAACAGATTTATTCGAAAAATATTACAAATTCCAAGTGTCATCGTCATTAAATGTTAAGTACATCGAAAACGGATAATTACTTTGCCTTGATTTTTATGTCGTTTTAAAGCTTAATAAATTTCAAACAAAATTTATCTAAACCATTTTCTTATCGGATCAATAGTAGCAAAGCTATATCCAATTTAAAAATATGTTACAGCTAGATTTATCATATCGATTGTGTTCAGCAAAGCACTCGAAAAATTGATACATAAAACCCACAGCAATATTCGTATGGATTTGACATTAAAAACACTTGTTGATTTTGAAATAATTTTCTCGATTATGAATATCGATATACCAAATGTAGCTATATAGCCTTACTAAAATGTTTATAACTTTGGTATTTCTGAACTGATTTGCAAACAGCTTTGACCAATATGATTTGGAACTGATTGAGGTTTGACATCGTATCAAAATAAAATAAAAAGCTATTAGTTTTCGCTGTATATCAATATATACCTACTACGAGGTGGCTTGAAATTGTACTAAATTTCTCCCATTAATCTACTAATAGCTCCTTATTTGGTCATTTGATTGAAAACCATTATATGGCAGGTTTTCAAAGTTACAGAAGATCTTTAATCCGGTAAATAAAGGGGTTCGATCGGATAAGCAAAGCTGGAGATTTTTCGTAAAATACAAAAATGGTGTTTTCTCACCTTTCTAAAAACGATAACTTTCCGAAATCTCAAAACCTATAGCGATTTTTTAATTTTTCTCTTCAGAATCGGAATCTGCACGTTTTTTCTCGTAATTAATGTGTACCAAGTTTACGGCTATCAATGTTTTTATATAATAATTATAAAAGTTATCCAATTCGAGTGAAATTTTGCACAGCTTCTTTTTAGAGCAAAATCTATCATATTCCGCCTGGCGAACCCAATATTTGCAAAAAAAGTTGATATAAGGAACAGCTTAAGGTACATACGTCTTAAAATTTAAAGTAGTTGAAAAACTAGCTCATTTGAGATGTCTCTTGCGCGGTTTTGCAAAATTGCGATACGCCGATTCGTATGTATGTTGGTATACATACACATGTATTTACAAACCTACGCACATCTGTGTGTTTGTTAACTCTTTTTTAAGAGAAATCAATTCGAAATATTAAGCAAAAGAGTAAATCGAAAGAGCGTCAAAACATTTCTCAATAGTTCATCTGTTCATTTTGCCGGAAGAGGAAGCTTAAGCGTAGCAGCAGACGGAACGCACATCCTTTACAGTAGCATCACTGCAGCGCAGCTTCACCCTCAAGCGGAAGTAAAAGGGGTAGGTAGTTCGTTTCCTTTTTACACGGTGTGTCTAGTTGATGAGGGTGGTTGAACAGTATTTGGAGAAAGCGGGCACTCATGAGCAGGCTGTGGTCACTATTTGAACATTCAATGTTTGTAGTACGCTTTTTGCTGATTTTGCCGCGTAGGATTTTATTTGTCTACGGAGAGGTGACTAAGAGAGAGAAAAGAAAAGGCTAGTTCTGAATGTGAGAGTATGAAGTTAAGTTTGTTTTTACTTTTGTTTAGATGTTCGTACATCGAATAAAGATATTTACTTATATACATATTTATGCTTTAAATGAGATATGCGCACATGTGGTAATATTATTCGGTTGTTTTATTTACTTTCAACGAACTCTCGCTTGCTAGTTCTGTCATTGTTATACCTTTCATGAACATGAAATGGTATTATAACTTTGGTCCGATGTTTGTAAATATGAGAAGGCGAAGAGATAGACCCATCAATAAGTACACCGAAATGATCAGGATGACGAGATAAGTTGATTGGCCATGTCCGTCTGTCTGTCCGTCTGTTTGAACGCAAACTAGTCCCTCAGTTTTTGAGATATTTGGCTGAAATTTGGTATGCGGCCACCATTTTCCAATATAGGAATCATTTGTCGGAACCAGCAAGATCGGACCGATATTACATATAGCTCCCATACAACCGATTATTCCGATAAACGGATTTTGGGCTATAACTCCTGTAATTAAACACGTAGGAACGTGAAATTTTGGAATCGTCGCTATTTTTATATGTGAAATATTGACGTGGAAAATCATTTAGATTGGATAAATATTTCACATAGCCCCCTTACAATCGATTGTTCCGATAAACGGATTTTGGTAGATAACTCCTGTAATTATATAGGTAGGAACGTGAAATTTTGAAAGTATCGCTATTTTTATATGTGAAATATCGATGTTGAAAATCATTGAGAGGGGATAAATATTTCACATAGCTCCCATACAATCGATTATTCCGATAAGCCGATTTTGGGCAATAACTCCTGTAATTAAACACGTAGGAACGTGAAATTTTGGAAGCATCGCTATTTTTATATGTGAAATATCGATGTTGAAAATCATCGAGATGGGATAAATATTTCACATAGCCCCCATACAATCGATTGTTCCGATAAACGGATTTTGGTAGATAACTCCTGTAATTATATCGGTAGGAACGTGAAATTTAGTAACTGTTGCTACTTTAGAATGTGGAATGTCGATGATAAAAATCAAAGAGATTGGACCAATATAACACATCGCCCCCGTATAATCGACAGTTCCGATAATTTCGGTATGAGCTAAGGTTAAATTCACACAGGCTGTACTGGGATCAAACAGTGAAAATCGTGACGCTTGAAGACAGCTTTCCTTACTTGTTTTTTTTTTTTAATTCTGCCGCCATTCAGTCGTCTTTGAGAAGCGCAATAAGGTCTTATAACTAAGAATGGTTTGGCAAAACTACTGCTACTACCCAATAAACATTTACGTTGGAAATACATTTAAATCTCATTCGAGATCAAATCCGTTTTCCAATTTCCAACGTTGTTTTTCCATTCGAGTAACATTGTTGCAACAGCCCATTCTCCAGCAAATCGGACATTTTTTTGTAGGAAAATATTCTTATTTCTCCAATCCAGCAGGCGAATTCCAGGAATCTCCATCCATCTCCATCTCGTAAATGCTAAAATATGCTAAAATGCTTAAGCAAATGAACTCTCAGAATTTTAGGAGATGACGCTTATTTGCGATTCTGATCCACAAGCCGCCTAGCTATGATAATAGTGGTTATCTGCACTATAGATGGCGCGCCGTCATCACTGCAAGATGTCAATTTAGTTGTGATCCTTTACAACTCAGAAAAAGCCAGAAGTAAACCGAAACGCCCGAAGTTACTAGCCACTAATCCCTTACTTTTCAGCGTTACTCTACTTTTTTAATTACAAAATAAATTCCATTTTCGGTAAAAAGATTTGTGTTTGTTTATTAAAGTCGGTTAAGAACAGATTTTAAATTGTTATATACACTTTAATTTAATTATTTATTGAGTTTTTCTCTATAAAATTGTTATACGGAAACAAAAAATGTTTTTTAGTTATAACTTTTAAATGATAAATAATATTACTTTTGTGACTCCGGATTATGATTTCTGGGACTGAAACTCGACTTTTGAATCCTCTTCCGACTTTTTGCGACGTGGTTTTTGCAGTTTTAGTAGGAAAGAAAAAAATACAATTTCCAAAATTATGGGCAAATACATAATTAAATATCAATCTTTCTTATAAATTACATATATTTATTGTTTTTGAGTAATTTTAGGGCCTAAAACAACATAGTTCTACCCTTTTTCCTATTTTTTTGCGTTTTAGCAACAACTTTTTTTCGTCGCCAAAATTTGCCAACTTTTGGAGAAAACTGGAGAATTTAGGAGATGGCTAAAATTGCAGAATCGCAAATTTAGCTTAGTAGCTGTCAAAAAAAGCTGAGCTACGTTATCTGATTCATTTTGCGTTCATCGCTTAAATATGCCAAAAAAATGAAGCAAAGATGGAGATTTATAGAGATTTTCTTTCACTGGAATCGCAAAAGTCGCTAAAATTTAGCAAAATGAATTTAGAGATTTTTGGAGATGGAAACTAAGCATTAGCGAAAACTGGAATTCATGTACAGTTTGGGGGTTCAGATTTTGAGATATAGAAAAAACCCATTACATTTTTTTGGTAAAAGTACCTACCGAAGGGCAGCATATTAGTCATAGGCTAGCCAAGTTTTTGAAATAAAAGCTTTTGTCAGTACTTACTTTTGGCACAAATTTTCTTTGGTACCATTTTACAAGATGGTTTAATGCCTGCTTTTCATAGAAAATTGTCGAGATTTTTGTCAAAAGATGCGTTCTTGACCAGTATTAATAAATAAAATTAAAAACTGTATGTCCGCGAAAAACTATCTCCATAAAGCCAAAACATGGGCAAAACGGTGTAAAACCACCACGTGAAGAGTTGCAACTTTTAATTACCAAATATCTTCTCACAGAAATAAATAGTTTAATTTCCTATTTCGGATTAGACGCGTCTTTAGTCACCAAATTCGACAATTTTTTATGAAAATTGTGCGTCTTATAAAATGATACCCTTTGCTTAATAAATGCAGACTTTAGAGCATTGAACAGAAATATAACACTTTTTTCATAAATCTCCCGCTTTATTTTTGCAATTACATACTACAACCAAATAAAATTTTCAAGTCTGGCCGCTGTATAATATAAACCTTAAGTCACAAACTTCGGAGCACCCAAAAGTTCAAAACCCCCTCTACAGAAAAATTCCGGGATTTGCGGGATATGATTTTACAATCCCAGAATGTCGGGAATTCTGTATTTTCCAACAGTTAAGGTTTAAGAAAGTGAAGAAATGGTTTGAAAGCCTATCTGACCTTGAAGGATGTACATATCGTTACCTTAATTCACAAAGGCCCTAATTGACACATTTTTCAAAAATGACTTTTTTACATATTTAAATATAATATAGTAAAATACACACTCAACAAATTTTAAGGAGTTACTAGCAGTAATAACGGTGATATTCCAAATTTACAAAGCTATATTTGCATGAGTTCAATTTTTTGTTTTTTGCTTCTCCTGTAAAATTTGTTTGATGTCAGTTAGGGCCTTTGTGACTCAAGGTAACGATATACATATAACAAATAATTGCATTTTAGTAGTTTTTTCTTTTCTTTTAAAACAAAAGTTAATTCATTTATAAAGAGTGGAATAGGTACGCAATATTGTGTTTTTGAAAGAAATTTATGTTATTCAGTCCAATCAATTTAAAACATAAGAAACATCTCTTTTATTAAACCAATAGACCGTGTCAGAACAAGAATCGAATATTCTATAAAAAATGAAAATACATCAATTGTAAGGGCGTTAGACCTCTAAGGGTCTATCTGCAATTCCGACGGAGCTCTGCCAATGTAATAGACCTTGAATGAATTCAACAGATTTAATCGAACGTCTAACGACTCTATTACAATTAGTACCGCCGGGAGATCCGTCGAAATAGATAACAGACCCAAGAGTATTTAGTTGGTTCCTAGAAAGGCTAATGCTACTTCCCCTCAAACATTCTGGGAGTGCTCATAACTAAGGAGTCCGATATGAGTCATAAATATTAGAAAAATATGAGCGTCCGAAATAAGATCATATAGGAGTCCTTTATGACTCCGATTTGATGAAAATTATGAGCCGTACCATGATATAAAAAAATAAAGGTATTTTCACTTTGACATAAACTGTGTTAGTTGTCATTCGTATCTTTTGCCAGTTGATCATAGAGCGCTGCCACCTCAACAAAAAATTTGTTTGGTATTTTTTTTTTAAATTTTGGGGATTTTTTATAAAGGAAAAAAACATGGTTTGTAAAGTAAAAATACTTACAAAATAGGATCCATAAAGCTGCTTTAAAATTTGTAAATGGTTCAAAAATAATCTCTGCTTCAAAAATGCGCATTAGAAACCATATTTACCTAAAAATAACGTTTAAAAAACCTTTTACGTCGTACTAATGCGACAAAACCTTTCGATTTAAGTGTTGAGAGATTAAGGACCGTTTTCGAAATGCCGGTTAATGCTAATTGCGATTAATTTGACAGTAACCGTAAAAAAATACGTCAATTAAATCCAAGGTATTCTTACACCTGTAAACAAAAAAAGTTCGGATAAAACTTACCATCAGCAAAAGCACCAAATAACAAAACTTAAAATACATTTTTTAGTATTTATGTTGTCATTTTTTTTAAATTTTTTTAGATGCATTTTCATTTTTCTTTTCATTATATTTCTATTCAAATATTATATTTCCTATTCAAAAATTAGTGAAAATCCCGAGCTTTGAGGTGTCTGGCTGAAGTTTTTGCCATGGGACGAAGTCTAGAAATGATTGAAATTTCTTAAGCGTAGTGTCCTACGAAACATGTGAAAAGTTCCGTCATTTAAAAACAGTAAAAGTGGGACAAACAAGAGAAAGCAAATTAATAGGAAAATAAAAGTTCCCGAACCTTGAGGTGTCTGGCTGAAGTTTTTGCCATGGGATGATGTCTAGAAATGGTTGATTCTACTTAAGGATAGCATTTTACGACACATGTGTGAAGATCTGCTATTTAAAAGTAGCCAAAATTTGTCAAACCCGCTTAAACATGTGAAAGCGCAGTGAAAAGTAGTGAAATTTCCCGAGTTTTGAGGTGTCTGGCTGAAGTATTTGCCATGGGACGGAGTCTAAAAATGCCTGATACTACTTGATGGTAGTGTTCTACAAAAAATGGGAAAATATTGCGTAGTTAAAAGCAGCCAAAGTGGCCCAAATGCGTGAAATTAGTAAAACAGAATAAATTTCCATAGGAAAATCCCCGAACTGGGGGTGTCTGGCTGGAGCCTTGTCACTGGTACGGGTCTAACAACACTTGATACTGACGCGGGGTAGTAATGTTCGTCAAATATGGGAAAATCATCCATTATAAAATAAGTGAAGTTAGAGTCATTTTTTGGCGAGTTTGACCACCGATTCCTAGGCCCTTGTCATAGGTACAGCTTACATTCTTTCTAGATTCGGGGAAGACTCCCGAACGGTATTGTTTAATCCATTATAAAATAAGTGACGCTTTTAGGATCTGGGATCTCGCTCTAAACCTTGAAATTTTGCAGCTTCTAAATATGCAGCTCATCTATGTATGATAATAAATAAATGCGTTATTAGTATTTGTGCCAAAATGCAAAAACTGGACTTGCATTTTACTTACCTTCGCTTTATTTTAGAAAAATATTTTTTTTAGATACACACTACATTGTGAAATTTATTAAATTATTTCAATAAACTTCAAAATTTTTTCCGTTTGAAGTTTAAATCGGTTCTTTTTTTGGTATGAATATACGGTAGCTTATTTTCAAAAGGAAACGTCACTAACACGGTTTATGTCAAATGAGGGCAATGGCGACCAAGAAGAAGAAGTAGAACTACCTCTATATTCTTCTACCATGAGCCGTACGCTGAAATTGTTCATTTAACAAAGCAATTTTGGAACAAATTTTCATATTTTGTTTATGAAAATTTTTTGATTTCAAATTAATATTCAATTACATCACGTGCGGACTGTTCCTGCCAATTTTTCTAGTTATCCTGTTGGCACCGTTCTAAGTGTTTATTTTTTTCATTGTACGACATATATGTATTTAAAGGACGTTCCCCACAAACATCTCATGCAAGTCCCGGCAGCTAGTGGGACAGTTGCCCGAAAATGTGTGACGCAAATTCAAACAGATTTTTACGCTTTTTAGCTCCATAAAAGATTCATATTTGGCTCCTATTTAGGCTCTATATGAGCCGTTTCTGAGGCAAATAAGAGTCTTAAATGACTCCTGTTCAGGCTCATTCAATATATGAAATTTAGCTCATTTCGGACGACTATCGCAGGAAGGGAAATACTCTCATTTCGGACTCATAAATGAGCTCATAAAGAGCGCAAACGCTCCTATTTAGGACTCCTTTCTGAATCATTTATGACTCCGATTGTTTGCTGGGTTTAGGCAATACAATGGTATGGTAATGGTATGGTAATGGTATGGTAATGGTATGGTAATGGTATGGTAATGGTAT
Organism: Campiglossa producta; assembly: GCA_964058755.1. Classification (NCBI taxonomy): domain Eukaryota; kingdom Metazoa; phylum Arthropoda; class Insecta; order Diptera; family Tephritidae; genus Campiglossa; species Campiglossa producta. Next base: position 26,140,820 of record CAXKVI010000005.1, read on the forward strand.
GGTAATGGTATGGTAATGGTATGGTAATGGTATGGTAATGGTATGGTAATGGTATGGTAATGGTATGGTAATGGTATGGTAATGGTATGGTAATGGTATGGTAATGGTATGGTAATGGTATGGTAATGGTATGGTAATGGTATGGTAATGGTATGGTAATGGTATGGTAATGGTATGGTAATGGTATGGTAATGGTATGGTAATGGTATGGTAATGGTATGGTAATGGTATGGTAATGGTATGGTAATGGTATGGTAATGGTATGGTAATGGTATGGTAATGGTATGGTAATGGTATGGTAATGGTATGGTAATGGTATGGTAATGGTATGGTAATGGTATGGTAATGGTATGGTAATGGTATGGTAATGGTATGGTAATGGTATGGTAATGGTATGGTAATGGTATGGTAATGGTATGGTAATGGTATGGTAATGGTATGGTAATGGTATGGTAATGGTATGGTAATGGTATGGTAATGGTATGGTAATGGTATGGTAATGGTATGGTAATGGTATGGTAATGGTATGGTAATGGTATGGTAATGGTATGGTAATGGTATGGTAATGGTATGGTAATGGTATGGTAATGGTATGGTAATGGTATGGTAATGGTATGGTAATGGTATGGTAATGGTATGGTAATGGTATGGTAATGGTATGGTAATGGTATGGTAATGGTATGGTAATGGTATGGTAATGGTATGGTAATGGTATGGTAATGGTATGGTAATGGTATGGTAATGGTATGGTAATGGTATGGTAATGGTATGGTAATGGTATGGTAATGGTATGGTAATGGTATGGTAATGGTATGGTAATGGTATGGTAATGGTATGGTAATGGTATGGTAATGGTATGGTAATGGTATGGTAATGGTATGGTAATGGTATGGTAATGGTATGGTAATGGTATGGTAATGGTATGGTAATGGTATGGTAATGGTATGGTAATGGTATGGTAATGGTATGGTAATGGTATGGTAATGGTATGGTAATGGTATGGTAATGGTATGGTAATGGTATGGTAATGGTATGGTAATGGTATGGTAATGGTATGGTAATGGTATGGTAATGGTATGGTAATGGTATGGTAATGGTATGGTAATGGTATGGTAATGGTATGGTAATGGTATGGTAATGGTATGGTAATGGTATGGTAATGGTATGGTAATGGTATGGTAATGGTATGGTAATGGTATGGTAATGGTATGGTAATGGTATGGTAATGGTATGGTAATGGTATGGTAATGGTATGGTAATGGTATGGTAATGGTATGGTAATGGTATGGTAATGGTATGGTAATGGTATGGTAATGGTATGGTAATGGTATGGTAATGGTATGGTAATGGTATGGTAATGGTATGGTAATGGTATGGTAATGGTATGGTAATGGTATGGTAATGGTATGGTAATGGTATGGTAATGGTATGGTAATGGTATGGTAATGGTATGGTAATGGTATGGTAATGGTATGGTAATGGTATGGTAATGGTATGGTAATGGTATGGTAATGGTATGGTAATGGTATGGTAATGGTATGGTAATGGTATGGTAATGGTATGGTAATGGTATGGTAATGGTATGGTAATGGTATGGTAATGGTATGGTAATGGTATGGTAATGGTATGGTAATGGTATGGTAATGGTATGGTAATGGTATGGTAATGGTATGGTAATGGTATGGTAATGGTATGGTAATGGTATGGTAATGGTATGGTAATGGTATGGTAATGGTATGGTAATGGTATGGTAATGGTATGGTAATGGTATGGTAATGGTATGGTAATGGTATGGTAATGGTATGGTAATGGTATGGTAATGGTATGGTAATGGTATGGTAATGGTATGGTAATGGTATGGTAATGGTATGGTAATGGTATGGTAATGGTATGGTAATGGTATGGTAATGGTATGGTAATGGTATGGTAATGGTATGGTAATGGTATGGTAATGGTATGGTAATGGTATGGTAATGGTATGGTAATGGTATGGTAATGGTATGGTAATGGTATGGTAATGGTATGGTAATGGTATGGTAATGGTATGGTAATGGTATGGTAATGGTATGGTAATGGTATGGTAATGGTATGGTAATGGTATGGTAATGGTATGGTAATGGTATGGTAATGGTATGGTAATGGTATGGTAATGGTATGGTAATGGTATGGTAATGGTATGGTAATGGTATGGTAATGGTATGGTAATGGTATGGTAATGGTATGGTAATGGTATGGTAATGGTATGGTAATGGTATGGTAATGGTATGGTAATGGTATGGTAATGGTATGGTAATGGTATGGTAATGGTATGGTAATGGTATGGTAATGGTATGGTAATGGTATGGTAATGGTATGGTAATGGTATGGTAATGGTATGGTAATGGTATGGTAATGGTATGGTAATGGTATGGTAATGGTATGGTAATGGTATGGTAATGGTATGGTAATGGTATGGTAATGGTATGGTAATGGTATGGTAATGGTATGGTAATGGTATGGTAATGGTATGGTAATGGTATGGTAATGGTATGGTAATGGTATGGTAATGGTATGGTAATGGTATGGTAATGGTATGGTAATGGTATGGTAATGGTATGGTAATGGTATGGTAATGGTATGGTAATGGTATGGTAATGGTATGGTAATGGTATGGTAATGGTATGGTAATGGTATGGTAATGGTATGGTAATGGTATGGTAATGGTATGGTAATGGTATGGTAATGGTATGGTAATGGTATGGTAATGGTATGGTAATGGTATGGTAATGGTATGGTAATGGTATGGTAATGGTATGGTAATGGTATGGTAATGGTATGGTAATGGTATGGTAATGGTATGGTAATGGTATGGTAATGGTATGGTAATGGTATGGTAATGGTATGGTAATGGTATGGTAATGGTATGGTAATGGTATGGTAATGGTATGGTAATGGTATGGTAATGGTATGGTAATGGTATGGTAATGGTATGGTAATGGTATGGTAATGGTATGGTAATGGTATGGTAATGGTATGGTAATGGTATGGTAATGGTATGGTAATGGTATGGTAATGGTATGGTAATGGTATGGTAATGGTATGGTAATGGTATGGTAATGGTATGGTAATGGTATGGTAATGGTATGGTAATGGTATGGTAATGGTATGGTAATGGTATGGTAATGGTATGGTAATGGTATGGTAATGGTATGGTAATGGTATGGTAATGGTATGGTAATGGTATGGTAATGGTATGGTAATGGTATGGTAATGGTATGGTAATGGTATGGTAATGGTATGGTAATGGTATGGTAATGGTATGGTAATGGTATGGTAATGGTATGGTAATGGTATGGTAATGGTATGGTAATGGTATGGTAATGGTATGGTAATGGTATGGTAATGGTATGGTAATGGTATGGTAATGGTATGGTAATGGTATGGTAATGGTATGGTAATGGTATGGTAATGGTATGGTAATGGTATGGTAATGGTATGGTAATGGTATGGTAATGGTATGGTAATGGTATGGTAATGGTATGGTAATGGTATGGTTATGGTTCGAGATCCTTGTGAACACATACTGGTAACCGACTGAAGTTGAGCTTGTCGGAGTGGCCTTACCACGACTATTTCTGCTGCGAGCCCATGTGTCAGACGGGTTGGTTACCGGGTCCAGCACCTAGATAGCTCACGTTTCCCAGAGAGTGCTCGAACACGGACGCTTGAGTCGAGAATGATTTGCATGATTAACGAGTATGTATGTAGATACCTAGGTACCTTTTACAGGGATTTCTATGAACGAACACATATGCACTCTTACCTACATATATACATATGTATTCATTAATGCAAGATGCCGATGATGGTACTGTTATTGCCAAAGTTTAGGTCAGACTACACGCAAGGTGCGGCGACCGTAAAACAATACATAACTATTGTCAAACCAATAAGTAAACAAACAAGGCTTAAACCAAAATATCGAACCAGAACTTACTATGTAACCATTCATATACATACATACATTTAAGCATATTCACTTACTCACATAGATATTTATTAGTACATTTCGACACATACATATCTATACAAAAACATCAATGGCAGCATCGCAGCCACCTTTTGGAAACGCCAACACTCATATTTTACATGTACATATGTATAATTCCTACAACCATATCTATATTACGACAAATGTGTACTTGTGAAACTGAGCAGACGACACAATCGTCTCCGATATCCGTTCTCCGGACGTTTCCCAGCAAACACACACCAATATATGTACCTCAATAGCTCGCTGTTTACTAACTCCAGTTTCCAAACAAAAGTAGCAATGCCTGTCGCGTTATAGCAGATTGTGAAACGATGCGGCCAAACGCTTGTACTCCACACCTCTTCACTTCGTTATTATTCTTCTTTTTTTCACCAAACCCTCCTACCCACCTAATGCAAGAAACCATAAAGCACCAGCACACTCTTTACCCCTCCACAACACTCCTTCAAAAACATATTTCAATACCGAAACAAAAGTATGCTCACGAGAGACCCTTGGTCTTTACCATTGCTGCTATGGTGCTTTTTGCCATCATCTTGTCGTAGCTACGTCGCCGTCGTCGTCGCCGGCATCACACCACCACTGCCACCGTCACCGTTGCCGCCAACACAAAGTAGTTGTTGACGCTGCTGCGCAACGTTATCAAAGTATGTAGATGTGGTGAGCTCGAGTGAACGAGCAAGTAAGGCCAGTCAGTCAGCCAGCCGTATATTTGTACACATTTACAAATGTATGTATTTATGTTTGTACATGCCATCACCTAAAATACAGAAGGGCCTAGGTACCAAATGAATTGAGTTGCAAAAAGGTCTAACTCAATTTATTTTTCGTTTTGCGAAAACAATCTTGGGGTTAAATTTAAGATTTTTTGAGGTTAGGCTTTTTTGTAATTCATCGAAATTGTTAGTTACGCGCTTTCAAATTGTTGTTGACGACTTGTACATGCGTACATAGCTCGTGAGTGGCGAGTGGCGACTTTCGAGTCAAGTCGATTTCAACCGAGCTGAAAGGTCGGCCGGTTGGCTAGTTTGAAGGAGAAGTGAGCAAAGCTAAAAAATAACAAAGAAAGCCAAACGCGACAGAATGACTGAGCAGTAGCCGCATGAATGGTAAATGGTAAATGGACGGATGCGACTAATGTGAGTTTATTAGTTAGATGCACACGGACTGTCGCGTTGTGAGGACGTGCTTTTCTAGCAATTGTTTATAAATTGTGGGTACTGTTTGTTTCTTAGAGTTCATTTGCGTTGGCGTGTGTTTCGCGGTTTAAACCACACAAAAATAAAGTACAAAAGTGTAGTGTTTTTTATAATATGTAAACTATCATCAAACGCGCAAAATAAACTCAATCGTTAAAATAAACATATTAAAAATGTTCGTTACAATGAACATTGGCAAAAGAAAATGTTTGCGAGAGAGTCGGTGTTAAGACCTAATCATGTTTATATCTCACAAAAGTTATCAACCCCAATAATAATTGTCCAACTTTGATCGAGACATCCAGGAATTTGCAGCACTTTCAACACACAAAAAAAAAAACAAGCAAAAAAATCAAAAATCATATGTGAAACCGTCGCGCAGGACATCGTGTCCACCCACAAAATATACGCACATGAAGCTAATATTCAACGTCGATGATACTTACATGGATATGGGTAGGCACATGAGCGTAAGCATAATAGATACCCATGTGTAAGGATACATACATACATACATACATACTTGTGTACATAAGAGGATAGATGTGGCCATGGGAGAGTACGGGGAAAAATAACATGTCACCCCTATCACGTCGCACATAGCCACCATATGAGCGACTTGTTCGTCTGCTAGCCAGCCTGCTACTTAAACGTTGCCGTCGCTAATGCAGTCGTGCTATATGCATACATATATACATAGCAATCTCCACCACAACAAAAGTCAACTCCACCAACGCCACCTCCATCGATACGACTGCATCACAAACAACCTAACCAATGAAACAAAATCAAATTTTCAAATTGGCATCACAGTGTAAAAACCGTTAGATAAAATTGAATTATCCCAATGTATGTGGCCACAGTCAATCGCAGGACATCGACGTGTACGGAGGCACTCATACTCGCACTTGAACACAGGAAGTGCAAAAGTGAAGGACATACTAGTACGTTTATATAGTACTACATAAATACATAAAAGACTTTCAAATATTAAATCATTGGCCGGTAACTGATTTATTAAAAATCTCGCTCGCGCTCACTCGCTCTCATACACACACGATTTAAAGTGATTGCAGTGAATTTGCTAATTGGAAATTAATTATCAAATTGGACAAATATAAAATATATATAGGAATGTGACAAAATATACAATAAGAATAAAAACATACCAATGCCGCAAACGCAATATATTTAAAATCCATTTATATACCTATATAAAAAAATGCAACCCTAAATACTCGTATACATATATACATACATATGTACGCATTAATTTACATGTTTACAAGTGTTTAGTTTGTTTAGTGAATACAAAAAACTCATTGAAATACGCTATTTACAGCTGCAATAAAAATATTCCAAAAATTTTAATATCTCTGGAATAAACCACATTTTTAAGTGAAATTAGTTTGCTAAATTTTTCTTTAAAACCAAGTGTATATGGTTCCTATCGTTAGTGAATGAATAAACGAAAGCAAACGTTGCTGAAACATTTTAATCAAAATACATACTAAAAAAACAATAACAAATCGTAAGGGTACTTTTTTAAAAAAAAAATTTTACAACAAAAAACATAATAATAATAAGTAAGACTAATAATGGCGACACTATTTCCATAAATACTAGGTACAACATATCACTTTGTGTGAATGAAGCAAAACAAGTTCCGTCATAACTTATAAATTCAAGCCCTTCTCGGAGTGTCTAATGTGGATAGATCCAGCCCTGGGGTTAAACGGATTCTATTTAAATCGATTCAGAAAATGAGAATTAAAATGCCCGCTGTTAGAATTGCCCAAGGTGAGTATGTGGTAATAAAACTAAATATTAAAGGCGTGTAATTTTTATTGAATTGTAAAGCCAGCTACTTTGAAAATGTAGAGACTACAAGTGGTAAAAAACATATTTACATACCGTATGTGCCCTTTAAGGAACAAGTGGTGTAACTCCATTTGTCTTGTTTTGAGATATTAAAAGCTTTGTGCTGTCCCCCAATAGTAATTTACCTTGGGCGGGAGGTAAATTTTACATCCAACAACTATGTAACTACAAATAAGACATGCAGCTGATTAAATAAAAAAATTAATTATATAAAATATTTCACGAGGGCGCTCAAAAAATCACCTGAAATAATCGATGTGTCTGTTCCTAGGTACAGAGTTGGAAATTTGTGTCAAAATCTGAAACTTGTTTATACAACGTATGCATTTATGAGACCAAGCCCAGATCGACGCGATTGGGTTTCTATACTAGCAAGAAAAAAAACTGAGGTGTCATCCGCAAAAATAATAACTTAAAAAAGTCTTCATAAATACATAAATATGTAGTATTAACTGACAAGGTACAATTTTTTACTCTTCTCAGTTAAAACTAAAATACAACCGAATGGAATTGAACCCGTTTGAAGTTTACCACAGAAACGTTTACAAATTACCTAAACTGATTCATGTTTTTAAATTTAAACTGAAATTTCTAGCTGTGAAAACAAACATATGTACTTGGAACAAAATATGGGTACGTGAAAAAATCAACCAAAATTTAAATTTTGTATGGGAAAAGTTTGGGTTTTTAATATATGGGTGTTTCCGAATATGTGTCAACGAAAGAGAAAAATTTGAAAATAAATCTAGGCCAAACTTTTTGAGACATACATCTGCGAATTTCCTACAAAACCGTCTGGCAAAAAAAAAAATCTAGCCATAAGTCTGTCCTATGCATCTTATAATAGATACATCTGGAAAACTTCTCCAGATCAAATATAAAATGAATGCAAAGAAGTGTTTTTTTTTTTTTCAAGCGTTCCGACGCAAAATAACCTTCGCAGTAAAAAAAACACACATACATACCTTTTAAATTTCATACAATTTTTTTTTCTCCAAAACACACTGATGCTCTTTCCGATCTCAAACCATTTTTCCCCTAGTCAGAAGGATTTCCGAATTTAAGTGTATCAAATACAGGAACGTCCGAACGAAAAAAAAAAAATTCTTAAGATAATTGCATGGAAAACTTTTAATCTATTATATTAATAGGCTAACAAATTTTACATATAAATATTTGCCAAGCTTAAACCCATACTAAATATGCATAAATAATTATGAAATGCATATGGATTTGTTGGCATACCTCTAAGGCAGTGCACAATTATCTAATATATAACCAATCCTGCTTCATTTATCTGTAATAAGCGAATGAAACTTTCTCATGCCACTTGAATTGGTTATCTGACAATCAATTTGTACATAAAGCGATAGCCCAGTGGGAAGCGTCGGGGGTAGTGGTCGAGCGGTTAATAGTTCAAGTACAGCTATCGGCCACATTTTTTTTTTTTTTTTTTTGTCATTGAAAATTGTTTTTATTTTTTCAATATATAAATAATTCTTATCTTGACTTTTTTAAAATTTTTATATTTGTGATCTCTATTTTCGAGAAAAAAAATTGCTGAATATTTTTAGTTGACGGAAAGCATATGCATACATACCACCCATTATAGAAATGCGATAACCGCTTATTCAATTTGGGTTTTTAGGTCTAATTTTTGATGATATAAGATCGAAGTTGCGAAATTTTTTCAAACACAGTAGTCTATTTATCGGACTTCGGTAGATTACTTCTATAAATTTTATTGATTTCTACCGTTTGAGACAAAGTTGCTGATAGACTCCCTATTTAAAATATAAAAATCGACAACATATTTAATATGTACTTAAATTTTGAACTAAATCAAGTGGTTAGCGGTCGTCTTAAATTTTACTGAAGGCAACAACTGATTTCTATGCATATGTACATATGTATTAACTTATAAAAGGGCAGATTTGCAACCCGAGCCCCAAAAAGACTAGACCAAATTGAATAGAAAAATTAATATATATTTTTTCTTTAAACAAATAAAAAATCCATATAAATTGTCTTAAATATTACTAAGTTATGGTTAAAGAAAAAAGCTAGAAAATCCTCAATCTTTTTTTGACCTAACCAGAATTTGTAATTTACCCCCTCTAAAAAGATTTAAAAACACGCCTGTATAATAAGTTTATATAAAAAGAACTCATTTTCTGCAAAATGAACCTTTCAATCTTTCACTCAACAAGCTCCTCCTTTTATTAGAGAAACTATTTTCATTCTCTCGCTCATTGCCCATACAGCTTGAATTGGTGATTTGACAATAAATTGAATTGGTGATTTGACAGATAAAGCAGTAGAGCAGTGGTTAGCGCATCGGATAGCGAGCGAACTGTTGTAGGTTCGAGAACAGCTCCGGGCCACAATTTTTTTTTTTTTTTCATTGAAATAGTTTTTTTTTTTTTAAAACATCTTTAGGTATATGAGTATTTCTAATCTTGATTTTTTATAAGCTCATTAAAATTTCATAAGACATATTTTTATATTTGTGACACTTTTTTCGGAAAAAACTTACTGCGAATATTTTCATAAATATACATACATACCACCCATTATAGAAATGAGATAACCGCTTATACAATTAGGGTTTTTTGGTAAGTTTTTCCGAAAATTAAAATTTTTAAAAATACCCTCATATTCATAAAAAATAAAATTGGTTTATAAAGCTTTTTAAAATGACATTTTCATACAAATTTTGAATAATAAGAGCTTAATAAACCTTTTATATTTTTTATGAATAAGGGGGATATTGTTCTGTTTATCGGACTTCGGTAGATTATTTCTATAAATTTTGAAATATAAAAATCCATAATTTTTCACAGGTCCATAAATTTTGTACCAAACGAAGTGGTTAGAGGTCAACTAAAATATTACTAAAGACATTTTGCCCCGTTTCAATATACCTACATTTTTTTTTTTTTCAAAATCAAATCAAAAATCAATATAAAATGTCTTTTTAAATATTTTCAAGTTGGGGTTGAGGAAAACAGCTTAAAAACCCTCAAACTGTTTTAGGCTAGATTTTGCCTGGTTTAACCAATTTTGAATAACTTTTTTTTTAAATCAACATACCCACATTTTTTTCAAAAATCAAATAAAAAATCGATATGAAATGTCTTTTTAAATATTTCTAAGTTATGGCTAAGGAAAAAGGCTAGAAAATCCTCAAACTATTTTTGCAAAAGGCTACATTTTGCCCGGTTTCACCACTTTTGAATAATTTTTTTTAAAATCAATATACGTACTATTTTTTTCAAAAATCAAATCAAAAATCGATAAAAAAATGTATTTTTAAATATTTTTAAGTTATGGTTAAGGAGAAAAGATAGAAAAACCTTTAACAGTTTTTGCAAAAGGCTAGATGTTGGCTGATTTTACCACTTTGAATACATTTTTTTTTAAATCAACATACCTACATTTTTTTTTAAATCAAATCAAAAATCAAATTAAAATGTCTTCTAAATATTGCTAAGTTATGGATAAAGAAAAAAGCTAGAAAAACCTTTAACTGTTTTTGCAAAAGCCTAGATTTGCCCTAACCAGCATTTGTAATTTACCAACACTAAATAATAAATTTCTATAAATAGAACTCATATTTCTACAAAATGAATTTCATTCTTTCACTCAATAAGCTCCTCCTATTATTAGAGAAATTATTTTCACTCCTTCGCTCATTGAGTACTTCGGTCCATTATTTATATATTAATAGGCTAACAAATTTTACATATAAATATTTGCCAAGCTTAAACCCATACTAAATATGCATAAATAATAATGAAATGCATATGGATTTGTTGGCATACCTCTAAGGCAGTGCACAATTATCTAATATATAACCAATCCTGCTTCATTTATCTGTAATAAGCGAATGAAACTTTCTCATGCCACTTGAATTGGTTATCTGACAATCAATTTGTACATAAAGCGATAGCCCAGTGGGAAGCGTCGGGGGTAGTGGTCGAGCGGTTAATAGTTCAAGTACAGCTATCGGCCAATTTTTTTTTTTTATTTTTTGTCATTGAAAATTGTTTTTTTTTTCAATATTTAAAAATGTCTTATCTTGACTTTTTTAAAATTTTTACGTTTGTGATATCTATTTTCGAGAAAAAAATTGCTGAATATTTTTAGTTGACGGAAAGCATATGCATACATACCACCCATTATAGAAATGCGATAACCGCTTATTCAATTTGGGTTTTTTTTGTCTAATTTTTGATGATATAAGATCGAAGTTGCGAAATTTTTTCAAACACAGTAGTCTATTTATCGGATTTCGGTAGATTACTTCTATAAATTTTAGTGATTTCTACCGTTTGAGACAAAACGATCGCATAAATTAGTGGCTATTTGTTAAGCACAATCTCATCATCCGATTATTCAAGTGCAAATTAAAATCTCGAAATCCGAATATTTGCATGGCATTTGCCATAAATAATTTTGGAAAGGGCTGCTGTAATTTAATATTTTTATTATATAATAACAGCCACTATTTTTTAAATTCTTTGATGGCCTCATTTTACCTATAGATGAGTTTTTAATGTATACATTTAAGTTGGTCGAGGTTCGGCCACGGGCCTAAAGGCAGCTATTGACAAAAAGTTGATCAGATGTTTGAATAAGTTCAACTATTTTAAATTGGTCGAATTTCGACCACGGGATATACTAGTTTGTATTAAACCTCTGCATGGCTCCATCCAAAACGGCAAATGAATCATTCATATTGAATTTGAATTGAATTGAATTGGCTTTGCTTTGCTTTGAATTTGAATATCTGGCTGTTTGAAATAAATGTCTACTTTGAATATTCAAAAAATTTCAAACGAAATTGAATTCATATTTTGACATTTTTTTTTTTTAAATCCATGAAGATATCCCAACAATCATTTCTGTGAAAGATTGTAGAATTGAATGTTGGATTGTGAATTTGAACGCTACATGGGCATTTCATACATATATCTTCAAAATGGACTTAAGTCCAGTCTGTACAAAAGTTGTTAATTTTTCTGTTAAAAAAACATATCGTCGGTGATTCTGGAAAGCGACGTAACGGGCATTTTCAAAACGGTGTATGCGTTGGCGGCCGCGTTGATGTAGCGGTTAAGTGTTCGGCCTTCTACACCACGTCGTAGCGGTTCGATGCCCGGCAAAAGTAACATCAAAAATTATTTAGAAAAATAATTTTTCTAAACGGGGTCGCCTCTCGGCAGTAGTTTGGCAAACTATCCGGGTGTATTTCTGCCATGAGAAGCTTCTAAGCAAAAAATTCATTTGCTTTGCAAGTGCCGTTCGGAGTCGGCAAAAAATTGTAGGGCCCGCCAACAATGTAGGAAAACTCAAAAAGCAACACACCACAAGTTGGAAAGAGAAGCTCGCCTAAAAATCTCGTTAGAGGTTATGATAACCTGTTGGTATATCGCTGCCATTAGTAGTATGCGATATTTAAGTTTGGCGGGTTTGCAGCTACAAATTATAAAATTTTAAGACAACTCCGATCAAGATCGATTATTTTAATGATTTTTCAACGCAGATGTAGTTTTCTTGAGAATAAAGGAACAAGTCTTAATTGCAAGGGTTATAAAAGTGTTTATCACAAACGTCGTTTACGCGGTCTCTTAGATGCCCGATGAGTGGTTGTGCGTAATCACCGACGATATCCATATTTGTATATTCCCATATTTGTATACATATTATAATAAATACTGTTACTATGGTTTTTTCAAGAATTTTTCTGAAATATTTCAGGATTGAAAACCAAAAGCAGTGGTATTTATTGCAGCCAACTTAACCAAGAACTTTCAGCCAGATGTATTTCTAACCCTCACAAAACTCAAAACTCTACAATTACAAATAAAATACACCCATTTATGTACTACAAAGCCAATTTTACTAATACTCTACACCTTTATAAAAAAAATATGTGAAATTGTAAGCTGTGTAGCCAATATATTTGTTTTGAATCAGAATGAATAAAAATTATTTTCATTCATTCATTCATATTCTTTTTTTTTAATTTTGAAAATTTTAGGCAAAGTGAATATTCAAAATATAAAATATTCAAGGTTAAGTTTTTTGGTTCTTCAAATGGAAAATTCAAATTTACTGTATTCTATTGTACTCAAAGTTTGAATCCAATCATGCAGGAGTCTAATTTGTATTCTAAATTTTGATTTGATCGGTCTATCCGTTTAGGAAGCAACCCAATCCTACATACACAAATTTTAATTTATATACATATGTATATTAGGGTGATTTAAAATAGTTAGTAACTGATAAGAAAACCTTGCAAAAAACAAGCAACGTAACTTAACCTCGCAGTCAATTATGTACTAACTTTTGAGGGAAAAGACAATAAAATTTATTTTGTTAGCAAGTAGTGTAAATATGTATGTGCTCAATTTTTTTTTGTTGTGAAAAAAGTGTATGTTTCCTTTTAGAGCAAAACTGGAACGTCCGAACAAAATTAAAATTGATATTTGTCCAATAAAAAACTTCTCCAGGAAGATAATGTTAATGCAGTTGAAGTCCTTATTTATTCCTCTATTAATTGTATATGTACTATTTTTTTGTAGCACTAACCAATTCTCAGAGTTTTAGGGAAATCATATATAGCCTCATATATAAGATACGTTTAGCAAGGGATGCCACTAAATCCCCATAATCAAAATCCCCAAAACAAAAATCCCCAATTCCAAAATCCCCAAAATTAAAATCCCCAAACATAAAATCCCCACGTTTTGAATAAACCATGTAAAAAAGTTATTCGGGGTAAAAAGTCGAGAAAAATAAAAAAAAAACTCTTTTTCTTGACTTTCTCCAAGAATAACTTTTTTCGCACAACGCGGATCGATGCGAATTTTTCAGTTTTCTTCCTGGCTCTGTGGGATCTTTTGTTTTACAACATAAACTAAATTTACCGGACTAGAAAAGGTAACTCTAGCTCGAGAACTATAGACTTTACAAAAATAACTATTGTCATTGTCAATTGGGAACTTCGTGACAAGAAAACGGTAAAAACGGTAAAAGAAAATTTTTCTCCGCATACTAAAGTTTTCGAGAAAAATCCTTAAAAGTGCATTCGTGGCAGATATTTTCTTATAATTTCCAGAGCTAATTTTACAGTCGCAATATTTCAGAACTGGTAACTCTTAGAGAAAAAATGAAGGACGATATTTGTAGAGAATTTCTAGGTTTAAAACTTGGTTTCAAGTCATTTTTCGAAAAGACTAACAGTTTTCGAGAAAACTCCAAAAAAATTTGACTTTTCACTCCGATTAACTTTTTTAGCACATATGGGATCAATGGGGAATGATGTTTTCTTTTTGACGGCGAACCTAAGTTCTCTACCAAAATTTGCTGTGTGGGAATTATTGTTATTTCAAGTGTTTATATTGACGTATTTTTTGGTTTTTTTGCATTCTTTGTAAATTGTTGTTGTGGCTTTATTTTTTCTATGAAAAATACAAAGAAAGAACGTAGTGTCACACTAATAAGGAAATATCTAAAATTAAGTGGTTTGAGATGGGACTGAGATACAGAATACAGTTGTAAAACAAAAAGCTGCTAATTTATTAAATAAAAATTTAAAACAAATTATATAAAAGTTCAAAAAATATTGAGCATAGATTAGGTATTGAACTCACGCCAGTTGCGTGGTAAACGAAGACTCTATCGACTTAGCTACTGCTGCGTATTAGTTTCAATGGCAACATACCCAACTCATTACCTGCAAACCCAATAGTTCAATACACATTTTAATTTGAATTTATTTGATTTGGGGATTTTGTTTTTTGGGATAATGTGGTACACCCGTTTAGGAGCGGCCGAACGGCAGATTAAACCCTTCTTCAGTGGAGAAATGTTATCTCTAGGAAAAAAAATGATATCGTTGGATAGATGAGTACAAAGGATACATATGACAAAAAAAAACTATTCTGATCCAAAGCCTACTATAGGTTTATCTATTATCTATTAATATATAAATACGCCACATGAAACACTTTAGGAACCTCCTGTGAGTGAACCGTTTGACCGATTTGAATGAAATATGCACCGATGGAAGGGAAATTGAAAAAACTAAGGCATAGGCGGTATATTTTCAGGGGCGTCCCGGAAATATAAGGATGGGGTACGCGGCTAGCGACCCCACGCCCCACAATGGGCTGAAATTTGGAAAATGCGGTCAAAAATCATTAACTCGAGAAAAAAAATATATATCGCCCACTTTTTATACATAGAAATTTTTGAAAAGACTTTTGTGCGGTGTTTTGACAGGCCTGCAGCTGACTCCAATGAACGTCTGCAAGCCCCGGCGACCATATCGGCAACGCATAGTTCAGAATCGGCCGACCAATTGCTTTGTACGTTACCAACAACGTTTCTTTATCTTTACCCCAAGTACTGCCGGCTAGTGATTTGAGGATTTTGTTGCGGCTCTGTAATTTTGAGACAATTGCGGCTGAATGGGCAGTGAAAGTGTGCATGGTATCGAAAGTCACTCCTAAGATGAGCGACAGTAGGTATTCTTTGATCACCACATAAATTTCTAATTCCATACCAACCTGCGCCGTCGTGAATAAGTTGCCGAGGACTTTGTCGGCGACAATGCCAAGCTCCGACCGGTGAAGAACTCGACAAGAGAGGGGAGACAACCATTTATTTTAGAGCACAGCTCATCAACGGAAGTACCCGTTGCCAATATCGTGCAATCATCTGCGTAAGAAACAATCGTAACTTCTTCTGGTGGAGGAGGAAGCTTCGAAATATAGAGGTTAAACAATAACGGGGAAAGGACACCACCCTGGGGTACCCCTTGTTTGATCTTCCTGGCTTTAGATTTTTTGTTCCTAAACACAACTGACGACCGACGACCACTGAGATAACTGGCGGTCCAGCGCTTAAGACAGGGGGCGAGTGACGAGTCTTCCAGATCGGATACCAGCTGCCCATGATTGACTTTGTCAAAAGCTTGACCCAAATCAAGTGCAACTAGAACCGTCCTGTCATTAGGTCTATTTTGATTTAGTCCGTCAGTTATCTGACTGTTTATGACATTTAGAACAGATGTTGTGCTCCTACCTTTCCTGAAACCATGTTGGTGCTCGGCTAACATCAGGTTTGATGTGTAGAGCGGGAGTAGGACGCCTCAAGTGTCTTTACTACTGGCGAGAGGAGTGATATCGGACGATATGACTCCCCAACGTTAGCTGGCTTCCCAGGCTTTAGTAGTGGGATCACAGTTGCCTGCTTCCATTTATCGGGTATGACAGCTGTGGTCAAGGACAGATTGAAGACGGCAGTGCGGTACTTAACTCCTACTGCGCCGATGTATTTAAGGTGCACCATGGCTATGCCATCAGGACCGATGGCTTTGGAGTTGTTGGCCTTCCGGATGGCCTCTTGAACCTCTGTAGCGGTGATAGGAACGGGGGCATAGTTTTTGTGTTTATGCGCACACCTGAAAATTCCACGTCTTATCCTGTCCTGTGCAGGATGAGGGGCACACTGTCTACAGAAAGCCTGTGCACATTTCTTGGGGTCATTTAGTGTCTTGTCACCAAAGGTGATGTCGACATTCTTTGGCGGACCCGTAGGATTTGACAAGGACTTGACTTTGGACCATAATTTTCCAACACAGGTAGAGAGGTTACAAGACCTGAGGTGGTCCTCCCATTTGGTTTGTTTGTGTTCGTTAACCAGCCGTCTGATTTCCACGTTGAGATCACCGATCTGTGGGTCTGAGGGATCGACTGCGGCCTCAGCTGAGAAGTTTGGCCCTATGTTTTTTATTCTACCAGCTGGTATAAAACGGGCTGTAGCCTTTTTAATGGGTTGTAGACTTTTTAATGACCTCACGGATGTTTCCCTCGCCAACGTGAACATCAGTAGGAATGGGAAGATCACCAAACGAGCTCTCCGTGAATTCCAAAAAGCCGACCCAGTTAGCCCTTTTGAAATTCACGTATGTTCTTTTCGCCGAAGTAATAAAATCCGAGGCACGGTTGACGGACAGGATGATGGGCAGGTGGTCGGATCACAAGGCCACCATCGGTTGCCAGTTAATGCTGTTAATTAACCCCGGACTAACAGCCCACGATGATACGGTTATCGCCACGAAGAAACGCCCTAAGGTCAGGGCGATAACTTCTGGGGCAGCAGGTGACGGGGGGAATGTATATATTGAATAGCTAGAGATCAACACCTCCAGCTTGTATAACTGTACCCTGACACTCTAAGGGTAAGTCTCTTTGGTCGGTGTTGATATCAAATTCCCTATACTGCACTGTTTGGTGAACAAGGAACGCGAGACCGCCCCCGCCGTCCGTGAGATCGTGCCGGAGAATGTGGTAGCCTCCACTCGCTCGGAGATCCGAGTGGGGGCCAAGTTTTGTCTCCTAGATTGCAGTAATTTTAATTTTATGTAGCTGCATGAATGTGGTTATCTCCATAACCTTGCCGGTCAGGCCGTTGCAATTAAATTGCAACAATTTAAATTGTGAAGGAGAGGCAATGGCCACTCTGGGAGTTAAAGACTGATGCGTTTGCCTAGATGGTGGTAGGCTAGGTCGCGTAAATCCGGCGTTGTGGGCTGCGCAGCTCGACAGCAAAGATTTCTGTTTGCGAGCCTAGAACATATGCGAAGGTGACATTAGCCCAGGCAAGAGTTGAACTTAACCGATGCCACCGACGCATATATCCTGTGCCGACATACAGTGTACGAAGTGTTAGGGACCAGAAGCTGATGGACTTGACTCAAATTCGTGCTAGTACCGGAAGAAATTAGTGGAGGGTTCAGAGATGAGTGGTGAAGCTCGGTAGTGCTTATAGCATCGACCGATGTACTCCGTAAAAAGTAGCTGTGGATGGATGCTTGTGGTGTTGGCGCACTAGGACGCGAGCTAAAACCGGGAACACACATGTTCTGCTGAGCAATATATGTATTGCGGGTCGTGGAGACTGAATTTGTATTTGTAGAAGGCGACAATGCAACGTTGGATCGTCGCTTTCCTCGAGACGTCCTAGGACGTGAGCAGTAGAAACTAGTGGGCCGGTATGTTTTAGGATCTAGTCCGGAGCAACTAGATTTATGTAACCAACCTTTGCATGATGCACACTGGACTGAATGTGAGCGTCTGGTGTAAATTTTCTTCCGGCAAACGCAGCAGAACCATTCCCTTGGACCAGGATTTGGCTCAATGCCAGCCCGAATCAAGAGAATGAGGAGTAGCCGTGCTGCAAGGGACTGTTCCGGGGGTGACAATTTTAGGTGGGGGGAATCGTGACGCGTTAGACAGGGTAACTTCGGGGTGTATTGCTCTTGGCCGAGTCATTAAAACAAGAACAACCCGGGTCGTTTCGGTACGAAAGGTAATGTACATATACATATACCGTTCTCGCATAACCGGCAATACGTGAAACGAATTTCGAATTTCGTTCACATTCTCGTATAGGGGACCATTTTTAATTTTTTTTTTTAACTTTTTCAAAATTTTCAAATGATATTTTTTTCATTTAAGATAACTCCTAAACATATTTTGAGGAAGATTTTTCCGTTTAAAGTGTGCCAACTGGAGCAAAATTTGCAATTTCCCCACACTTTGCCCACTAAAAAAAAATTTAAACAAACCAAAATTAAAAAATCAGGTTAAAGTACACTCTTGCAAATCTCAAAATCTTTCGTTTAAAAAAAATTTTGTTCAAATCGGATGAAAAATAAAGGCAGTAATGAATTTAGAACAGTAAATTTCAATTATTGACCTTTATGGACCGTTGTCTCAGCACATACAAAAAAGCGCATATTTGCGCATTAACAGAAGAAAGTAGATACCCCAGAGAATACTTGAAAAAAAAATGTAAATATCTAGCGGGGATCGGGTGGGACCGGCACTCGGCGTTGCCTCCTTATTGGAAAAATTTAAAAAATTTCTATAAATAATGGGGAGTTTTTTTTATATCTGCCTTATTTTAAGCCGGAATCGGTGCAAACTAAATCACTATCAAATGTCCACTAAAGGCCTGAACATAAAATGCTGATTTATTTTTACACACATATCTGTATTTCGCTATTTGCTAGCTGTATCGACCATGCGAAAAAATTATTGATATACCTAAGTAGTTATCCTTTATCTAACGAAATACTAAAGTTAAAAAAGTACTCAGTCCTACTTTGATGTTTCTAGATTTCAAAAATGTACTTCATTTGTCCCAATGCCTAAACCGAATTTTTGCCACTTTTTTCAAAATCCAGCCCATTATGCGCCCCTTCCACATTTTATTGGTCGAGTTTTCGATCACAAGCGATACTAGTATACTTAATATTACATTTTCCGGGGAATCTGCATGACGCACCACTAGCACCTGCAACAAACTTGGCAGTAAATATACCCATCACTGAGGAAAGAGTAAGGTGGGCAGTTAAGAGCTTTGAACCGTATAAGGCTGCCGGGCCGGACGGGATTATCCCCGCTTATAAACACGTTGGAGACATACGCTAAATGGCTGGTATTTCTCTTCACAGCCTGCCTGGCTCTCAACCACTTTCCGGGCTCCTGGAGGAGCGCCACGGTAGAGTTTATCCCTAAGGCTGGGAAGGCATCCCACTACGAGCCAAAAGACTACAGACCGATCAGTCTCTCGTCCTTTGTACTAAAAACCTTTGAGAGAATACTAAGCGACTACCTCTCAACGACTATTGATAGCAACCTTATCTCTAGCTATCAGCATGCATACACCAAGGGTAAATCAACAGAAACCGCTCTGCACAGCCTAGTGTCTGTCATTGAGAAATCGCTGTGTGAAAAGGACTACTGTCTTGTGGCCCTGCTAGACATTGAGGGGGCTTTCAACAATATAAGCCCGGAGGCTATCAACTCCGCTCTAACTAATCTGGGCGTAGATTCACCTCTAACTGGTTTAATTCACCAACTTCTAAGAGGAAGGAAAATAGCTTCTTCACTTGGTACGGTTGAGCTATCACGCTATGTCACAAGGGGAACGCCCCAGGGTGGTGTTCTTTCCACGCTTTTATGGAACCTCACAGTCAACTCGTTGCTACGTGACACAAGCTGGGGAGGCGGGAAGATAGTGGAATACGCAGACGATTTAGCTATTGCATTCAGAGGCAAGTTCCCACAAACTCTGTGTGACCTGATGCAAGTAGCACTGCGAGAGGTTTCGAGGTGGTCCTCTCGCTGCGGACTTAGTATCAGCCCGGGGAAAGTGGAACTTGTCCTCTACACCAACCGGTACAAAATACCGCAACTAAGCCTACCAGAACTAGATGGCACGCGCATGGGCTTGTCGGATAAGGCATAGTTATGGACAGGAAATTGAATTGGAAGGAGAATGTTCTTCAGCGCCAGAAGAAAGCTTGCATCGCTCTTTACACATGCAAAAGAGCCATTGGCAAAAAATGGGGGCTCAGCCCTAGAGTATGCAGTTGGATCTACACGGCCACCATTCGCCCAATCATGCTGTATGGAGTCGTCGTATGGTGGCCGGCGCTGAGCAAGGCAACATACCTGAATCTGTTGCGGAAAGTCCATAGATCCAGTATGATCTGTATAAGCGGTGCGCTAAGGACAACGCCCAACGAAGCCCTCCTGGTCATTCTGGCATTTTGCCACTTGATCTGGAAGGGTTTCGGTCAGCGGCGGCATCAGCTCTGCGCCTAAGAGAAACCTCCAGTTGGGGTGCGGGTACTATTGGACACTCCAGTATTCTGGAATCTTACAGCTTTCTCCCTCTAAGCACAGATCGTTGTGCGACCACTACAGTCGGGGATAGCTGTTTCAAAATAAACATTCCCAGCAGAGAAGACTGGGAGAGGACGGATTGGTGTCCCGAAACAAATGGTGGCACTTCCATATACACCGACGGCTCGAAGTTGGACGGCAGAGTTGGAGGAGGGGTTTATTCAAGGGATTTCGACCTTGAGCTCTCCTTCAGACTACCTGATCATTGTAGCGTCTTCCAGGCGGAAGTCTCGGCAATCCTAGACGCCGCGGCCTGGTTAAGCAAACGTGTTATCGGAGAAGATATCGCTATTTTCAGCGATAGCCAAGCGGCAATCAAATCCCTTGGCTCATACATGTCCAACTCTGAACTGACGCTCAGCTGTCGTCGATCTCTTCAGGAGATGGCCCAACAGAACCACGTAAACCTCATATGGGTCCCGGGACATAGGGACATTGAGGGAAACTGTAAGGCAGACGAGCTTGCCAGGCAGGGCACGACCAAGCAGGTTCTTCAGGATAAAGAGCGCTTAGGTATGCCGTTTGCCACCTGCAAACTAATACTGAAGGAGCACACACTCCGTCAAGCCAACGAAAGATGGCTGCAATCCCCAGGGTGTCGGATATCGAAACAAACCTGGCCAAAATGGGATCTTAAAAGGTCTAGACGCAATTATGCCCTAACTAGGAGGGAAATCTCCATATTGATAGGGGTATTAACCGGTCACTGTCTCATTGGTAGGCATGCAGAAAGGCTAGGTGTGCCCTACCGACGATGCTTCAGGAGTTGCAAAGATGATGAGTAGGAGGAAACAATGGAGCACCTCATCTGCAACTGTCGGGCTTTAAGCGGCGCGAGAACGCGCTTTGAAAACATTAATAAGTTCCGTTCCTGGATAGCCTAAGCCAGATCGCGGAACTGGACATAAAGGACTTGATGGCCTTCATAAAGTCATCTAAGTGGTTCGAGGAGGAGTAACGGTGTCGGTTTAGGAGTTTCAGTCCCAGGATTCTGCTATGTGGAAAATCCCAAAAACTCAGGGATTTTCCATATGGGTTCCGGGACTGACTTTCCTTGTGTTGGTGGTATCACAACGGGCCTTTCAAAACTGGCCTAAGTGTGCCTCTGCGACAGCCACTTGAACCTAACCCTAACCTTACAAAGGGAAATCTTGCAAAAAACGAACCAATTTCTTAGAAGTTTTCAAAGAGAAATCATGCAAAAAAAGAACTGATGTCTGTTTGAAAGTACATATGTATTAATAAGATGATCTTAGGGTTCCAAACAAGAAGATATAGCTTATTAACTGAGTTCTGCATAATTGTGTTTATTAATAAGATGATCTTAGGGTTCCTAACAAGAAGATTTGACTTATTAATGTTTTCATAAAGAAATCACATATTATTGAGAAGATGTTATTTTTAATATTTCAAATAAAAAAAAAAAAAAAATTATATTTCAGAGCTCTTATATTGTCTTCGAGAACCTCAGATTATCAGTTACGATTAAATTTTAGATTTATCTTGTATTGCCTTTACCTTCTTATGTTGCCTCTTTATATTGCCTGAAGCCATCTATCTCACCGCACTCTTCCTCACATTGCCTACCACACTTGCCATATTGCCACCACCGCGAATCGAACTAACCACATATTGAATGCTGAACACATTTGTTTACCATCGAGCCATCGTGTACTTCTGCTCCCCAGCGTCTAATTGCAGCTTTGTTCTAGATGATGTCTGCTGATGATGCAAGATTTCCCTTTGAAAACATTAATAAGTCAAATCTTCTTGTTTGGAACTCTAAGAAATCAATTCGTTTTCTGCAAGATTTCCCTTTGAAAACATTAATAAGTCAAATCTTCTTGTTAGGAACCCTAAAAAATCAGTTCGTTTTCTGTAAGAACCCTAAGAAAACAATTCGTTTTCTGCAATATTTCCCTTTGAAAACATTAACTAACTAACCCTAAGATCATCATATTAATAATAATAAACAGTTATCTGCAAGATTTCCCTTTGAAAACATTAATTAGTCAAATCTTGTTAGGAATCCTAAGAAATAAGTTCGTTTTCGGCAAGATTTCCCTTTGAAAACATTAATAAGTAAAATCTTCTTGTTAGGAACCCTAAGAAATCAGTTCATTTTCTGCAAGAACCCTAAGAAAGCAATTGGTTTTCTGCAAAATTTCCCTTTGAAAACATTAATAACTCATATCTTCTTGTTTGGAACCCTAAGATCATCTTATTAATATCTAGCTGATCCCGCAGGCGTTGCCCTGCGTAAAATTGTGTCTTTGAAATCAAAATTTCTATAACCGATAGTTTGTTAATCCGCGGACATTTTTACCAAAAAATATATATTTTTAAAAGTGTCAGAATAATTTTTACCATCGGTCTTTTTCTAGTTGAAAATCCATTTTGTCTCTTTTTTTGGGGGGGTTTTTCTTTTCAAAATAGAAAAAAAATTCAACTACTTACTGTTCCTTTTAAAAAAATTTTTTTTTTTTTGGGAATTTTTCGGGAATTTTTTTGGATATTTTTCGATTCTGGCCAGCTTGAAAATTTTACTTGATTGTGGTACATATGTAATTGCAAAAATAAAGTGGTAGATTTATAAAAAAAGTGTTATATTTCTGTTCAATGCTCTAAAGTCTGCATTTATTAAACGAAGAGTATAATTTTATAAGACGCACAATTTTCATAAAAAATGGTCGAATTTGGTGTCTACAGACGCGTCTAATCCGAAATAGGAAATTAAGAGCCTCATTCTCTATTGCGAAACGAATGTTCGTTTCGCCTCAGAGACTAATCGTTCGCTTATTTGCAGTATGTAAGACGATAGCTCAACCAGAAGAAAACAGCTGTTTCTCACGTGAAAATAACGTCAAAACAAATAAAAAAAATAAAAATTCAAACAAATTGTTTATCGTTCGTATATAAAAATCTTAAAGTAATTACACTGACCAATGTAGCAATGGAGGCAACCTTGGCATGGCTCCCAACTCCTATAAATCCTGCGTGTTTTTTAAGGGCTAGGCAACGGAACGAGTGCAACATAAAAATGTTGGCACTATGTGGGTAATTTTGACTGCACAGTTCGGGAGTGGGGGGTGTCGCGTCATAGCGGCCGTTGCGCTGGACGATGATCTATGATCCAGAATTGTGCACTTCCCAAACACTCCTGTTTCTTGGCCTTTTGAGGCTTAACTGTCTTGATTATTGTTGCAGCACCTTTTACACTAATGTTATTTGCTAGTAGATAATCCAGGTTTTTAATTCAGGACTATGATGGCCGTGTTTGTGTGGACTTAGACTTAATTTGACTTGAAAATCTTACATCTAACAAATGGGAAGGACGTGTTCTTAGTTATCCAAAAAATAGCTTAACTTAGAAACTTTGGAATCTACAGATTTTTGATTTCCAAGTTAAGTTTTTAAGTTCAAAGAGAGCCGTGAGAGAACTGTGCTACCATATACATTTTTTTAGTATTTTCAATAAAAATCCCTCATATATTGTATAGCGTTCTAACTTTTTGGATTAATGAATTTCATACGGCAAGTACAAAGCAAGACGTCAAAAAAATATAATTTCAGAAATAATAAAAACAAACACAAATTAAATGACACGTTGGATAATTGACTCTAAGTTTTTCTGTAAATTAAGTTAAGTCAAGTTAAGTTAAGTCCACGCTAACACGGGCATTAGGGAAATATATCATTATAAGACCACGAAAATAAAACAGAAATGTTAACAAATAAATTTGACTTAAAAAATACATATTTTATTTTTGAAAAATGTCAACGGTCAAAATAAGTGCTCCCAGAATGAAAAATTTTTCACAATAAATTGAACTGATTCTCATAAGTTTTTAAATAAATTACAGATGGCAGCAAGTAATTTTACAAATAGTTTCGACTTCTAATTGACATAACGTAAGCACTTACGTTGCCGAACGAAAATGATAGGGAATGCAAATTCTAGACGATATCCTCCCGAGACGATTCGTTCGTCCGGGTTTTCGTTCGTGTTACATAATGATGCACTAAACATTTTATTTCTGTGAGAAGATATTTGTTAATTAAAAGTTGCAACTTTTCACGTGGTGGTTTTACACCGTTTTTGCATATGTTTTTGTTTTTTGGAGATAGTTTTTCACAGACATACAGTTTTTAATTTTATTTATTAATACTGACGTCAAGACGCATCTTTTGTCAAAAATCTCGACAATTTTCTATGAAAAGTAGGCATTGAACAATCTAGTAAAATGGCACCAAAGAAAATTTGTGCCAAAAGAAAGTACTGACAAAAGCTTTTATTTCAACAACTTGGCTTGCCTATGACTAATATGCTGCCAGCCTGCTCTTTTTGTGAGCAATTTAAGTTTTAAAGAAAATAGTTTTCTAAAAATTTTCAGTAGGTACTTTTACCAAAAAAATGTAATGGGTTTTTTCTATATCTCAAAATCTTTCATATAAAAAAAAAATATCAAATCGTTTAAAAATTACGACCAGCAGTAGGTATAAACTTTTTTTTTAACTACCCCACCTTCTTACATAAATTTGTAAATATAGTTGAGCCTATTTACAGCAACTTGCTACAAAAAATGCACTCATATTCAGAACATTTTTTGTTTGGTTTCGATTACCGCCGACTGGGCCATATTTCTTTACTGTTGACTGAAATAATAAATAACACAAACACCAAAGGTCAATTGCTAAACGCATACGCCAGAAGACGAATTTCGTCGATACTATCGAGACATCGACTCAGAGTCACCATTATCGAACATGACAAGAAATCCACTTGTTGTCGATGTGTTGCAATTACCAGAAGTTGTTAAAGAATTCGAGAAATGAAGGGGGACTCCTCCATTAAGATTCACTTCCATCGTTTGACATTGGAGAAATTTTGGACCAAAAGATTGCCTGGTTATTCGAAACATGCATATCTTGCTTTACGAGTACTATTCGCTTTTCTTCAACTTACTTGTGTGAGACAGGCGAAACTGTGAGAATATTATTACTAGTCAGGGGAGTTGCCCTAATTTACATATAAAAAGTGATAACAGCTTGCAAAAGGCAATTGCTTTGAAATAACTGTCAAAATACAATAAATCTTATCATTTATTTACCTAAGTATTTCTTTTTCTTGTTCATGGAAAAGTCTACTTGTTCGTGGTACGGTGATAGTCGAATTTCATTCACTCCCATTTGCACTTCATTATATGTACATACATATGTAGATACATTAGGTTGTATCGAAAAAAAAAAAAAACAGTTCAGTGTGTGTCATCTTTATTTGAAAGTTTATGTCGAAACAAATTTTTTTTCAAGCATCCGCGAAATCGAGCTTTTTGCTATTACTTCCTCATTCTTTGTCCGATTTTTAGAATTTAAATGTCACAGTAGAGGTCTTGCTCGGGCCTATCATTACCTCTGAAGTGTTTTGGCTTAAATATAATTTTAGACTTACATATATCATCATTAATTTCTGACTTTCTTGTTGCTCCAACCTTACCGAATGAAACTTGACTTTAAAAAATCAACAACAAGCAATATTTAGAATTGCTAGAATACCAGAGATCTCGAAGTATTTTTAGTTTCAAAAGTACTACATATTAATAATTTGTATGTTTTCATGCGATTGCATAAGTTTATCATCCAAATTCAATTTTCGTGAATTGGCTTAATAACTTCTAATGACAAATGAAGGGTACAATGCATAAACCGGTCAAATCCACATTTTGTCCAAAATGAGTTAGGTTTAGATTCTTGCTCGGTTTTGAATTATTATTTTCCACTGCTCAAACTAGACCTAGTAATGTTTTAACCGTGGAAACTGGAGTGACAATCACTTTAATAATTTACGAAAATTGTTTAGAAAATGTTCAAGTAATTGATTAACAAAGTATAGCAGTATTATGTGCATGTAGAAACAACGTGCGAAGCGTGTAAACTTAAAAAATTACCAAATGCGTAAATGAACTGTCAAAGTTTTAATTTAAGATGAACTATAGTTATTTTGCAAATATGTATATAAATGGCCTCCTCTGTGAAGAGCTGGGAACGCCTTTGCTACACACGCAAAAAAATTTTGCTGTCAAAACAGCACTTTACACCACACTTACTCACGTTGCCTCACCACACTTGCCATATTGCCTTCACTGCGAATCGAACTAACAATTACGCTTTTAACGATTTACACCACACTTTTTCACTTTACACCACTTTAAGCCCTATAGACACATCTTTTTAAGCGTCAACGCGAGTGAGCGTGAACAATTTTCTTTTGTTTAATATGTAGATAGTACTCCACTTTTCCAAAAAAATCATGCGTAAGTGGATAAACAATTAAAATATCTTTGATATTAGTATATTTAAAATTAAGTGAAAGTGTTAAATATGCTTTGAAATGCTTATTTTACTATCTCACAGTGAATTGTGTGCGAACGCAAAGTGGCACAAACCCTTCGCAAGTGTGTGTTGAAATTTGGCAATTACCACGCCAAACTTTGATTTTTTATTTTAATTTTTTGGAGAATTGAACTCATTTGACAGATGTGCATGAACGCACAAAATAATTGTTTTGAATTCTTTTCCTTTGCGTACGACGCAATAGAAAATCTCCACTCATTCATGTTCACACCGAACTGTATGAGGGTCTTTAATGTAGCAAAAAAACGTTGACACCAAAATTAGTGTTAGTTTTACTCCAAAAATATGTAGACTGCACGATTTTCACTGTTTGATCCCAGTACAGCCTGTGTGAATTTAACTTTAGATCATACTGAAATTATCGGAACTATCGATTATATGGGGGCGATGTGTTATATTAGTCCAATCTCATTGATTTTTAATATCGACATTCCACATTCTAAAATAGCAATAGTTACAAAATTTCACGCTCCTACCTATATAATTACAGGAGTTATCTACCAAAATCCGTTTATCGGAACAATCGATTGTATGGGGGCTATGTGAAATATTTATCCCATCTCAATGATTTTCAACATCGATATTTCGCATATAAAAATAGCTATACTTACAAAATTTCACGTTCCTACCTATTTAATGACAGGAGTTATAGCCCAAAATCCGTTTATCGGTACAATCGATTGTATGGGAGCTAAGGTAAATGTACCTATTTAAGGCATGTTAAGAGCCACCTGGAATAAAATAGCCACTGTACTCAAACCCCGCTATATCTTACTTCAAAATTGCATTGTATGTATGCCCAGTTCATTTATTGATAAAATACGGTTTATATACAATGGTATTTAATTAAATTTCTTATATTTTATAAGTTTTTCAGAAACATAAATTTTTCCTTTTTCCGTGTTAAAAATTTGCGCTCGTCCTAATTCTGTGTTAAGGCGTCCCTAACTCCGTGTCAAATACTATATTGCACCATTTAACAACTTTTCCTTGAAAATTAAATAAAAATCGAAAATTTGACTTGTATTTTTATTTCAATATGCATATTTTATAGTTACATTTAACACTTTTCTTACATAAACATATTCAAACTAAATAAAAATCGAAAATTTCACTTGTGTTTTTATTTCAACATACATACATATTTTATAGTTACATTTAACATATTTCTTATATAATCATATTAATTAAAGCCATTTATTAAATAAACTCCTCTTTTGTTCATGAGTTGTGGTGGATTAATCTTTTTAATTATTTCTTCAGCTTCATAATCCAATATATCGTCTCGTTCTGGCCAACGCCAATTTGAGCCACTCATTGTCATTATTTTAATCTGGAACTTAACAGGATCGCCATTAATAATCTTCAGTACTTGTCCCGGAAACTTTTCTCCTTCATATTGGATTATAACATAGTCTCCTTGTTTAATAACTGGTTTTTGATTTTTTTGAGTTTCGCTAACTTGTTCTTGTTTTTTTTTTTCTTTTTTAAAGTCTGTTTTTCAATCTTTGCCTTTTTTTCTTCATCTAATCGACGTTGGTATTCAATATACTCCGACGCTACCGCTAAAGTTGGGGTCAGTTTTCTTTTAACGATTTTTTTCTTTGAATCGTTGGATGCGACTTCGGGCCAAAATAACGCGTTTTTAAAGGGTGTAGGAAACTGGGGGTTTTCTGGCTTATCTTTCTCATTTAATATTTCAACTGAAGGCAAAATAGACGCTTTAGAGCTACACGGAATTCATCCATAGTTTGGCAAGTGATAAAATCTTCAGCATGCGAAACATTCTTATGATTAAGTGTTTTATTGGAAGTTGGAGTCGAGGTTTTTAAGTCGCCTAATTTGAGAGTTTCTAGATCTACAATTGTTCCGTTGCACTCTTCTAAAAAATCTATACTCATGTTCTCAATATCAAATGAAGTTAAATCGTTGTCAGCTAATAGATTCGAAATATTGAGTTCGGTTATCTGAAGGCTACGCGCATCGTCTTGATCTCTTTTGGCACTTTTCCAAAAATAATATAAGTTTTCATCCTTGACATCTCCATTCCACTCTCCTTGACACTCAGTAAATGATACCAATTTTTCTGGTGGAAGTCTTTCTTCAAACAGCTTAACCAAGTTCTGTGCATCACTTCGCAATTTTTGTGCTTCATCGGTATTATTTTCAAAGTTATGGATGATGGTTTGATGAGAGAGTGCATCCCGTGTCTCGAAGTAGCTTTTAAAATTTTGTCATAAAGCACTGCATCTGGATTAAAAGGATATAAGCCACATGCTTTAAACCCATTTTTTACGTTTTCTGGAGTCACTGCCATATCTAAACATTTTTGAACGATAGGAGCAAAGCCATCACGCTTAATTCGCTGTCCATTGTTGCTTATTCTCCAATTTTGAATCTCCTTTCTCCATTGACTTTTAAGAGAATGAAATACTGCCACATCCATTGGCTGCAGCAAGTGGGTAGAGTTGGGAAGGAGTGCCACAAGGATGATCCCATGCTTCTTACAAAACTCACAAACGTGAAGAGACAAATGGGATGTGTGTCCGTCGAGAAACAAGACCACTATATACTCAAAGAATGTTTCGCTAGTCATCCAACCAGATTCTGACTTTCCAATGGCCCAATCGGTGGGATATTTTTGCAGTATATTATTTGGAAGGCGTTTGTAAGGAAAAATCGCAAATGGTGGCATCATCTTACCAGAGGCAGAAGCCCCTATAGAAAGTGTGAGACATTCTTTTTCATCATTGCCTGCCCTGAAATAAACATTTTTAGAGCCCCGTTTTGTCAAAACAGCTTGACCCTTAGGGCAAAGGAAAAAGGCGGACTCGTCGCAGTTAAAAATTCTGTCCGGATCCTGTAAAACTTCCATATAGTCATTCTCCTGCATATACTTAGTGATCCCGTCGAACCAAGCTCTTATGCAAGACTCCGTGACTGAAGCTCGACAGACTGTCAGACATTGTGAAACTCGTTGACTTATTGACGTATTTCTTTTCAAAAACCCCTCGTACCATTTCCTACCCGGAATACCATTTTTAAAATGATTAGGCCTTTTTAATTCTTTCACAAGACATCCTACGCAATCAAGGAGCTGATCTTTTGTGACTGGAAATCCCATCTCGGCCAAATGATGCACCCATTTCACTATCAAACCTTCTTCTTCCTTAGATAATACTGTAGGAGGTCCAGAAGATGCGTTGGCATACTTATTGTTTTTTTATCCAAGAGGGTTCGATATGGAATATTATAGAGTTTTGACGCTTTGTAGCAAGTCATTTGGGATGAATTGTTCGCGTCAAGAGCTAATCTTAATGATTCCTGAGTATATTTCGGCATGTTTTGAAATAAATACGTCTGCAAAAAAAATTGTCACGTAATTACAATCTATAACTTCCCAATTCCGTGATATAGAACGGAAATAGGAAAATATTTAAATACAATGTCCCTATTTTTGTGATATGTTATTTTAAAATAAAATTTGTCTATACCTATAGATTTTCCAACTAAATAAGTTTTTTAACTAATTTTCTTCACGATGATGTTTAAAAATTGGTAAAGTAATTATTAAAACTTCATTTAATTACATTTTTAACGTTCGAACTTATTTTCTTATTTGATTTATTTTAGCTGAGAGTGGTTAACTTTTTACGAAGAAAATAAGATAATCCTTCAATATATTTTATAACGGAAATAGGATTTTTGAAAGTTTGTTAACTTTTATCTTACCTCTCTAGAATTTCAAACATCTTTTTTTATTTTATAAAAAGAATAAGCTAGTTACAAAAACATCATACGATTTCCTAATTCCGTTTTAGTAACGCAATTGGGAGCACTTCGAAATTAGAGCGTACCTAATTACGTTATAGTTTAAAAGCTTAATTTTTATATATTTTAATGTCAAAAACAAGGTTTAAAATACAGAAAAGGAAAGCTTATAGTCTCAGCTTTGAATTTTTCTTATATTATAGTATAATATTACTTACCAGATCGCTAGGAAAAGCTTATGCAACTTCTGATTAAACCTTAGCACTTTTATTAAGAAAATCACTGATTTTTGCTGCCACCTTCACTGAATGCTAAATACCGACTGATAAATTCGAATATTTTTGAAAGTGAGATAGGCATATAATTGATTTTTTTAGAATTTATATTTTATTCTATTCAGAATAATTTATGCTAAAAATTGTGCTCGCAACAAACAATCTCCTTATTTTTTCAATTATAAAATTTTGTAACAAAATAGAACGGAAATATGAACTATCCCGTAAATAGGCGCATTTACCTTATATGAAATATTTATCCCATCTCAATGATTTTCAACATCGATATGTATTTCAAATATAAAAATAGCAATATTTACAAAATTTCACGTTCCTACCTCTCTAATTACAGGAGTTATAGCCAAAAATCCGTTTATCGGAACAATCGATTGTATGGGAGCTATTTGGTATGGTTAAATCAACTCATCTCGTCATCCTGATCATTTCTGTATACTTATTGATGGGTCCATCTCTTTTTCTTCTCATACTTACAAACATCGGACCAAAGTTATAATACCATTTCATCTTCATGAAAGGTATAAAAATACAACTTTTAGGCTCCACTTAGCGATTAGTACTTTTGCTTGGCCAAAAAGTCTAAAACTTTTTTTACGAAATCCTCATAACTTTGTGACGTCTTTAGATAAGTGGTATACAAAAAAATATCTGGACAAAGAACAAGGAGGTTATAGCAAAAACGCGATTTAGCGGGTTTTCGGGAATGTTTACAAATAAGATTTGAACGCCAACATTTTTTTCGACATAAACTTTCGATAAAGGTGACACACACTAACCTTTTTTTCTTTGAAATAAGCGATACGGCTTAATGCACAAACAATCATTAAAACCCAAAACGGGCCGGCAAGGCTTCAAACGAAAAATCAAAGCCATAAATCAATAAAAAAAACTTTGAAATTAAATATGTATGTGGTTATCAAAACATTTAATTTTTTAATGGCAAAAATACATATGTAGTTGTGTACTCACCCCTTAATTTCTAATTACGGACAGGGTTGCCGCTGTAAAAAATTCCGCTAAAATTACCGACCAATTCCGAAAAAATGTCCAAAAAAGTACTATTGATATCCCAGCCAGGAGAGCAACGTACATTTTACCAATCGTATATTTTTCCATCGTTTTAAGTATTCGAAAACCATACGGAAGCTATACTGTTGGGCTGGATTTACTATTGGTTCGTTTTTTTTTTCACATTTTTCGTATCCTTTCGTTTGCAAACTTAAATGGAGCATGAAAACAGAAAAATACACAGTTTTTGCCAGATTTTTTTTCCATTTTCAGATGCGTTAAGGTATGTACATAAGTATATCTTAATAGATACATCTATGAAAGTTCGAGCCGTGTTTCATTAACATTAAAAAAAAATTTACACTGAACAGACGTAGCAATTTGTGGCTACTACATAAACAAATTGTGTCCGCTTACAAAACGACCCAAAAGTTTAATTAGCCGCCCAACTGCCCAAAATGCCCAATTTCGGCAACCCTGATCACGGAGCTGTTAGCAATCAGCGTTGATTTATCAGCATTTATTCGCAAATAAAAGCCACGCCAGTGTGCTGAGTCTGTAGTACATGTTAATTTAGGACATGCATGAATGTAAATTTTTAAGGATATTTTTATGGCCTGATACGTTTACATACATAAATGTTCTCCAAATCGACAGAAGTAATTTTATCGATAATCCTCGCCAGTGTTGCCAGAATTTTTTCAGCAATCCGGCTAGATCGAGAAAAAAGAACGGTTAAAAAAAATTATTTCGGGGAAAAAAATTATAATTTTGGGCGGAAAAACGGCTAAAAATTTGTAATCCACTTTTCACTCGTTTATTCGCTTTTTTCATTAAAACGTATATTATAAATATTTTATAATATAAAGGAGCGTTTTCTCATCAGCCTTAAATATTAAAGTTCATCATTATCATTTATTGGCGCTTAACCGCCTAAGCGATTTTGGCCGTTTCGTATCAAAGCACGCCAGTCATTCCTTTTTAGCGATAACGGACGCCAATTGGAAACCCCAAGGGAGTTCAAGTTATCCTCCACCTGTTGTTTCCATCTCAGTCGAGGCCTCCCCCTTCCTCTGCTGCCGAATTCAGGCGACGATAGGAAAACCTTCTGTGCTGGAGCTTCTTTGTCCATTCGCATAACATGGCCCAGCCAGCGGAGTCTTTGGGCTTTAATTCGCTGGACTATGGTCAGATCTGCGTAGAGCTCGTACAGCTCATCGATAAATTTCCTTCTATACTCGCCGTTGGCATCACGGGAAGGACCATAAATCTTCCGGAGAACTTTTCTCTCAAATACTCCAAGGGCCATCTCATCTTCTCTTGACATTGTCCATGAATCTGAGCCATACATCAGGACAGGTATGATGAGAGACTTATAGAGTGTGATCTTTGTTCTTCGAGAGAGGACTTTACTTCTCAATTGCCTACTCAGTCCAAAGTAGCACTTGTTGGCAAGAGTGATTCTCCGCTGGATTTCTAGACTGATATTATTTTCGGTGTTGATACTGGTTCCCAAATAGACGAAGTCCCTCACAGTTTCAAATTTGTAACTATCAACAGTGACATGGCTGCCAAGGCGCAGGTGCGCCGATTCTTTCTTTGATGACAGCAAATACTTCGTCTTGTCCTCGTTCACGGCAAGACCCACTTTTTTCGCTTCCTTATCCAGTCCAGAGAAGGCAGCGCTTACGGCGCGGTTGTTAAGGCCAATGATATCAATATCATCGGCATACGCCAGCAATTGCACGCTCTTGTAAAAGATTGTACCATTGCGGTTTAGCTCTGCTGCTCGAATAATCTTCTCCAGCATCAGATTGAAGAAATCGCATGAAAGGGAGTCGCCCTGTCTGAAGCCTCGTTTGGTTTCAAATGGCTCAGAGAGGTCCTTCCCGATTCTGACGGAGCTGTTGGTATTGCTCAACGTCATTTGACAAAGCCGTATAAGCTTTGCAGGGAAGTCAAATTCATACAGGCAACTCCTCTTTACGCTGTCAAAAGCGGCTTTAAAATCGACAAAGAGATGGTGAGTGTCGATTCTCTTATCATGGGTCTTCTCCAGGATTTGGCGTATCGTGAAAATCTGGTCGATGGTAGACTTACCAGGTCTAAAGCCACACTGATAAGGTCCAATCAGTTTGTCTACGATGGGCTTCAGCCTTTCACACAACACGCTAGAAAGAACCTTATATGCGATATTAAGAAGACTAATTCCGCGGTAGTTGGTGCGGTTAGCGGGATCGCCTTTCTTGTGGATTGGGCAAAGCACACTTAAATTCCAATCCGGAGGCATGCATTCGTCTGACCATATTCTGCATAAGAGCTGATGCATGCTTTTTACCAGCTCTTCGCCTCCGCGTTTGAACAGCTCGGCGGGTAGTCCGTCTTTTCCAGGCGCTTTGTTGTTTTTGAGCCGGGATATAGCTATCCTCACTTCATCATAGTCAGGTGGTGGGACGACTTTTCCATCGTCAGGGATTGGGGTATCGGGTTCGACGTCTCCCTCGCAATTTAGCAGTGAGGAGAAGTGCTCCCTCCATAATTTAAGTACACTTTGTACGTCGGTTACCAGGTCGCCATTATTGTCCTTACCGGAGCTTGCCCCGGTCTTAAAACCTTCCGTCATCCGCCGGATCTTTTCATAGAATTTTCGGGCATCACTCCTGCCAGCCAGCATCTCAAGCTCCTCACACTCACGCCTTTCGGCCTCACTTTTCTTTTTTCTGAAAAGGCGTCTCTCTTCCTTCTTTGCCTCACGATATTGTTGCCATACACTGCGGGTTGCGCCCGTTCGCAACGTCTCCTTGTAGGCAGCGTCCTTTTTTTTCGAGGCAGTTTTGCATTCCTCATCGTACCAGTTGTTCTTGCGGGCTCGCTGGAACCCTATAGTGGCCTCAGCGGCGGTACGCAATGAGTGAGAGATATGCTTCCATTGCTCGGTTACATCGTTAGGTCGAGGATTGCCCTCTGCTAGCAGGTGTGAGAGTCGAGTTGTGAAATTATCAGCTGTCTGTGTCATGCGCAGCTTCTCGACGTCAAACTTTCCTTCCGTTACTGTGCGCACTTTCTTCGTTGCACAGAGGCGTGTGCGTATCTTGGCTGCGACAAGATAATGGTCAGAGTCAATATTGGGACCACGCAGTGTACGCACGTCCAGAACGGTGGAGCTATGTCTGCCGTCAATCAAGACGTGATCAATCTGGTTTCTAGTTCTTTGATCAGGGGACAGCCATGTGGCTTGGTGTATTCGCTTATGCTGGAACCTGGTACTACTGATGACCATATTGCGAGCAGCGGCGAAGTCAATCAACCTAGTGCCGTTGGGGGATGTTATATCGTGGAGACTGACTTTTCCAACTGTGGGACCAAAGACTCCTTCCTTGCCCACCTTGGCATTAAAGTCGCCGAGCACGATTTTGATATCATGCTGTGGGCAGCGATCATAAGTCTGTTCAAGTTTATCGTAGAAGGAGTCCTTCTCTGCGTCGTCCGTCTCCTCAGTCGGCGCATAGGCGCAGATAAATGTTATGTTGAAAAACCTCGCCTTGATGCGGATCGCAGCGAGACGCTCGTTCACAGGAGTGAACGCTAATACTTGGCGGCGAAGTCTCATTCCCACCACGAATCCTACACCACGCGCTTTGCCGCGTGTCTGGCCACTGTAGTATACGTCACAAGGACCGATGGTCGTCTTTCCTTGCCCCGTCCATCGCATTTCCTGCAGGGCGGTGATGTCAGCCTTTGCGCCTACGAGGACATCTACCAGTCGGGCAGCGGTACCGTCCCTTGAAAGGGTCCGGACATTCCCAGTACATGCCCTAATATCCAAATCGTTATGCCTTATTCGTTTTGCCGGGTCGTCAACATTAAAGGGGGTTCTCATCCGAGGCTTTGTATATTTTTTCATTGGAATTCAGTTTTTTACGTGGCGGGTCCCAAACCCAGCGCACAACCCGTTTCGGGGTTTTGGAAAATATTTACACATTTATATAGCGAGCCGCTTGCTTCAAGACAGACGCCCGCTTGCAGCCGCACCTCATGGTGAACAGACGCTACGCAAAAACCTCGGTGAGCCCTTAAACCAAATATGTCAGAGTGGCCCCACCGGGGCTCCCTCTCTTTCTGCCGCGAGCCTAGGTAGCTCCCGTTGCCCAGAGTGCACGAACGAGGACGCAAGAGTCGGGATTGAGCAAGGTCACTTAGTAACCACACTCCATTACACTCCAAGTTCATGCTAAGCAAAAATTCTGTATGAAAAAATTAAGATAAATTTTAAAGTTTACTTAAGAAAACGGCTCCAATTTAATATCAATAAGAAAGTTTCGTAAACAGATGCTTTGCATCCGAATATACAGAGCTATAATAAACATAAATAAAGCTTACATTTATATTTGTTATATCCAGGCGCTTATTCAGGGACACCCCGAAATGCTCAAGTTTATGCAAATAAAAGAAAGAGTAGTTTTGCAAGCTATTCAAGGTGTGGGGGAGCAATATCTGCGATGCTTGAAAAATTAACCACACCGGAACGAAAAAATGATGAAACCCCCAGCCGTGAACATAATATTCGTCTCCCACCTTGTGACACTGATGTGTTCAAAGGTGATTATATGTCTTGGCCTACCTTTAGGGACATGTTCACGGCCATATACATACTAAATACACGCCTTACCCCGGTTGAGAAGCTGTATCACCTCAACCAGAAAACGCAAGGGGAGGCGAAGGAAATTGTACGTCGGTGCCCTTGACAAACGAGGGCTTTACTACGGCGTGGAAAAATCTAAGTGATAGGTATGAAAACAAACGTATTCTGGTCAACACACAGCTAAAATCCCTTTTTAATTTAAAAGCTGTTGAATCCGAATGCGGGACAGCAATCAAACAACTCCAGAGAGACATAAATAATTGCATCTCAGCCCTCCAATGTCATCAAATTGACATATCCAATTGGGATGCAATTATTACATATCTCTGCTCCACTAAATTACCAGAATGCACTCTGGCTCTGTGGGAACAAACCATAGAGCGATTCCAAAGTGGGCAGATATGGATAAATTCTTGTCCAACCGTTTTCAAACCCTAGAAACCGTATCTGATATAAAGGGTAGCAAAACTACAAAAGCATCCAAGAGTCAACCGAACACTTCAACCAAACTTGGTGTTTACCAAGTGAGTGTTCCAAAACCCATGTGTAAAATGTGCAATAGTGCAGATCACAGATTACGAGACTGCTCGAAATTTAGGGATATGACTTCCGCAAACAGAGTATCGTATATCAAGGGCAATGGTTGGTGTCTGAACTGTCTGTCAGCTGGACACACCGTAACACGCTGCACTAGCCGATACAGATGCAGCATATGCCGCACAAAGCACCACACCCTACTCCACCTGGCAGCAGCTCAGCCAACACCAACAAACCAGACGTGGCGTCAAAACGCCCCAAATGATGGTCCTTCAACCTCCCAGCAAGCACGAGCACATCAGGAGTCTGGAAATACATATGACAGAATGAATAACGTTTCGTCACATCACGCTAATACCACTAAAGGCATATTGTTAGGGACCGCACTTGTCAACCTTCACTTTAATGGAGTAACGTTCTTGGCCAGAGCACTAATTGATTGTGGATCTGAATGTTCCTTTATCACTGAAAGACTGAAGAGAAGACTAAACCTACCATCTAAGCGTCTGCATGTCCAAGTTTCCGGGATCAGCAATACCCTGTCGGCCCAGGTAAAAGAATCCTGTCTCATTAAATTAGGGTCCCTTATCGATCCTTTAGTCAGCATTGACACAGTAGCCCTAGTCCTGCCGCAATTAACAGGGGATCTTCCAACTTGTCAAGTCAACGCAATGACTCGACAAGAGTTTCCGGATCTGATCTTAGCAGACAAAAGGTTTTTCATAAATGAACCAGTCGACCTCATCCTCGGAGGCGACATTTATCCCCAGATCATACTAGGTGGTATCCGGAAGAACGTCCTTAATACGCTTCTCGCCCAAGAAACTGTCTTTGGTTGGATTTTAACCGGTCGAGCCGAAACATTAGGGCCAACCAATACTCGGGTATCATTTTACAGCGAAATAAGTCTCGATAAGCAATTAACAGCGTTCTGGGAGTTAGAAGATGTACCGAAGAAAAGGGCACTTAATGAAGACAATGCTTACTGCGAGGCACTGTACAAAACAACCACAGAAAAGAACTCTGATGGAAAATATACAGTCGCCCTACCCTTTAAACAAGATTTCCCCGATAACATCTACTTAGGGCCTTCCCTGAAAAACGTTTGCTCTCAATTCTATCGGAATGAGACGCGTTTATCCAAAACACCAATCCTACAGACAGAATACAATAGGGTATTGGAAGAGTATGAGACACTTGGACATATGAAAAGGACACCTACAATCATATCGCCCAACTCCTCCGACTGCTATTTCCTACCACATCACGCGGTGATTAAAGAGGAAAGCACAACCACCAAAGTTCGCGTGGTATTCAACGCGTCATGTCCCACCACCAATGGCATAAGCCTAAATAGCACATACAGGCCCAGTGCTTCAGGCCGATTTAACCATCCTACTACTTCGCTGGCGATTCTTTAGGTATGTCTTTAACAGCGACATCGAAAAGATGTATCGCCAAATATGGGTAAAACCCAATCAAACCCAATACCAGAGAATAGTTTATCATGCCAACCCCAGCGATCCTATCAAAGTATATGAACTAAAGACTGTAACCTCTTATCTGGCAATAAGGACCCTGTACCAACTAGCCGACGACGTGGAGTCATCACTTCCAATAGCCGCAAATATCCTGCGGACAAGTATGTACGTAGATGACGTGCTGGCAGGGGGTCATAGCATCGAATCAGCGATCAAAGCACGGGACGAAATCACACAAGCGTTACAGGCCGCAGGTTTTTCCCTACGAAAATGGACATCCAACAGCCAGAGAATACTGGAAGGAATCCCAAAACCTCATCTGCTCAACGCAGACTTCTTGGAATTCGAAGACGCGAGTACAGTAAAGACACTAGGCATCCGATGGAACGCGCATGCGGATTATTTCAACTTCATCGCAAAACCAATTGAAAACCACGATAAAATTACAAAAAGGGCAATACTCTCCGCAATCGCCAAACTCTTTGATCCATTAGGGTGGCTCGCTCCGGTCATCATAGTAGCCAAAATCCTTATGCAAGGCATTTGGCTGGAAGGGACGGAGTGGGATGAGCCGGTATCTACAGGGACCCTTGAAAAATGGCACAAATTCATGCACGACTACCCCGCAATTAATGATATCCGGATCCCCAGGTGGATATATTTTACACCAACCAACGACGTCGAAATACACGGTTTCTGCGACGCTTCAGAAAAAGCATACGCAGCAACAGTCTTCCTAAGAGCAAAGATAAAAGATGAAGTCTACACAAACCTATTAGTGGCCTAAACAGTCACCAAAAGAGCTCCGAGATGATCATAAAATATGATGAAAAACTTATGTTCAACTTTATTTGAATCTCAGAAATTAATAATCTAAATGATTCAAAAATGATTTCGAAAATTAATTTTGACATCAAAAAGAAGCATATTGGATTATTCCTTGTAAATTGTATGAAATTCAAATAAAGGAAAATTCGAAATTCAATCTTAAAAATGTTATTTGGGTTATCTCAAAAACGCATATGCTTAGCAAGGGCGTTCGTATAAGAACTGTAGTAAACTCGTAAATATACGAGATTCGTAAACTTAAGACAAAACACGAATACCCTTAATATCATACTAAAAAAAAATAAAAATTTTGAATTAAAAATCGTGCGCTTTTTAAGATAAATTTGAAAAAAAATTTACTTTATTATTAAAAATCGTTTGATTTATATCAGATTGTTAAATAAAAGTTTACAATTAAAAAAAACGTACCATTGAGTATTTTAAATAGAATTCATATCATAAAATGCGACGCTTTGAAAATCACATCATCAAACTCACACATCGCGTGATGTTCAGTTGGCATGCTATAAGCAATGTTGACGCTATTGCCATTTCAATTAGGAAATAACGTCAATAAACATATTGACAAAGAGAAGTTAAGTCTACTGACCTTATTTCCATTTCGAAAATGGAAATAGTGACACTATTTCCATTTGGGGTGCGAAATATCGTCAATTGACACTATTTCCATTGCCCTTGTTACCTGTCACCGTCCCTACAAGGATGGCAGTTAATTGCAGTAGCTCCCCGGACTTAACTATTGTTATTCCGGGCTTAATAAACAGCATTAACTGGCATCCGATGGTGGCCTTGCCATCCGACCACCTGCCCATCATCCTGTCCGTCGACCGTGCCTCGGACTTCATTACCTCGGAGAAATGAACATACGTGATTTTCAAAAGGGCTAACTGGGTCGGCTTTTTGGAATTCGGGGAGAGCTCTTTTGGTGATCTTCCCATTCCTTCCGACGTACACGTTGGTGAGCGAAATATTCGTGAGGTCATAAAAAAGGCTACAGCCCGTTTTATACCAGCTGGTAGAATAAAAAATATAAACTTCCCAGCTGAGGCCGCAGTATTGGCCAACGAACGTGACCTCATATGCAACATCGATCCCTAAGACCCACAGATCGGTGATCTCAACGTGGAAAACAGACGGCTTGTCAACGAACACAAACAAGCCAAATGGGAGGAGCACCTTAGGTCTTGTAACCTCTCTACCGGTGTTGGGAAATTATGGTCCACAGTCAAGTCCTTGTCAAATCCTACGGGTCCGCCAAAGAATGCCAACATCACCTTTGCTGACAAGACATTCAATGACCCTAAGAAATGTGTACAGGCTTTCTGTAGACAGTATGGCCCCCATCGTGCACAGGACAGGACAAGACGTGGAATCTTCAGGCGTGCGCATAAACACAAAAACTATGCCCCCGTTTCTATCACCGCTACAGAGGTTCAAAAAGCCATCCGGAAGCCCAAAAATTCCAAAGCCATCGGTCGTGATGGCATAACTATGGTGCACCTTAAACACATCGGCGCAGTAGGAGTTAAGTACCGTCTTCAATCTGTCCTTAACCACAGCTGTCATACCCGATAAATGGAAGCAGGCAACTGTGATCCCACTACTAAAGCCTGGCAAGCCAGCCAACGTTGGGAAGTCATATCGTCCGATATCACTACTCTCGCCAGGAACAAAAAATCTAAAGCCAGGAAGATCAAACAAGGGGTACCACAGGGTGGCGTCCTTTCCCCGTTATTGTTTAACTTCTATATTTCGAAGCTTTCTCCTTCACCAGAAGAAGTTACGATTGTTTCTTACGCAGATGATTGCACGATATTGGCAACAGGTACATCCGTTGATGAGCTGTGCTCTAAAATAAATGGTTATCTCCTCTCTCTTGTCGAGTTCTTCACCGCTAGGAGCTTGAAATTGTCGCCGACAAAGTCCTCGGCGACTTTATTCACGACGTAGACGGCGCAGGTTTTTGCACCGATGGGTTTCCCTGACTTGATATTGGCTATCTCTTTGGGATAATGTGTGTTTTGAAAAATGTGGATTAGACGTTGAGTCGTAGACTTAATTTCGGCGGGCGAGATGCGGTCGGACTCGACTTTGAAGGATGCTTTCGTTTTTGGGTGGGTTCGTTGATAAAAGCGCATTATATAGGATAGGACCCTCACATCTCTCGACCAAACGGAAAACCGGTCGAGGACACTATCTTGTAATTTTATCTGCGTAGTTGCGTGAACATGGACCCTTTTTTCTTCGATGTTTGTGTGGTACTCCTCTTCTTGAATAGGCCATTCTGTCTTGTCTTCTTGCAGCCAAGAAGGGCCCTGCCACCACAAAGAATTGTTGACTAATTCCTTCGCTGATAGTCCTCTGCTTGTCAAGTCTGCGGGATTGGATGCAGACTCCACATGGTGCCACGATTGGTTTCCCGCTTTTTCGACTATTTTCGTCACTCGATGAGCGACAAAAGTTGACCATGAGCACGAAGGCTTCCTAATCCATGCTAAAACGATGGTGGAGTCCGTCCATAGGTGTGTGTTAACATTACCTAATTTCAGCATCGCG
This sequence comes from Campiglossa producta, assembly GCA_964058755.1. Classification (NCBI taxonomy): domain Eukaryota; kingdom Metazoa; phylum Arthropoda; class Insecta; order Diptera; family Tephritidae; genus Campiglossa; species Campiglossa producta. The sequence goes on from CAXKVI010000005.1 coordinate 26,183,256, forward strand.
GACTGATTCCAAGGTTTCGGCCAATAAGACCGCTCCACATAACTCTAATCGGGGTAAAGAGATGGTTTTCACCGGGGCAACCCTTGTTTTTTGGTCCTTTCCCGAAGGAAATTAATCAAGATCAAGTTTTCCAGAAACACAAATTTTCGGAATAATTAAATATTATATCGGAGGAAAACATTAATCCAAATGAATACCAGCGCAAATACAACAAACATATAAACGTTTGAGCAAATATAAAGGCCACATACACACTTACAAGCACACAGCGAGTTAGCACAAACGAGTTGTGTCACATAATCAAATCACATAATACAGTCGGCAGCCACAGCATATTCAAACAGTCCCCGGTCACATCACATACCACTCATCACACTGAAGTCATATCATTACAAATTCATACAGTCCATAGTCTCTCATCACATCACACAACACCATTGCGTATCACTTTTCCTTATTTCATTTTTTTGGTTTACTGGGGGGTCACTCTGTATTGCGATTCGAAATTCAATGCGATTCGAAAGTGAAATGCGATGCGATAAGCAAATGGTACTCTCTATTGCTATAGCATTGCTAACAGTGCTGCGTTCTGCGGCCTTTGGTTATTTTCTTGCTTGGGATGGCATCACTGTTGTAAAACTAACCGCAAGTTGACAATTTTCATTGCATACTTCAAGTGAAGGCTCTTGTCCTATGCTTTTACC